>JAINUG010000200.1:1260000-1695972 GCA_029706075.1 Aldrovandia affinis | reverse complement strand
AGGTACTTTTTTTCCTTTGTGGGATCCACCACCACAGACAACACAAGGACAAGAAGGTAAAAGGCAAAATCACAGATAATATAATATAATATAATACGTAGAATATAATATTATCTTTGATATAATTCATAAAAAGCTTATTACACATATAACTAGCATTCATGTTCGCCCCCGGTTCTTTTCCCCCCTGTCCCTGGCTGGCTTACACCCGGTCTCCCCCGCTATCGGCTGCGCTTCAGATACCCCAGGTAGGCTACTCTACACTCGGCTACACCCCTGCACAGCTCAGGATCAGACAATCTGAAATAGACGTGTATCACATTCAGGGCACACAGTGAATTCCCCACACAGGCCGCCATAGGATTCCACACCTCTGGAAGGGGGACCCTTTTCTGCCCGGTGAAGGGAGAGAACAGCTGCTATAGGCAGTGCTCCACACACAAACAACAAAGAAAAAACAAAACAAAAAAAACCTGGGGACATAGCATCATTCAGTGCCACTCTGCTCAATCTAGCTACACCCCCAAATAAAAATACACAAAAAAACCCACACGCAACGCCAGCTCCCACGGCCGCCTGGATCCGCCCCTCAGGTCCAGAACCACCAGGATGATGAAACCACCGGACATTCTGAGGGAATAGAGCAGCCTCCGTTAGCTAGCAGACACACACGAACATCATGTTCAATAATTTAACTTTTTTCAATAATTACCAAACTAAAGACGAGATGGTTAAAGGTGGATTTCATATCTTAACTAAATAATAACCTAGATAGGCCATTGAGTGGAAATATTCTCAGCTGCAAATCAGCTTCTGTCATCTCTGTGATGAGGGTCTCATCTTCCAGCATGGAGGGAGGAATGAATTGTATATATATTGTCTTGGTTGGGAATTTGGCCAGCACACCACCCTACTCTTCGAGAAGCACCATGGGATCTTTTGTGACTACAGAGAGTCAGAACCGCCCCTTTCGAATGACGGAGATGTAGTCCCATGGTATCGAACCCACAACCTTGGTATTGCCAGTGCCATGCTCTACCAACTGAGCAACGCAACGACCTAGTATTATTCAACAGAATACTATAATACTAAGCTAAGAAACATCAAGCCAGGTTATTCTTGGATCGGAGACCGACTTGTAATACCAGGCACCGTAAGCTTTACTTGTTTCTGGTTTCCCTATTGTGACCTAGTCCAATCCCGCACCACCCACCGGGTGTTTCAACCACGTGGATCTCCTTCTCTGAGTTGTTGTTGACGGCGTAGGTGTAGTAGAACCAGCAGTCGTTGGCGTCGCGCTCCTTGCAGTGCGTGATGGGGAAGGTCTGCCCGGGCTGGGGCAGCTTGTCCCGGTCCTTCACCTTGATCAGGTTGAAGTAGCTGCATTCCTGCTCACACGTGTCCTTCTTCTCACCTGTCCCGAAGGCCCGGCACTGCACACACTCCCTGTGAGGGGCGGAGGAGGTACCACCTTTAAAACCAGTTGACATTTCGAACCGTCACCGGAGTCGCTCAGGCCTACCTTCGTCAATTTGGTGAGGAAAAAAAACCACTGTGCTACATTTCACAGAGGTAATCATGGGAGTTGAAGTGCAGAGCTTATGTAAAAGCATCCAACCTCCAACGGCAGGAGCTCCCATGAGGACTGCTTTGGGAGGCCTTCAGATAACTACAATTTCAGTCCTTAGGGTGGTGCTACCCTGTCCCTGAGGAAAACGTAAGTGGCCCAGTGGGAGGAAAACTTACACTGAAAGGCTGCACAGCGGGCACCGCAGAGTTTACACAGCGCTCATGCAAGGCACACATCTCCCCTCTGATAACCAGCCCGGCAGACTGCTCTCCCCCCAGAGTAGGGCAGAAATGTAATCACTGGGTGGGAAGGAAAGCTCAAATGATGCTCGCCTTGAAAAAACTGAACATGGTCTGTGTCCTCTGTGCCCAATATTCGTTTTTTGGGGGTTTCAGCGTTTTAGCTCAGATGATTGTTGTTTCTTGTAAACAAACACTACTGGCTTGTATAGACACAGCAAAGACATGCACACGCACACACAAAGATACACACACCTTGTCCATTCCATCCAGACTGAGCATGGTCGATTTAGCGAAAGTGCTTCTATGAAGAATAGGCTATATAGAAGTATTAGCTATTTTGGTTGATAATATATATATATTTTTATGATTAGTATTTTATTGCCATTTCAACATTAAAGGACATTAAAAACACAATCCAACAGTGGAACAAGCAAAAGGAGAAAGGAAAATAGACAGTTGAAAGATACACTTTACATTTTAAGCATTTAGCAGATGCTCTTATCCAGAGTGACTTACAAGATGTGCATTAATACATGGTAAGATACAAATTGAAATAAAATAAAATAATAATACTCAACAAAAACATTCAAAAATAGTGACATAACAGTGGTTTATCGCTATAAATATATCATTGTCATCCTAACCACAACATTCTAATGATCACATGACCCCACCCCCCACCCCTTAGACACCTAAAATATAAGAATAGTACCTCCCCCACTTAAGAGAATATGCTTTTTTTCTGTTCTTATTACCCCCTTTTCTCCCTATTGTAGTTGCTAATTATACCTATATCTTTTTCATGTCAATTATCCCCACCCTCGTACAACAGGTTGCTGCCGTAGTCCTGAGACCAGTAGTGGGCGCTCCACCGTGTCCTCCGAGACGTCACCCACCACGGTCACAGTAAGGGCTTAAATATACTTCACTTCATCACGCATACACGTACGCAACAGGAATGGCATTGTTCACATACTACTTTTTGTCTGTCTGGATGTTTAAAAGCTATATCCACTAAGTGGCATGTCAGAGCAGCTACTTCCGATTCTGCACAACAAGGTTGTTTTGATGTATATCTTGAGAAGACGGCAGAAACAGCGGCAGTGGCGCCAACATGTACATCGGGATGTAACCTAGTATTGTCTTTTTTTTTAAGTGGAATGTCAAATAAACTAAACTAAACTAAACTAAACAACAGAGATGGTATATTAGACCATTAAATATATCCTGGCTTAACGATGGAGAGTATGTTTCTCTCATTCCACCGATGAGAGAAATTGACAATGAAAGGTATTTCCGTATGTCTGCCAGGACATTTGATGACTTTGATGATCCGCCATTTGTTGCTTGTTGGATGGCCCCACTCATTACACATCAAAACACGCACAGTAATCCAGTGGGTGAAGCAGAGCGGCTTGCCCTCACCGTTTTGTCGATATTGTACCTCGCGCACACGTAACATTAATTTATTGAGGATGTGCACAAAGTACGCACCCAACAACCGCAGGATACACGTGGCAGCCATTTTACATACGTGTATTTAAAGTGAAGTATATTTAGGCCTTAACACAGAGGACCACTCATATATGCAGCAAGCTCATATCAGCTTTCCCTCCCCCATCTCTGGCTAGAGCCAAACTGGCGTGATCTAGGTGGAATCAAACCTTGGTCACAGTGGGATAATATTTTTTAACATGCACCACTTCAAGTAATCTGTTGTAGAGATATTAGGTTTTCGCTACACTTTTATTTGGATATTATTCAAGTGATGTCCCTGACAGGGTAGCCACAGGCAAGCCAATGCAGAGCAGTTGGAACAATGCCTGCCCTGTATTTATATGTATTTCAGGGGTTCTTGAGTCAGAAGGGGGTGCACGTGGCTGTGCAGACTCACTTGTGCTCTGGGCAGACACCAGGGCAGGTGGGGCAGATCTCGCAGGTGGGGCCCTGAAATTTGGGGTCGGTGCACTTGCAGATGCCGCACTCGCAGTTGCCCCGCCCGTTGCAGATCTGCTTGTTGGAGGCCAGGCAGGTGGTGGTGTCCAGAGAGCAGTCGCAGGCGCTGCCCGTGTAGTTTTTGTCGCAGATACACACCCTGCATTCACACCGACCGTGCCCTGTGTGATGGGAGGGTGTGGTCAGCGAATGTCCAAAATAACCAGTTAAACCCACGTCGCACCATAATAGCCTACCCCTCACCAAGGTGATTCTCTTAACTGACGTTTCACATATCACTCACATATACAGCTGGATATTTACTGAAGTAATCTGGGTGGGTCAAGTACTGCACCGTACTCAAGGGAATGACGTAGTGGCAGAGTAGTTTAGTGGTCAAGAAACTGAGCTTCTAACTCAGAGGCTGCTGGTTCAAGTGCCACTGCTGTTGTACCCTTGAGTGCAGCACGTAAATATCCAGCTGCATAAATGGACAGGATGTTGGTGTCAGCTGTGTAAGTCACTTTGGATGAGGGTTCTTGCTAAATAAACAAACAACAACCTTCAATCTAGGATGTGAATCCACAACTTTCTGGATGCGAGATCTGATGCAAGATTCCCTAACAAGCTCAACCTTGTAGCACTTACAGCGTGGTTTCAAACAGGACATGCTGACAATGTAGGGCCTGGCTCACCTCCGCAGAGCTTGTTGTTAGAGCGGTCGCAGTTGAAGTTGTCACATTCACAAAACATTCCGCTGTAGCGCTCCTCCGGGTTCTCCCTCTTCTTGCACTCGCACGCCCCGCAAACACAGTCCCCGTTGTTGCTGCAGATGTCCATGCCATTGTCCCGGCGACAGTTGGCATCCGGGTCATCGCTCTCGACCTCATATATGCTACACTCGCACTGTCTGCCAACGCGCCCTTCATAGCACCTGAGTCAGGGAGAGAGAGGGAGGGAGGGAGAGATAAATGCCTGGCCAAAACCGGAAGACACAAAGCACCTGAATTCTCATTCCAATATCATCTTTGATGCAGAATTTACAAGCTCAAAACTAAAATTGATCATTCAAGTGCACTCACAGCAGCACTTGGGGGGTTTGTGTTTAAGCTACAATGAACAAATTAGGCCAAATGATGTCAATGCATACCCATTAGAAGGAAAAAGCATAACTTCCAGACAGAGGTAATCATGAAGCCTGACAGACTGACTGGGGCGATGGAGGCGGGGGCTCTACCTGCAGGCTCCACACTCGAATGTCCCGTTCCCATTGTGACAGATGGGGCTCATCTTCTCGCCGTCGGCCTGACAGGAACACTCGCAGATGAAGTTGAGGACGATCTCTACCTCCTCTGTGAAGCCCAGGGGTTTGATCTTGATGGTCTCGGACTGGCCCTGCTTTGGACACTTGTGTGCTTGTATGCTGATTTTGAATGACACCTAGAAGTTTGGCATTTTAGTACACATGTGCACACACACGCACGCGCACCTCCAAATATTAGTGGTGTGTGGTGATAGCATGTGCATGGTTTACGCACACATGTACACCCACCCACACATGCAAACAAGGTTTCAAAGGAAATAGTTGTGCATTTTCTCACAAGTAGTATGCAATGCTATCATTGCTACCATGTACACTACACCGTGTAGAAAACACTTGAGTAAATTAAGGGTTCTGGTGGCTCTGTTATGGGGTACATTTTCATGGCATGGTTTAGGTCCACTCAACCCCTTAGAGGGCAAGGTAAACGCCAACAAATACAAAACCATTTTGTGTGATCACCTTCATCCTATGCTGAAGCATTTCTATCCGGATGGCAGTGGCCTCTTCCAGGATGACAATGTACATTTATTTTATGTTTTTAATACAGTTTTACAAGAACCTCTCAAATGCCATAAGGGTAGTCTCGACCCCCAGGCACCCCCTCTAGATAATCTCGAAAGGGAAGTTCCGGTTTGTGAGACTGGTGACCTGCAATCTGATTGGTTGTAGCAAGTTTTAGCCAGCGTTGTTATAAAGCAGTAGTTGAGTTGACTTGAATTGCCTCCTTGATTTGGAGCACCACCTACACAAGATCATCAGTCAGAAGAAATAACTGACCATTGGCTTATTAGTAAAGCACATCCCTGGAAGTTGGGCTCATAGTGCCACAAGTTTATGAGCCTAACTTGTGAGGCTACCAGAAGAGTCCTGTTTCAGCAGCAAATCTTATCTGCACTTGAGTGCTTGAAGTCGGTCGGTCTGGCTTTCACAGGAAATTAGACATCCAAAAACCTACACACAAGAAGATGAGAGAAACAGAGTGAGAGAAACTTTGATAGAAGAGGGGTAAGCTGTTTCATGCTAACCTCGTCTCCAATCAAGATGTTGGAACACTTCCTGCCACTGTCCCCCTCTCCGATCAGGCCGTTCTTACAGTGGGACTGGTACGTGATGGTTACCCCTTCAGGCAGCTTGCTGTTCTCCAGAATCACCTCTTTGGGCAGAGACTACAGAACACATGACAGTTGAGCACAGCTTAAGTCACAGCACCATTTCATTTACTACAAAGTTTTTAAAGCCAATATGTTTACTAAGCAACTCAATTCAATCAATACAGTTGATTTAGGAATGAACACACATAAAAGAGCATAAGATGGATGAGGCATGAATAACACAGGTTCAAACTCTGCCTTCAAGCCCGAGCCATACTCACATAGTAAGCATCCATAATGAGATCGATCACATTGCTGGAGTTAGCAGACAGAGTTCCAATGGCAGAATTTGGAATGAGATTCTTCAGTTCCTGGAGAGGAAGCATCAGACAAAATTTAAATTCTCTGCATTCCAAAAACCAAAATATTTCATTTCTTAATTTTTTTAAACTTTCAATATATTTAGTTTTAACACATAAAACAAAAAAACATGTCCCCTTGTTGAGACCAATTTAGATTTCTGGCATGATGTTTAAATGATGTACAAGTGGAGTCCAGAATTAGAATCTGTTTGAGGGTTTGGGCACCATGAAGGGCGTTCCAAGTTAAATAAGTCTATCAAAGTCATCCCAGCTTGGCTGAACCCAACGGTCCTGAGAAACCATACAAGGGCATCTTTTAGCCTGAGGAACCAAACTGTCACCAACAGCCATGGGATGCAAAAGAAAGAGACACACACACACAAGTACCTTGTAAACAGGCTGGAACTCCTCCGTGACGGCAAAAATGATCTGAATGTTGTTGTCGCTCAGTTTCTGGACCAGATGAGCGATTGAGGGATTGTCCTGGGAAGGAAAAACAAAAACAAAAAATGGCTGATGATCATACGGGTGTTGTTCACATGATTGCAGGGAGTTAAGTGGGAAGCCAGCCTTTGAAGTGGTTACGCACATAGTAATGACTCATGGTATACATGTTGTTCTCCAGGTAGCACTTCCCGTCACTGGGCAACACGTTCCCACCCAATTTCCCATCTGCTGCGGAACGGAAGCCGGCGTCAGTGGAGAACACCAGTAGGCGAGTCACGTTCCTCCAGCCAATGTGCTCCTGGAGGAGGGGGATAGAGGTACATCAACACTTTGGGCCCCAAAATACAGTAGACTCTGTTTTTATTCACACCCTTAATAAAGATGAACAAAAGAGATAATATAAAATAAACTATATAAATAATGAGGTATATTTTATGCTCAAAAAATTCCAAACCGGCGGCACGGTGGTGCAGTGGATAGCGCTGTCGCCTCACAGCAAGAAGGTCTCAGGTTCGAATCCAGGCCGGGGCCTTTCTGTGCGGAGTTTGCATGTTCTCCCGTGTCCGCGTGGGTTTCCTCCGGGTACTCCGGTTTCTTCCCACAGTCCAAAGACATGCACGTTAGGCTAATTGGAGAGTCTAAATTGCCCGTAGGTATGAGTGTGTGAGTGAATGGTGTGTGTGCCCTGCGATGGATTGGCGACCTGTCCAGGGTGTATTCCTGCCTCTCGCCCGGAACGCATGCTGGGATAGGCTCCAGCCCCCCCCCGCGACCCTGACCAGGAATAAGCGGCTTAGATAATGGATGGATGGATGGAAATTCCAAACCTACAATACTAATACAATTGTTCAGAAAAGCACATTTTGTTTTATTAATATTTTTTTCCTGAAAATATATGGATCACAATTATTCTTTTAAATTTAATCCAACAAAAACAAATCTTCATAAATGTACAACTTATTTGAAGTTCATTGGAAGGTCGTGGAAGTATACAGCCTACAATGGTTTCCTGTTTCCCTCGGGTATAAAAAGGAGGGAACACATGTTTGAAATAATGTGATCAGCCATCATCATGGCAAATAACTCCCTGAAAGCATCAGACAAAAGGTTATTGACCTCTACAGATCAGTAGATGGCTACAAACAAATCACTAAAAAGTTAAAGATACTGCTTTCCACTGTTGTGTAAATTATTAGGAAGTTTAAGGCCACTGGAACAGTGGCTAACCTGCAAGGTAGAGGACGCAAGTCTATCTTGCCCCCACGTGTAGTGAGACGGATGGTTTGAGAGCCAAAAAGAAATCCAAGGGGAACTCCAGAGTTCAAGATCTCCAAAACAACTTGGCATCTTGGGGTTCGAAGACACCTACATGACAATGGCCTTTATGTTGCAATAAGGAATCGTCTTTTGAGGACAATTCACCGAAAAAGGCATCTTGAATTTGGACTACAATTGGAACCATGTGATTGGAACCTTGTGATCGGATTAAACAAAAATCTAGCTTTTTGGACATGCACATCAGCATTATGTTTGGTGTCCAAAGAATGCAAGTAATGTTGAAAAGCACTTCATGCCTATGGTGAAACATGGTGGTGGATCTTTAATGCTTTGGGGTTGTTTTTCATCCACAGGCCCTGGGGCCCTTATTATAACATTTACATTACATTTTAAGCATTTAGCAGATGCTCTTATCCAGAGCGACTTACAAGATGTGCATTAATACAAGGTAAGAACAATCATAGTTAGCGCACAAGATCAGTGCAGTAATACAGCAATAGACATCATTGCAGGCATCTGCGTATCATACCTGTAACACTGGGAAAGAAAAGGTTAGTGTTTATTTTTTTAAAATTTTTTTTTTATAGTGTAGAACATTATAATAGATGGAACCATGAACTCCAGCATGTACTAAGACATTTTGTCCAAAAACCATGATCCCTACACCATGGCCACAGATGGACCTTCCAACAAAGCAACAATCCCAAACATATGTCCAAAGAAACTAAGAAATGGTTGACAGAGCACAAGATCAATGTCCTGACCTGGCCATCTCAGTCTTCAGACCTGAATCCAATTGAACATTTGTGGTTTGAAAAGCAGTCGACAAATGTCAACCCAAGAATGTAAAGGAACTAGAACAATTCTGCATGGAGGAATGGTTGAGAATTCCCCCCAAGAAGTTCCATAACCTTGTATGACACTACAGAAGGCGACTACTTGCTGTAATAATGGCTGAGGGAGGGACCACAAAGTACTGATAACAGGGGTATGAATATTTGTGATTCTTGATTTTTCTTGGAAAAAATATATCGTTTGTGAACCGTTCAATTGTAGTTTGTGCCAATGCATTATTATTAAAGAATATAATTTTCTGCATTTTGTGAGCATAAAATATACCTCCTTACTTATATAGTTTATTTAATATGATCTCTTTTGTTAATATTTATCAAGGGTGTGAATAAAAACGGAGTCTACTGTACCTAACAAGCAGTTTTCCAGCCTTGTCGCTCTCCTCAAAAAAATTCTGGCTAGCTCTGAAAAGAGCCTACTGTAAGTCCCCTACAGAAACTAAAAGTCAAATTTTGCTGATAACTGATTACATAAGGAAGGCAATGAGCATCACTTCATGAAATATAAAATGATTCCAGAAATAGGTCTTTAAAAAAAAAAAAGGTGCTCTCCCTGAAGCCAGTTCTGGGAAATTAGGTCATAAGGTCAGAGTGTTTGTGGTGCGCTAGCCAAAAGTCTTTCACACTTACGCCACAGACTGCTACTTGCATAATGGCATCAAAGCCTCCCTCGGGTGAGTCCAGGTTTCCAGAGATTTGCTGTTGGCCCACCAGGGTGTTGAACTGCTGCCCGTCACTGGTCAGCTTCAGCACATTCTTGTAGCTGAAGGGACTGGTGCAGTTCTGGTCCCCGGTGCAGGGGTTAAGGAGTTTGGCTGGGGTGGTGCTGATGTAGGGCACAAAGGAGCCGAATCCTAAAGAGACGGGGAAGGGGCAAGAAAATAGACTGGGCTTTAGAGGAATATTCCTGGGAGACAACAGTCTATCTGCAATCAACAGCAATAACAGCACTGTTGCAGTAATGACATTTTGCAAACAAATAATATCCTTGTGAGGTGCAAATTCTGTGTCAGGCCTCCCTAAACACATTTTGGTTAATTCAGATGAATAAAGCTGCTATGGTCAGTGAGTTTAACAAGCGCTTCATCAGCGCTGGGTCTGTTTTCAGCAATTCAAATGCAAGCTCAAGTTCTGCTACTACCACATCTCCAAACTCTCAATCCTGGCAAAGATCTTGGAGACACAAGTACATTTGCAGCTAAAGCAATTTCTGCTTGAAAATAAGTATCTCAGTCTGGTTTTAGATCTGGCCCCAGCTGGGGCATTAATGATATAATTAATGCCCTAGACAAAAAGAAACAGCATTGTGCTGCTTTATTTATTGATATATCTAAGGCATTTGACTCAGTTGACCACAAATTGCTGCTAAACAGTCTCCTGAATATTGTTTTTAGTTTTAAGACTGTTGATTGGTTCAGAAATTATCTATTAGATTAAACACATGCGTCTATGTACAGGGCCACAAATTTGGGTTTCTGGAGATTAGTAAAGGTGTCTCCCAAGGCTCTATTTTGGACCTATTCTATTTTCCACCTTTATTAATGATTTGGATAAGGCCACTCAGACAAAAATACATCTCTATGCGGATGACACTGTTGTCTACACACAGGCTTCCACCGTAGATGGAGAGCCTGTGTGTAGATTCAAGAGCTTCAGGCTGCATTTCAGTCCATACAGGCTGCCCTGAGCAACTTGAAACTGGTTTTAAATGCTCACAAAACAAAGTTCATGATTTTTACAAGAACTTGTTCTCAGCCAATTGATGAGCTCAGCATTTTAATGTCCGAGGATACATCTATTGAAAGGGTCCCAAGTACTTGAGAATTTGGTTAGATGACAAGCTCTCTTTTAAAGTAACACATTGACAATTTAGTCAGGAAGTTTAAATTAAAGCTTGTCTTTTATTTCAGATAGAAATCCTGCTTTTCTTTTAATGCCAAGAAAAACTAGTCCAAGCTACTTTTTTGGCTGTACTTGATCATGTTGATGTCGTATATATTGTGGCAGCCCAATGGGCTGCACAAGAAAATGGCTGCCTGGCCTCCAACACATGGCAGCCAAAAACACTACATTTCCCAGCAGGCCACAGTCACACCTGTGTGTGTGTGTGTGTGTGTGTGTGTGTGTGTGTGTGTGTGTGTGTGTGTGTGTGTGTGTGTGTGTGCATGCGTGCGGGTGTGCGTGTGCGTGTGTGTGTGTGTTTGAAGAGAGAGAGAGAGATTTTGACTACGGACTGGATTGCGGACTTGGACCTGGATTTTGGAATTGGATTGGACATTGACAACGAGATAAGGATTTGTGGACTTTGTGTTTGTACTCCCCTGAAGACCCCACCCTTTGTTTTGTGTTGTCAAGATTGTTAGTTTAATAAATTATCATTTTGTTTATATTACTGCCTCCTCTGTGTTCTTTAACTTGCCTACACCCTCTGCAAGGTCCATGCGTGTCGCCCAACCCCTGGGGACACCACAATATGCATGCAGCTTCCACTGTTTTACAAAACCTTAATTCAGTGTATCATACATCCCTACATTGTATTACAAATGCAAAGTCTTTAACTCACCACTGTACGCTCTACCAATTGGTGGGCTAGCCATCATTGGCTACACAGACTGCAACACACTATGTTTTTATTTATAAAGCGATACGAGGTAAACTACCCTTCTTTGGTCCCTGCTGTACCTAAATTCAGGCAGTTATCAGCTATGCTCCAAGAAATGCTTGCTCTTTAATGTTCCCACGGCTTGTACAGAACTGGGAAAAACGTTTTTTCCTATTATTCACCATGGGTGTGGAATAATATACAGAAAGAGCTGAATTTAGTTGATCTCATACCTCGTATCTCCTAAGAATGCAAATTCTTTTGAGATGCCATGTTCCTCCACACTGAATAGCTGTCTATGTGTATTGTTGATTGTTGTATCGTCTGCAGCTATTGTCTAGGCCTACTACTGCTACCCTGGCCAGGTCTCTCTTGAAAAATAGATTTCAATCTAAAAGAGACTCCCTAGTTAAATAAAATAAATAAAATAAATGACTGAGGAATTAAGTGTTAAAATTAGGGGGGGGTTATGCCAGGAGCTAATTTTACTGAAATTGAGAGACATCTGAAAAACAGAACTGCCTTTTCCAGATGTAACTACATTTAATTTAAAATAGACAATGGACAATAGTCAATTGTAAATTAATAGTATTTAATAGTAATATATACTGTAGTATATATAGTAATTAATAGTAAATTAAATACACTTGGGCAAAAACATTGAACACTTTCCATCCAAAAAAAAGAAGCTAATTTTAGTGAGAAACACATTTGCCTTGACTGTATGAAATGAAGACCGTTATTAAGCCACATCACAACTGGATGCAAATGGATATGGATGTGTATGGAAGTCAATTCTAGCATTGTCATTCCTCAGGGTCATTTTAGCCTGTGTGAGCAATGTCAATGGTGTGTGAACTGTCAACAATGAGGTCCAACCATGTGGTGAACGGGACTACTTGGATCCCCACCGATTCTAAAATCTGAGGTGATCTTTGACATCTCAACCATCAGACTTGTTCCCAGGTTTTTGACATTTTCCAAGTCATCTTTCATGGACGAAGAGAGGCCCATAAGGTAGTAGAGGTCAATTGGGTTGTCTTCAGTCCTTTGAACTTGAGAGTTCTGGACTGGACTTCACCTGCAGAGAAAGAGGGAGAGAGACACCAGATTGAAAGATGTCCTCCCTTTAGGGTAAAAACACAACTGTGAAGATCCTGTTAAACATCTTCAAGGCCTTACAATGACTGCAAAAGGACAAATCTTAGTTTCTAGTAAAACGGTCTACTTACGTTAAGTCATGGATGATGGTGCAAAGTACAGGAAGTCAAGTACCTACGAGACTTCAAAAACTTCTGAAGCCGGTTTAACATGGTGGGAAACCATTGAAATAGCTCAGCAACGCTAGAGATGTTATGATTACTAGCGAAACACTACTGCTTCATCACTAAATTACAAACTACACAAACAACAGCCTTGCACATCTATGTAGACATGACAGAAACGAAACCCAAAGGAGTCATTTTAGTATATTTATGGAAGCTTATTATGTACCATAGTCTTATATACCAAAATTCTTACATAGCGGTCTCTCTGTTGGTGTAGCGGTAAGAACGTCCGACGCTGCCCACTACACCCGGGGTTCAATTCCACCAAGGTCGCACCAGTTTGGCTCTGGCAGGTAGTGCCACTAGGGGGCGACAATTGGCTCTCCGCCCCAGGGAGGGGGGAGGGATGCAGAAACAAGTTCGCTGCATATCGGCTTCCCTCCCCCCTCCCTGGGTGGTCCTGTGCTACAGTGACCGTGGCGGATGCCGGCTCAAAGGAGGCAGCACAGCGCCTACTACCCGTCTCAGGACTACGGCAGCGACCTCTCATACGAGGGTGGGGGTAATTGACATGAAAAATAGAGGGTATAATTGGCTATTAAAAATAGGGAGAAAAATGGGGAATAAAAGCATAAACAGAACTGTCACACGCCGCGTGACAAACCCTGAATGGGAACAGAACAGCCAGGAGACACGGAGTGGAGTTTGTCGGTCTACGGACCGGATTTTATTTATTAGTTTTTCTGTCTCTCCCCCCAGACAGGTTAACATATAACAAAGACCAACACAAACACAGACACAAAATCTTCACCCTACTCGCCGCGAAGCTTTCGGGTAAAAACAACAAACGAAAGTAACAAGTTAAAATAACCAAACTTACAGGACACCGCGCCTCTTCCTCCAGAGTTCCCCTGGAACCTCCTCAGGCACACACATATCCAGTGAACTTTCAAGTGCTTCCCACCCATTCATACTGAGACACTCGAACTTTTCAGTTCGAGTTCTCTTACTCATTCATCCAGAGACACTCGCCACTCCCAGGGTGTGAGAGTTCTGGCAACCGGCTCTCAAGACACCACTCTTCCGGTGAGTTCTTGGGCTTGTTCCGACACTCTCCACTGTCGAGTGCGAGCTCTTTTTACTAAAACCGAGGGCGAGAGGCGGACCCTCTTCCAGGGCACCCTCCCGCTCCTCCATAATCACACCGAGGGAGAGAGGCGGACACCTAAATCGCACCCCCTCTCCCTCTTCCTCACTCACACAGGAAGCACTCTACTCAGTCACTTTCGACAAACGCACACAAAACTCCTCAAACATCAAACATCAAACATCAAACATTCCACCTCACACGCGCACGCGCACGCGCACTCGCACTCACACACACATCAAGACAAGACTGACTGATTCCCCACTCGCCCCACCTGTTCTTAAATAGGCTTAGTTTCTGCCTGGCTCAGGTGGGACTCGTGAGGCAATCACCCAATCACAATCACAACTCACATTCTCACCCAGACACCCAATCAGCTAATTGACTTCTATATCAATTGACTGATTGACACCAATTAAATAATTAAATAATAATTAAACCAATTAAGGCCTTTGGAGCTCCCTTCCGGGCGACAGTTCACTCTCACACCCTGGGAGAGTGCCAAACCTGCCCCCGGAAAGTCTCACTGCTCAAAGGCCTCTACCACATGGAACAAGACAGGCAACCATGCCACTCCCATGTGGCCGAGACCGACGTCCTCCACAAGAACATTTTAAAATTTTAAAAAGTCTTACATAGGAAACATAGCTCAAAGGCTACAAGTTACAAAGGCTCACCATTCACATCAGTATGAACCTAGCCTTCAATAACCCTTACATTACCCCTCCGGAAATCTAATTTCCATGCTCCTTCTTTAAACCCTCATGGGGTAATAGACAAGGGCATCCACTAAATCAAAGAAACATTTACTAATGCAAACCATGTCGGGGGGGGGGACAAAACCCAGAGCGTGTTCCTCACTGGGAAAGAGCCGGGGGAGAAGGCCCCGCTACAAACTTGAAAGATCAGATTACCAGATCTGAGATTGAGGGTGAGTTTCTGGGGCTGTATCTGCGTGATGTCCTCAGGTTTAAGTTGCTCCGCCCCTTTCTTGTTGGAGTTGGTGACCTCCACGTTCTTGTCAATGGTCTGGCTCCCGCGGGGGTTCTCAATAAGAGTCACGCCACAGCCCTTCTTCTTCAGCGACTCCAGCTCGTCACAGCGGGCCGATGTGGGCTGCCCCTGATTCAGGAAGTCCTGTGGGGGAAGAGGAAGTGCACAAGGATTATTGAAGACTAGGTTCATACTGATGGGGATGGTGAGCCTTTGTAAGACCTACATTTACTATGTAAGAATGCGCCAAGTGAAGGCCAGCTCTAAAGCTTATCGCAACAAGAAAATTCTGTAGTACGTTTATTGCTCCAATCAGTACACTTGTTAAAACTGTTACCACTCTTGACCATAGTGCAGACATACAAAATGGGAATATTCTGGCAGTCTGCTCAAATGACTATTGGACTACTTCACAATATTGTTTTTGGTCTTTCAACAACAGGATAATCCAATATTTTTACTGTGATGTCAAATGTTGAAGGACTGAAACACTCCATGTGTTCCATAACCACTTGTTACCAAGTGTTTGGTCTCTGAAGGGTCGCAGTTTAAGGCAAATGAGGTGTGTGGACACCAAACATACACACTGTTTCCTGAAAAGGCCTGAGAAATCACTGACGAGAAGCAGAGCTCCAGTCTGATTACATGAGGCTGAAAGAAAACGGTTTCCTGTGCCATTCTCCGATGAGTCGAGAGAACATTGAAGCTATAAATGATAAACCCTCTTAGTCCAGGAACACAAAAAAACAACAAACAAACATGGACCCCATAGGTATCCTGACACCACAACAGCTTTACCACAATGGAGATTGGGCTGCATAATACCTGTAGCACACCAGCTGACATGACACATTAGGATGGTCAAAGAATAAAGTAGATGGAGGTGATATTTTAGTATCAATGAGACAATATAGAAAAAAATGACCCTTTTTACTTTAATTGGTGACACAAGCACATGCTGTGCACATGCACATGCTACAGTGAGGGAGGGAGGGAGAGAGGTTCAAGTTGTCCTAGTGAAGTGTGGGGTGAGTCTAGAGGTTATGTTATGACTACCTCCTCAGATGCTGCTGCATTTCAGGAGATCAGAGCTACACACCGACTCCACCGGTGCTTAGCTGAATGCACTGTACACAAGGGAGTCTACATGCTCTCAAGTGAGTGTTTGATGAAGTCAGGCAAGCCCTTGCATGAAGCCAAACTCTCTTGGGAACGTGCAACTTTTTGAAATGATATTAAACCCAGATGAGAAGCAGAATTAATTGACATCACACCAATGACCATCGTACAAATAGCAGGGCTTTGAGGGCAGGGTAAAGCGGGAACTAGTAGGAACTTTTGACATTGCACGGGGAAAGAGGTGGAGGGTTCTTACAATTCTAATCAAGAAAATTGTAATCTCTGAATGTACTTACTGGGTCCGTACACCACCCACACTGCTCTCCAACTTGAATGCATTCCCCACAGGACTTTGCATTGGCCTTGATGCATTCATTCCCCTCTTTAGAGCAAAGAGAAAATGTGCCCAATGAGCAGCAGGACATGCACACAATATTTAGTTTGGGACATTGCGGCTTTCTGTAATTGGATCCCGCCTCTTCTCTATGGGAAAGGGTGGAACATCGGAAAGTTCCACTCCCATGTCTGCGTGATGGCTGGGGGGGCGGGTCCTTTGAGATATGCCATCACTCTATTAGGGTCATATGCTTGCCTCACTCATGGGGGACAACACGCAACAAAATCACTGATCAGCTGTGCATGGTTTTTAATCACACACTCCCATTCAATGCAATTAAAATGCAGAGAGGAAAGTGTTGGAACTGGTCAGACTGACTCGCTGTTTGACCTGAACAAGCAGCAGCTTACAGCCTGATTATCAGTTAAGGGAATCAGAAAATGAAGGTTAAAAAACAAAAATACATTCTTACCTTGCTGGGCACAGCTGTAACAAATTATCCCAAAGAGAGTTGCTATAAAAACTACTTTCAGGTCCATCTGAAAAAAAGGAGAAAAAAAGCTTACAACATAATCAATAATTCAAAACACAATGTGGAGGTTTAGAAGATGGGTAAAGTGCAATGTGCAATCGATGGGATTCACCACCTCTACATGCACTTCATCTTCTAGTTACACACCACTAAAAAACTTAAATAAAAGTTGTGCTTAGCCATGGGAAAAAATCTAATAAAAAAGTGCTGTTGGTGTTGCTTACTCCAATTCCATGCCCTAATATCTCAATTATAAAAATAAATTAAATGGTGAAACATTATTTAAAATTTGAGGTCCTTTCATTAACCATGCAAAATGTGCATTCTGTCAACTCCTAGCAGCTGGAACGTTTGATGCAGGGAGGATATCGAAGGCAAAACCAAGAATGGAAAACACCCAGAAGCATGCCAAGTCCACGTCAATCTTCAGCATGGATACCGGCCTTCTACAGTACTTCTGTACTGCCAATCAAGTTATACATTCATTAGAAGAGCCACACCCAACATTAAGAGGCTAAAAGCAATTAGCCACACTGCCTTCATCAATTAAATAATCTATGTTTAATGTAGTAAAGTCATTGATTTGTACACGTTGACTTTAACACATGAAACATATAGAAAAACTCTGTTAATCTCTATTAATCTCTATCTCTATATCCTAATAAAACTCCATTAACTGTAGCCACCATTATAAATGCATTTGGTAATCAATGTACCTTCTCTGCAGACCTGGGAGTGGAATGATGTAGAACACATTGTAGCATACATTGTACTGTCATAGTCCCCTATCCCCCAGCCCCTGCACCCCCAATTTTTCAATCAGCTGAATAGATTGACATGAAAAGTAACCTCTGAAATACGACCTTGCTTTCGACAAGTCAAAATCTGGAGGCAAACATTTTTAATACACTTAGGGCCCTATTTTGGTGAATTAGGACGGTGTCGGTAATGCAGACACAAAACAAAGATGGTGATGCTTTAGGGCGTGTCTAACGCAATTTCTGTAATTTCGTGATTTAGGACAATAGCGCACCTCCGGCACAGTTGTAAAAGAGGTTGGATTAACTTTTAAAAAATACATGTGATTCCGCAGGAATACGGTGAAAAAAGAACCTCTGTAGACACCATTTGTTTTTAACCAAATGCACAAAGCACCCACTCAGATTGAAGTCCTTCCTGTAGTCATAATAAGCAGTTTGGCATTTTCTGAGTGCTTGAATTCCAAGAACAGTATGCAATTTCGACAAAATTCCCAACATTACAAAATTCTCAGGGAAGCAAATCATTAAAATGGCAAGAACTGTGGTACAAACACGATAAAATGTCAAATTCCACCAATGCGAGAAACATGACACTTCTATCCAAACACACTGACAAATCAACTTTGCTGAGAGAACAATGCATTTTTCTGAAGGGAAGACTATGCGTAGCCAACTGTTTAATGACCATGACATGGTCTTTTTTGGACATACCCTGTGCTGGCCAGAAGAGGATGGGCTCCCCCCCTTTTTAGTCTGGTTCCTCCCAAGGTTTCTCCCTACCAAGGGAGTTTTTCCTTGCCACTGTTGCCTTTAGGCTTGCTTTTGGGGGGGTCTAGGCCTGGGTTCCCCCTCTGTTAAGCGTTTTGTGACAATTCTATTGTGAAAAGCGCTATACAAATCAATTTGATTTGATTTGATTTGATTTAATGGGTCTCATCTGAGGTAGAACTCACCTGCAATACTGACTTATGAACCTTTATCACAAACTGCATAAACTTTTCATGTCAAATCAACTGAAAAGACTATAAAATGTAGACATTAAATTACAGGAAAGCAATAATTGCCTCACATTTCCAAGCGATGACAGTAATGCAGTAGAGGTTTTACATTTCTGTATTTGTGGGCTATGGCTCACCGTTATTCGATTTGCAAAATACACCGTTACATTCCAATGGGGAAAATACATGGTTAAGAATTACGAGATGGGTATAGTACAAAACATCCATAAATAGAAAATCAACTTATGACAAAACAAACAAAAAAAGTCAGGCGGTTTGACTTTAACACTAGAGTGCCAACAATAACGCCTTTTCTGTTTTGGCTGAGTTTAGCTAAATGTGGCGGTGTGCAGCAGTAACAAAGTTAACACTTCTGAAACGCAGGCAATAAAACAGTACCATTCGCTCTGACTTTTACTCGGGTTTACAACCCCCGGTTTCTAAATAAGGAGTATGTTTTAGCCTCACACCGCCCATCCCCGCTCCAAAAGATCCGAACCGCATTCCAGGTCCTTCGGCTATGGATAGAAAGAGGTGTCGACTTGTACAGCATGCACGGAAAACACCGCCAGTAGCCTACTATACAAGCGAAAAATGTCCCAACATAACTAATACTAAAGTATAGAGACATTGAGTAACCATTGCTAGCTTGTGTCCCGTTACAAATAATCATGCAGACATCGGAATCTTAATATTCACCTTAAAACGTGTTCAGCGAACCCAGACCGTTGTTTTTCCACTTTCAAAACAACATACGCGTGGGAACGGGGTGTTCCACACAGTCCTTATAACAAATCCGAGTGGTTCGTTCCCCGGTTCAGACAGCAACAATTGCGCTGCGCTGGCTACTTTTTCTTGGAAAATATCACCCCTCTTCTTAAAGCATTTTATTCCGTCCCAATGTACGTAGGGGAGACCCGGGTTGGTTGGCACACTTTTCACACTCTGCCGTATTTCTCTGGCATATTTTATGTGAGGATATTCTAACTAGTAGCAAATGAAAGGTTAAGGTCTCAGCTATAAATACATATATTTCAATGTCAACAAATATTTTCTTCAATTACGTGATTCGTGATTAAAGTCATGTTGTGCACTTGTGCCAACCAGCCCCAACACGGGGTTGGTTGGCACACGCTTTGGGGTTGGTTGGCACAATGTTAAAATGCTATCAGTACAAAGAATGAAGCAACAAATAGAAACAATTTGAACCAGAACCAGGAAATGTAAACATTCAATATAATATCTGCCCATTTTTTAACCAAATAATTTTTTTTTATCAGTTCACTAATAATGTTTCATTAATTATGTCTTTGGACTTTATAAACTGCGATGGATTGGCGACCTGTCCAGGGTGTATTCCTGCCTCTCGCCCGGAACGCATGCTGGGATAGGCTCCAGCCCCCCGCGACCCTGACCAGGAATAAGCGGCTTAGATAATGGATGGATGGATGGATGGACTTTATAAGAACAACAAATAAAACACTGAATAATTTTGTAACAATTATAAACTTAATAATTTAAAAGGTTCACCATGTAACATTAGCACAGCAGCACAACTATAACCACAAACTACTCAATTCAGAACAAATTCTACAAAGAGCCTCTTTTTAGTGTTAGCCTTTTGCTCCTCTAGATCTCTTTTGACTGGTTTGTCTGTCAGGATGGCGGTTTTCCTCCTGACAGCACCACCAACCTTCCTATTCCCTGCCTTAGGGAAGGCCGCAGCTCCTGTGGGGTGGGAGACCTCTCCCAGTGCCAGCAGAGAGACCACTTGGTCCAGGCACACCATTGACACATGTGCCAACCAACCCCAGTCAGTGTGCCAACCAACCCCACTCTCATTAGGACACATCTCTGTGCTAATATGATGTCAGCTAGCTAGCATGACTCATCACAACCTTTCAAATCTTCTATCAAAATGTAGCTGATTCCTCTCTCTATTAACTAAAAATAATATAATGTCAATATCTCTATCTAACACGGTTTTATAATATATTTAGTGGGGGGACCATTTTTTTATTTTGACCATACAAAATGTCAAAGTTGTGCTCACCTCAACACTTAGTGACCTTCAAATGTTTTTGACAGAATGAATGAGTGCAGGTAAAGAGAGCAAACATTTTAATGTTAAATTTTTGTGACATTGCCCCTTGGGGGGCTGGTGATGACCTGTGTGCCAACCAACCCCTGAGCCAACCAACCCCGGTCTCCCCTACAACAAATTGGACTAAAATGTGTCGCGGCAAACGGGTCCTGATGCCCCAAACACCATCGAATATACCCTCAGAAACCTTGTGAATCCCCCCTCCGTACCTAATTTAGATGGGAGATTGAACAGATAACTCAGCAACCATCCTCTCTTTGTCATAACCGGCCCCCACAGGAAATGCCAAACATACGTAATGTGCAGTTCAGCATATGTGACCGCGAACTAGAATCGATTTTACCCTGTGCATTGCAATACCACAACGTGCGGTAATTATTATGTAATGTGAATACTTTAAAACCGAATCGTCCATTACAGTTGAGAGACACTGGTTATAGAAGTTCTGACAAGAATCCTTTCAGTATGTTAATCTTTTTTCCCTGGAAAAAAATAACATGCATGTGTAATTTTACATGCACCACTTTCCCTGTAATGAATAACATAACATAAATGATGTGCAGTTGTTCCCATTTATTAAATATTTATTTCCTTATTTTTCTTGGATCACCCTTTAGCTGACTGGCTCTCCACTGCTCATACTCCACATGCATATTACTTCTGTATTTTGCACCCCATGTGCATGTCACACACATGATCACATGTTGTGACAGGACATAGTATCAGTAAAACACATCTAAATACACAGGTACTGTAGCTACATTTATTTGTGATGGAAGTGATAGAACATCACTAAATATAAAAACTTACTGTCCATACTTCTTCTGCCCACTGCCATGTTCAGAAAAGAGGCATCCAACCTATCAATAGAAATGATTATTATTACAGTCTGTACCCAAATGAAATGTTAACATTACATATGTAACTCCACTCACGGTCCTTGATTTATTAATCATTTTAATTTAAGTATAAAGCTTTACCTAATTTAAATATAAAACTTGACCTTTACCTGCATACCAGCATCTTTTCCCCCTTTGAAAAATGACAAATTCTACTGGATTACAATTGAAAGGCAATGCTTGTTTTCCGGCCAAAATGATCACAGTTGCCGATTAACAATAATGACTTTCCAGACTCTGAAGTTCTTTCATGAAAAATGTATTTCACGATTAATTATCAGGATACTCCAGAGTGGATCCAAGACATTTTTGAGGCAGTTATCAGCAAGGGCGGGGAAGTGCTGACCTCAACTGGGGATATCGTTGGGAGGTGGAAGGAACACTTTGAGGAACTTCTTAACCCAACAGACGCACCCTCCATGGAGGAGGCAGGGCTGGAGTGTTCTGGGGGGTTAGAACCCATCTCCTTTGCGGAAGTCACTGAGGTAGTTCAGAAGCTGTGCAGTGGCAAAGCACCCGAAGTGGATGAGATCTGCCCCGAAATGCTGAAGGCCCTGGATGTTGAGGGGTTGTCGTGGCTGACACACCTTTTCAATGTTGTGTGGGTGTCCAGTACCAGTGAATTAGACCAGTTGTTCCCATCTTCAAAAAGGGAGGGTGTGTTCCAACTACCGAGGGATCACACTGCTCAGCCTCCCTGGGAAAGCCTATGCCAGGGTGCTGGAAAGGAGGATCCGGCCGATAGTCGAACCTCGGATACAGGAGGAACAATGTGGATTCCGTCTTGGCCGTGGGACTGCGGACCAGCTATTTACACTCTCACAGATCCTTGAGGGGTCATGGAAATTTGCCAAACCAGTCTTGTTTTGTGGACTTGGAAAATGAGATGAGGCAGAGATGGGACCCAAGTGCAGAGACGAAGCAGGAGGCAGATGTAGAATAAACTGAAGACTAAAAATGACAGACACAAGAACAACTAACAGGTGGAACCACTCAGGACGATGAAACAATTAGACAAAGACAATCAGGGAACACTAAGGGCCCTATTTTACGGCGGTAAGCAGAATTATTACCTAGCGCTGGCGAATTGCCAGTTTCGTCTGTCGCAAACGGAATATTTCCCGCCTCCGCCGAGTTTGGCAATTTCGTGGTGCACAATGAAGGCGTTTGTGTGACTATGGGTTGGGCAGCGCAATAGGGGGTGTGACAACAATCAGCGCTATGCAAGTTTGGTGTCAAATAATGAGTTTGCGTCAACGTCCAACTAGACCACCTCAACGCAAACGCTGGCACTCTGGTGACTTTATTGATGCGCACATATGAACATAGGGTTATCTGAAATCACATGAGAATGTTTTGTGAATATTGTGAATTTCCGCCCACGTTGAGGCAAATCGTCCAATCCATGGGTAACTTGCAAGCTGTAATCAACTAAGCTAAAAACTATTTAACTTGTTGTTATTCATTTACATTACATTTTACATTTTAAGCATTTAGCAGACGCTCTTATCCAGAGCGACTTACAAGATGTGCATTAATACAAGGTAAGAACAATCAAAGTTAGCGTACAAGATCAGTGCAGTAAAACGGCAAAAGACATCATTGCAGGCGACTGCGTATCATACCTGTAACATTGGGAAAGAAAAGGTTAGTGGGTGTTTTTTTTTTTTTTTTTTTTTTTTTTTTTCTCTCTCTCACAAGTAAACAGTGGTGACGACAGATTGGCTAGAAGGACAGTGTTCAGTGGTAGTGGAGTCTGAAGAGGTGGGTTTTGAGTCTCTTGCGGAAGATTGGAAGTGATTCCGCAGTCCTGACCGACAGCGGGAGGTCGTTCCACCAACGAGGGACCAGGACAGAGAAGAGGCAAGACCGCGACGGCGGCTGCCAGGCGTCCGGAGGGATGGGGCAGTCAGTCTGCCAGCGGAGGCGGAGCGGAGGGGTCTGGACGGGGTGTAGGGCGTGATGAGTGACTGGAGGTATGGGGGAGCAGTACCTCTGGCCGCTTGAAAAGCAAGCACCAGTGACTTGAATCTGATGCGTGCTGCGATGGGGAGCCAATGCAGAGAGGAGAGTAGAGGGGTGACGTGGGTGAACTTCGGCTGGTTGAACACCAGGCGAGCAGCAGCGTTCTGGACTAGTTGCAGTGGCTTGATGGCACAGGCCGGAAGGCCTGCCAGCAAGGAATTGCAGTAGTCCAGACGTGAGATCACCAGGGCCTGGACCAGGAGTTGAGTGGCCTCTTAGGTGAGGAACGGTCTGATCCTCCGGATGTTGTGGAGGGAGAAACGCGGGGTCCGAGTGATCGCTGCAATATGGCTCGAGAAGCACAGCTGGTTGTCCAGGGTTACCCCAAGACTCCTGGCAGACTGGGACGGAGACACTATGGAGCCTTCCACGGTGATTGACGCATCAATCATCGGGGAGCCCTTCGCTGGGAGGAAGAGCAGCTCTGTCTTCCCCAGGTTCAGCTTCAGGTGGTGGGTGGACATCCATGCGGAGATGTCAGCCAGGCATGCAGAGATCCGTGCCGGGACCTGGGTATCAGATGGAGGGAAGGAGAGAAACAGTTGAGTGTCATCAGAATAACAGTGATAGGAAAAACCATGAGCAGAAATAACAGAGCCAAGTGACTTGGTGTACAGAGAAAATAGGACAGGGCCTAGCACCGAGCCCTGCGGGACACCGGTAGAGAGGGTGCGGGGAGAGGAGAGGGATCCTCTCCAGGCCACCTGGTAGGACCGGTCAGCCAGGTAGGACTCAAACCATGTCAGCACAGATCCAGAGATTCCCATCTCGACGAGAGATGAGAGCAGGATCCGGTGGTCCACGGTGTCGAACGCCGCCGACAGGTCGAGGAGGAGGAGGACGGAGCTAAGGGATCGGGACTTAGCGACGTGAAGAGCCTCAGTGACCGCAAGGAGAGCAGTCTCTGTGGAGTGGCCTGCTCTGAACCCAGATTGGTTGGGATCAAGCAGGTCATTCTGTAAGAGATGAGCAGACAGTTGATTATAGACAGCCCGCTCTAACGTTTTGGAGAGGAAAGGGAGGAGAGAGACAGGTCGGTAGTTAGAGATGACAGCAGGATTCAGAGAGGGTTTTTTGAGGAGGGGGACAACCTGAGCACATTTGAGGGAGGAGGGGACAGAGCCAGAGGAAAGAGAGGAGTTAATGACATTAGAGACAAAGGGAGGATGTCCATAGCAATGGACTGGAAGAGGGGGGAAGGAATGGGATCAAGAGGGCAGGTGGTGGGACGGTGGGAAAGAACGAGTTGAAGGATGTCCGAGTCAGGGAGGGGTGAGAAGGAGGACAGAGAGGTGGGAGGTTTAGGTAGCGGGATGGGAGGGGGAGACGTAGGTGGGAAGGAGTTGCGAATTACCTCAACCTTCTCGTGAAAGAAGGATGAGAAGTCATCGGCGGTTATAGAGGAGGGGGGTGGGGGAGGAGGAGGGGTGAGGAGAGAGGAAAACGTAGCATAGAGTTTACGTGGGTTGGAAACAGAAGATTGAATCTTAGAAAGGAAAAATGCAGACTTAGTAGATGAGAGGTTAGCGGAGAAGGAAGCCAGGAGTGTGTGGAAGTCTGACAGAGCTACAGGGGATTTGGATTTTCTCCATTTCCTTTCTGCCGCACGCAGCTTCAGTCGGTTAGCCCGAATGGAATCGGTTAGCCAGGGGGCGGGGGGGCGGAGACGAGCGGGTTTAGCTGATAGAGGACAGAGTAAGCCAAAGGAGGAGGAGAGAGAGGAGAGTAGGGTGGATGATGCTACTTCAGCAGGTAGCTGAGAGAAGGCATCAGTAGGGGGAAGGGAAGATAGGACAGTAGCTGACAGGGCAGCGGGTGAGAGAGAGCGGAGGTTGCGACGGACAAGGACAGTGGGAGCAGGTGAAGATGGTTTAGGGACAGAGGGAGGGGGGGGGGGAGGGAGAAAGACAGAAAGGAATGGTCAGACACATGTAGAGGCGATACCGTAATGGTATTCAATGGTATTCAATGCACGGACATGAAAGACTGAAGCCAGCAGGCCATCCATCGCTAAGTCTTCTGTTTGGCAGGCCTGGGGGCGACCTTCAGCCAGATATAACGTTTTAAAATGAATTATTATTATTATTATTTAATGGGGGTGTAGCAGGGAGGCTTAAGGAATTTCATTTCTGATTAATGGTTCATTTTATTTTTGAGAAAAACTATAGATTGTGACAAATAAAAATGTATTAAATCAATTAAAACATTTCCCCATCGCCTTCGTTTAAATATCACGAGTATAATACTTTAAATGATACACATCTTTTCATGCAATGCATTACCTGGTAATCCTCTGGCGGCGAGCAGGCACCGTTACAGAAAAGGCTTATGACCGTGTGCCCTGAGGGGTTCTGTGGGAGGTACTACAGGAGTATGGGGTACCGGGGCTGTTGCTGTGTGCCATTTGGTCCTTGTACAGTCGGACTGAAAGTTGTGTTTGCATCCTCGGCATTAAGTCAAGCCTGTTCGCAGTGGGTGTTGGGCTCCGCTAAGGGTACGCCTTGTCTCCTATTCTGTTTGTGATTATCATGGACAGGATATCAAGGTGTAGCCGAGGATTGGAGTGTATCTGGTTTGGGGGCATGAGGGTGGTATCTTTGTGGATGATGTTGCCCTTTTTGCCTCATCAGACGATGATCTCCAGTGTGCCCTGGAACGGTTTGCGGCTGAGTGTGACATGGTGGGGATGCGAGTCAACACCTCCAAATCTGAGGCCATGGTTCTCACCCCGAAAAAGGTGGCTTGTCCCCTCTGAGTGAGGAGTAAGCAGCTGACCCAAGTATCTCGGGGTCGTATTCACAATTGAGGGTAAAAGGGAGTGTAAGATTGACAGATGTATGGGGGCAATGTCTGTGATAATGCAGGCATTGTACCGGACCGTCGTGGTGAAGAGGGAGCTGAGTCTGAAGGCAAAGCTCTCAATTTACTGGTCAATCTTCGTTCCAACCCTCACCTATGCTCATGAGCTTTGGGTCATGACCGAAAGAGTAAGGTTCCGGATACAGGTGTCTGGAATGAGGTTCTTCCACAGGACTGCTGGTGTCAGCCTTAGAGAGTGATCCGGCAGGATCTCAGAGTAGAGCCGTTGCTCCTCCGCATTGAGAGGAGTCAGTTAACCCCCTGAGGTCGGCTGGATCGGCGCCGATCCCAGCAGCAATACAAGTATATTACTATTTCTAACTTCGCGATATTTTATCATACACACGCGACAAAAACATTGACAGAAACCTTAGAATCGCGACTTTCCGATTTGAGCACTGGCAAATCAAATGGGATTTTTTAAATTAGCTTAATTAGACCAAAAGTAAACCTTGCTTTTTACTCTGTTTTTTACCTTTTAGTAACGTCCCCCTTCTATTGACATGTTAACGAGGTGCTAATTTCGGGGAGGTGCGTCGGGCCATGTGTGAAAACGCCGGCATAAACAACACAAACTGAAGAGGACAGTCTATGCTGATATTTATTTTATTTCGCTTGTTTTCAAATACTCGTGAAAATATATATAAATTCCGCGTCTTGTGACTACATATTCCGCATGTCGCAATGTAACAAATTGCAATAGGCACAGAAAATACTTTTCAAACAGCGTAAAATGTTATAAAATATATCGTATGTCTGTGTTTACGCTTGCAATCTGCCAGCAACAGTCTATGCTATTTATTTAATTTCGCTTGTTTTTTTATTTTTTTACATCTTGTCTGTGTTTACGCTTGCAATCTGCCAGCAACAGTCTATGCTGATATTAATTTTATTTCTCTTGTTTTCAAATACTCGTGAAAATATAGCCTATGAATATCGCGTGTTGTGACGCCAAACATTCCGCGTGTTGCAACGTAACAAAGAGCCAAATGGCGGCTGCTGACAAGAAGCGCTTGTCGTGAAAGGAGAAATGGTAACTCAAATATTGCTTAGCCATTTAAAATCTAAATGGTTGTTTTAACTCTAAAGAGGCATGAAATCACAAAAAGTTTAATTGGAAGACACTTTTTTTCCTTGGGTCTCAGGATGGCCTTTGAGAGAGAGAGATGGCCCATCTGACAGATCTTAGAGGTGTGGACAATGAATAATGAATATTCAGGAATTTAGCATTTAGCCCTCCCACAGCCTGAAATAAATGTGACCAGTTCTGATAAAAACAGGTTTTTAGCTATTTAGATCTCAGATGTGCTAAACTATTTTCACACCCTTACATAACCAAGACCTTGGTGAACAAACGCACATTGGCAAAACAATTCGTCACTATAGTTTAGTGTGTGCTTTCACATCTTTTGTGACAGCAGAAAAATTGACTATTTTTAACTTGTGTGTTTGTAGATCTATTTACAAGCTGCATATGATACTGACCAAACTATTGATGGCATACAAATGTAGCTGTGATTGTCCTTCAAATAAAAATATCAAACACTTTGGAGTAAGTGTGTGTTAAATTGATGAAATTGAGATAAATATCAGACCATGCCAAAATCAAAAAACATCTAAAAGCTTAGCACGGACCTCAGGGGGTTAAGGTGGTTCGGGCATCTGGTAAGGATGCCTCCTGAGCGCCTCCCCTGGAGGTGTATCGGGCACGGCTAACTGGGAGAAGACCCCGGGGCAGACCCAGGAGCAGTTGGAGGGATTATATCTCTCAACTGGTCTGAGAACGCCTTGGAATCCCCGGGAAGAGCTGGAGGAAGTTGCTGGGGAAAAGGACGGCTGGGCTGCTTTGCTGAGACTGTTGCCTCCGCGACCCAGACCACTGTAGTTCATTGGGTACAACTACAGTTCCCTTCATAATTAGCGGGACTAATGTCCATAATGCAACTCCTTTTGGTATGTTTCATGCGTTTATTGGGATTTTAAAAATAAAACCGTTTTCTCAGTTGTGATGGGGAATGACTCCCCAGGTCTGTGGCATTTCTGAGCAACTGGAACGTGTCCTCCTCGTCTCCTTGGGTGGGGAGCTGTGAGTTGGGGTTTTTCCACACGCTGCAGAGCTGCCAGGTTTTTTGGCATCCGTTTCCTGGTTTCCATGCAATTGAAGCAAACAAGTCTGGAAATGAGGTTTGCATTATTTCACAAGAGGCCGGTGGAGTTGAACGCTTCTGATTTTGTTTTGCGATTGCCAACATTACTGCCCTCAGCATCCCAATGGTAGTGTTACGCCATCTTCTTTTTTCAGCCATAATTACTGGATGTTTCTCCTGGGTTTAGGTTATCCACAGTCAAATCAAATCAAATCAAATCAAATCAAATCAAATCAAATCAAATCAAATGTATTTGTATAGTGTATTTAATAAAATATAATATGCCATTTAGCAAACGCTTTTATCCAAAGCGACTTCCAGTCATGAATGCATACATTTTGATACTAGATTGTGGTGAGCACAGAGGTGAGAAAATGTGCCAACATTTTCATGACTACCTGCACATCTGCTCCTCTACAAGTCTTTGTATAACATATCCATCCATCCATCCATCCATCCATTATCTAAGCCGCTTATTCCTGGTCAGGGTCGCGGGGGGCTGGAGCCTATCCCAGCATGCGTTCCGGGCGAGAGGCAGGAATACACCCTGGACAGGTCGCCAATCCATCGCAGGGCACACACACCATTCACTCACACACTCATACCTACGGGCAATTTAGACTCTACAATTAGCCTAACGTGCATGTCTTTGGACTGTGGGAAGAAACCGGAGTACCTGGAGGAAACCCACGCGGACACGGGGAGAACATGCAAACTCCGCACAGAACGGCCCCCGGCCTGGATTCGAACCCGAAACCTTCTTGCTGTGAGGCGACAGCGCTATCCACTGCACCACCGTGCCGCCCTCATAACATATCCTGTGTTACAAATACACACATGGCTGGAATGAGATCTAAAATGTTTGAGCAATGAATGTAATTATTTTTACTATTTCCTTGATACTGTAACTAAGTACCAAAATAAGTGTATATCCAGGTATACATGTCGGGCGCTGAGCAGACTGGCCCGACACACCCCACAGGTACTTTTTCCCTTCGTGGGATCCACCACCACAGACAACACAAGGACAAGAAGGTAAAAGGCAAAATCACAGATCTTTGATATAATTAATAAAAAGCTTATTACACATATAACTAGCATTCATGTTCGCCCCCGGTTCTTTTCCCCCCTGTCCCTGGCTGGCTTACACCAGGTCTCCCCCGCACTCGGCTGCGCTTCAGATACCCCAGGTAGGCTACTCTACACTCGGCTACACCCCTGCACAGCTCAGGATCAGACAATCTGAAATAGACGTGCATCACATTCAGGGCACACAGTGAATTCCCCACACAGGCCGCCATAGGATTCCATGCCTCCGGAAGGGGGACCCTTTTCTGCCCGGTGAAGGGAGAGAACAGCTGCTCACCCACATTGTTTACTCTCTGTGTTTGTAGTGTCATTACACAGGTATTAGGACCACTCAATGTAAAGTGGGACACTGTAGTACTGACTCTGACTACTGGATTGGAGTTGTACTCTTATTTTCAGGCAACAATGGCACAGAAAAAACTTCAACATTATTGTCATGTCTTATTGTCTTCCCTGCGCCCAGCAGCCGCTCCTCACGGTCTTGCCTCTTCTCTGTCCTGACCCCTCGGTGGTGGAACTACCTTCCGCAATCGGTCAGGATCGCGGAATCACTTGCGATTTTCCGCAAGAGACTCAAAACCCACCTTTTCAGACTCCACTACCACTGAATTCTGCACATCTAGCCTATTGTCATCACCACTGCCGATTTGCTCAACACTTCTTGTATATGTATCCCTGCCTTCTCATTTAATTAAAAAAAAAATTGTAACTTTTTTCCCAGTGCTATAGGTATGGTATGCAGCTGCCTACAATGATGTGTATCGCTATATTACTGCACTGACCTCTTGCGCAAACTATGGTTGTTCCTACCATGTATTAATGCACTGGATAAGAGTGTCTGCTAAATGCTTAAAATGTAAATGTTTAAAAGTTTTTTTTTCTTGTTTGGATTTTGGTACTTTCAGAAAATGTAGTTTAAAACCAGTTCAATCATCTTAAATAGTGAGCTAATTATTGTAAAAAAGGAACTTCAAACACATATTATAAAACATAAATCCATTTGTGCCCAACCTCTGACTCTTCATACAGTTCAGACAAAACGAAACTCTGTTCTATTCTTGTGCCCCCTTGTGGCCACTTTAAATCAGCACACGCTAGAATGCGACTGTTGTGCCTTTAAAGCGATGGTATTTGAAAAGTCGTTAATTCGGCGTGCGTCCGAATGTGAACTCTATTCTGTTCCTCGCGTTTTTGTCAACAGAACTCAACAGCTCCTTGGAGAAAGCTCAAGAGGCCCACATAAGGAGACTGTAATACACACATTCTTTTGGGCTGAGATGTCTGCTTCTGTAATGACTGCATCAGCGAAAGAGGGGGGAAGACGGACGGAGTGAGGCGTATCCAGGAGTCGAGAATTACCGAGGTCATACAAATGTAAAAATTAAAATGTAGCTAGCTTTATTGTATGCTACGTTAGCTAACGTTAGCCTATCACCACTGTAAGCTGACTAAAAAGTGGTTTGTGCTACAGTCAGCTAGACAGAGACAGCTATGTTTGGCCAGAGACTACACAAAACTACACACAAAGCAGCTATCGGTAGAAGATTTCTGGAGATGAATACCATTAATCTGGTTATAATACAAGCAGTCAACCTTTTTATAATGTGAGAGAAGTCCAGTGAATAACCTGAAATGGTACAAAGGTAAGCGGTAAACTGGCAGAGGTTAAAAAAAAGGTTTAGGTTACCAAAAACGGAAAAAGAATGTAGATTTCAGAGTTATTAAAAAAGGTCCTTTTCAGGGAACAAGTAATGGGTTAACGTGGGTTAACAGTCACTCTGTGCAAGCTGCCAACTCTGGATCCAGCAAAAGAGCCCCAGACCATCATGCTTCTGCAGCCAGTTTCTTGCCAGACTATATCATCTTTAAACAGGATGCATTACTAATCAAATGTACAGTGTGCTGCTCAGCTGTGCACTAGAATAGAAGCATGTTACAGGGGAATGGAAATATCCACACAAACATTGTTTGGACCATGGCCAGAGGCCTGTAGGACTCCTCCTCAGGGGTTTATCCCATTAGAGGAGATTTATAGGATCTCCCTGAAGAAAGCCTGACAGATCCTCACTTTTTCCATAATGCAGAGTGCAGCTATAATTCCACACCCCTTTTCATAACTTTCCTTTCCCCATACAGGCTAGGGTGCTGAACTGTCAGTGCCCGGTCAGTGTAGATGGGCTGACGCTCGCAGGACGGGACCTTCATCGCCGTGAGACAGAAGAAGCCTAAAGAGATGCTACTGCAGTGACATCACAACGCCGCTTCAGACATTAAACTATCATTAAACTACACCGTGCGCTGTTACTGTAGTAACATCACACCGCCGCGAGACATGTCATTAAACTACACCGTGCGCTGTTACTGTAGTAACATCACACCGCCGCGAGACATGTCATTAAACTACACCGTGCCCGGTTACTGTAGTAACATCACACCGCCGCAAGACATGTCATTAAACTACACTGTGCCCGGTTACTGTAGTAACATCACACCGCCGCGAGACGTGCCATTAAACTACACCGTGCCCGGTTACTGTAGTAACATCACACCGCCGCGAGACGTGTCATTAAACTACACCCTGTGCGTCGTTGAATAGGGATAACAGCGCAAGTCTGAATATTTTAATCCTAGAGAGAGAGAGAGAGAGAGAGAGAGAGAGAGAGAATCCATCCATCCATCCATTGTCTAAGCCGCTTATTCCTGGTCAGGGTTTGCTGGAGCCTATCCCAGCATTTCTACACCCTGGACAGGTATCCATCACAGGGCACACACACCATTCACTCACACACTTTATTTTATGATGTCTTTGGACTGTGGGAGGAAACCGGAGTGCCCGGAGGAAACCCACGCGGACACGGGAGAACATGCAAACTCCGCACAGAAAGGCCCCGGCCTGGATTCTTCTTGCTGTATGCTATCCACTGCATATATTTTATGTTATTATTTCTACTTTTTCTGTTATCCTCCTTTTATTTTATGACTGGCATTGCACTTTGCTTTTCTGTTATAAGCATATGTGAATGTACCATTGTCATGCAAACACACTAAAATTGAAACTAAAACTAAAATTGAAAAATTTAAAGACGGAGAGAAGGAAGAGAAAGAAAATATTTGTGGCTCATGGGAAACCTACTGCTGTGAGATGAATGGTATTGCACATAAACTCTCCTTCACATATAAATGACATGCAGCCCCGTAGTGTCTCACATCTCTCTCAGAGCCCCAGCTGTTCTAACGCCACCTTTGTTTCAAACGGACATCAAGCTGACCCACAATTTTCATTGGCTGAAATGTAAAGGAAGGCTCATCCAAATGCAGTATTCTATCCCTTAAATCCATTCGTCAGCAAAACGATTTGCCTATAGATGCAGACGAACGTGTTTACATGCTGTGGGTGAAGTAGTTTTTTCAATAATTACCAAACTAAAGACGAGATGGTTATAGGTGGATTTCATATCCTAACTAAATAATAACCTAGATAGGCCATTGAGTGGAAATATTCTCAGCTGCAAACGGCTTCTGTCTTCTCTGTGATGAGGATCTCACATTTTAATTTTTTTAATTTTTTAATTTAACCTTTATTTAACCAGGCAAGCCATTAAGAACAAATTCTTATTTACAATGGCGGCCTACATCCAGAGGAGTACTGTACCGACTGTCACAAACAGCCCTCCCAGCAATCAAAGCTGCACTTTTCTTTTAAGCATTTAGTTCCTCACCCATATAGAACAATCAAAGCTTCAGTGCAGTAAAACGGCAAAAGACATTAGACTGATGCAATTAAACAGCAGATTGACCATTGTATGGTGGATGTTTTGAGTCTCTTGCGCCCACTGTTTGCCAGGACAGAGAAGAGGCGAGCAAACAAGATACATCATGCAGTGTACTGGTTTATATAGTACACTGCATAGGAATAGTGAATGATAAATTATATTATATAAATATGGAGAGGTGTCATAAGAAACAACTTTATAAATCTCGAGGAGGGCCTGTTTGGTTCAGCTTCAGGTGGTGTGGACATCCATGGGTGTCATGTGTGAAAGGTGAGTTCTCACCTGGACTTTCCTCCTCCTCCACCTTCTCCACATGGCTCTGATGTGTCCCGGCTTCTGCTGTTTCACACACTTACCACCTGTCTCTCTGACCATCCCTCTCTCCCTTCTTTCAGGCAATCTCTTTTGGTATTCTCATCTTCCTCCCCTGCCCCTTTCATTTTCAATTTAAAATCTACAGGGAACAAACACAATATTATTTCTTTGTCCAAAGGGTTCGGCAAGAAACACAATTTCCGGGCACAATTTCTGTTTGTAGCAATTCCTCTTGGTTGACAAGGATTTATAATATTTGCTTCATATTTCAATTAAAATCGGCCCGGGCCCAATGTTCTTCCGGACCACAACTGGTCATGAAGGAACAAATGGCTTAATTTAGGTTTTTTAAGGTCATTCTCATGGTCTCTGGTTGACTGTTAGTTCCTCCTCTCCTTGTCCACACATCTCAATCTCACCTCTTTTTCTTACCGGCCCTCCAGTGGCGAAATGAGGTACCTGCAGCCGTGAAAGTCACAGAATGGCTCCCGGTCTTCCAGCACCGATTGAAAACCCTCCTGTTCAAACTGTATGTTGCCCTGAACACAGATTAATCCAAAACCCAGCACCAGATACCTGATCATTCCGAACCATGAATGAAGATTAATGGAGTGCAATGTTACTTTTTGCTTACCACTGTTAATGCTGTATGTATGCACTTATAGCACTGTTTTTCAGCTTGAAGCTTCATGGCTTGTGTTGATCCATCACAATGCTCATAACATATCAAGGAAATGGCAGCATGTAAATTATATCTGTCTCCCTGGAAACAACTCCCTTAGAAGCCAATGTCACAGATCATTACCTTCCGCGCCATGTGGTCTGCTAGCTTTGCCACAACACTGTGGAGGACTTGATATTTGTATCCCTTATACCCCTTGTGACTAATTACCGCATACTTTACTATCATGCATTGATCCAGTGAGTGTTCATTGGAAGGTTAAATTCAATAACACATTCATTTTGCTTTTTTAGCATATTTGTGATTTATTTTCCATTATCAGGATGTAACTGCCCAAGATTTAACACCTCATTGTAAAGGGGGGGCAATTTTCTTTAGGGTGTCTGAGTGCAAAATAGGACTACATTCTCATCAACACACCAGCAGTGTGATGGATCTACCAGGTTTCAGGTTTGAGTGTGGGTGGAGTAGAGTATTAAATATTGGTTGTGCCCTTGAGTAACTTAACCTTAACCTGAAATTCTTCTGCAAACAGCCAGTTATATAATATTATAAACCACGGTAGATTGATTGTGTATTCCTCCTGCAGTTTAAAGACTGTTACTGATCTTCGGACATCAGTGTCCCCTTGTGCTTTCTAAGGGTATTTAATTCCAAAGTAGACCTGTGAGCCGGACCCAGGACCCGTGGGACCCATCAATTTAATTTGAAGCATCTGAAAAGTTTCCTTCTGTAGTCTTGCTGTCTCTTCATGGTTGTTAAAAGCACGATTAAAGTGATTACTGCAGAGGAAGAACCCACTTGGGCTCAAAAAAGTCCCAGCTGCCAAAATGAAATGATAATTCAGCACTTCATCAGTCACAATGAAACAGCTCTCACAAGCTACTTATGAGAGCGGCAGCACCATTGAGGATTCTGATAGATCTTGTGGAGTGATTTATTATCTTTTTGAATATGCAGACGGACACTGTGCAAAAGCCCTCACGTGTGGAACGTTATCGAAGAGTTGAGACACGGGCACAATTGCATTAACATCTTGGGCTGATTGATCTATGCCATTGCTGTGAATCGTCATGATTTCCAACATATTAATCATTTATGAAAATTCCAAGTACATATGACTTGTTCCCCTTCACACCGATGGGACAGATAGATTTACTATAATTACCGTATTTGTTTTCAACGTTTCATGCCTTCTGACTAGGTCCTCTCCCTGGAGACGGACTGCCTGGTAAAACAGCCATTAGCTCAAAATTGAACTGAAAATTAGTGGGACTTTTCAATGTCAATAACCTCAAGGAGAGACAGGCTAGTTATACTTGTTTTCGCCATAGAAGTATTAGCAACATTTATTTCTCAAATGTCCTATAGCTATAGTACACTGTTTGTGCACTGTAACTCATTGGATTAAATATAGCTGCTACACATTACACCGTTACCAAGTGTGGTACACTTTACACTCTTTTGTGGATGAAATGCATAATTAAAACTGGTGCAGTGCCATACAGCACTCACATGTATCCAACAGAATCATTACATACAGTCACTGTGCTGTAACTCTCCTGGGGAGTAAACAGACCCATGTTACGACGTTTCTACGCTAGAACTCTCGCCCCGAGGACACTTCAGATCGACTGCACCTGGACGTGATTCACGGCCTGACGCCGATGGTGCCGCCTGGTTTCCCTGGCAACGGAGGGAGCCACCTGGGATGGCGCAGCTGGTGTAGTGCCTGCCTCAGCGGGACTCTCCGCCACACATGCGCAGGGCTGGCCCGTCCCCGCGGGCGCTCAAACACCGAGCGGTAAAATGCGAAGGTCAAACACGCTTCTACAGATTACGCATTGACATTTATACAGTACAACAAGCCAGCGGGCCAGTTGGGGTTCTCCAGGGCCCAGTGTTGCGTTACACCCCGCTGATGCGCACAATCATTATTGCGGTGTAGAGAAATCGCTCAGGTTATTGTCTTTTCCCTTGTTTTTTTGGTTTTTTTTGCAACCAAAGTGTTACATTCCATTGAAATACAGTCATTTAGCAGATACTCTTGTCCAGAGCAGCTTTCATAGAGGATACAATGTTCAGTAGTTCCATAGAGAAGGATAATAAATACACAGTCATGGCATGATAAGTAAGGACTCAACTGTTTGTTTAACCTGACAAACATATTCCATTTTAATTAAAAAACCTGATCTCGCTCTTTATTCTGTGATCAAATGACTGCAAACGAATCCACCTGCTTGCTCACGTCTATTAGTATACAGCTAATTTTCACCTTTTTGGTCGTGAGTGTTACTGCTTTATCCATATACTGTAACTATTATGCTTCACAAATTAAAAAAGGCAACAATGGGACAATACAACTGAAATCAATGAATTGAGCGAATTAATGAATAAGAGGCAATTAAAAGCTGCTGCACATGATCAATATTATATGACATATTGCCAGAGACAATTAAGCTGTAGCCAGAGAGTGTTTGTGGAAGAGGACAAGCCGATCAGCCAAGGCTGGCTTAGCCGAAGCAAAAGAGAGTTACAGTATATTCACTTGGTGACAGGTCTCAGGATTATAGCTTTGCTCTACATGCCAAAGCAGCAGTCATGTTCTTGAGAGTACTACATGCACTGCCATTAGTCTCTGTGCTCCTTTTATTTCATGCTGTGTAAGTGGTCCTTCTTGCCCAATGAAAACCTTATTAAACCTAATTTCCCACATAAAATAAGCCTAGGATAATTACCATGAACATAAATAAATAAAAAATATTACTTTGTACTTCAATCAATTTTTGTGTTGCACTATCTGCTTCTGAATATTTAAACAGAATTGGAATGGTCCATAATGATGCAGTGACAAACTGATGATTGACTGCCGTGTCTAGCCAATCAGAGCACACTCAAAGTAGACTTCTACCATTGACTATAACTAAATAATTAAAGGAACCATTCTAGCATGTTATTTAAACAATTCAATCAAAAATGTGAATGTCATGTTTATCCCTAAATGTGCCATTAGGTGGAAGAACACAACATGCACAATAATAATATTGAACTTTTGCATGTCTAAATACACTGAGGAAGTAGATGTCAAGAATATGGCTGAGACGGATTTTTGAATTTGAACAGGCTTTGACAATGTTACATTACTCAAGCACACCCGTGAGATTGACAACACATGGAACAGTTGTCGAGGTTGTGACATATTCTTTATCAGCACCAGTTTACCTTTTATTTTCATGAATGAAAGACAGATACTGTACGTTGCTGCAGAGGACTTAAATTAAACCGTAAACATAGTCTGGGGTATTTAAAACAGAAAAGAAACAACAGCTACTGAACGAATATTTATTATTGCAGAACACCTGTAAATCATTTTTTTTCTCTTTTTAGTTGTTTTCTTAAATGTCCCAGAATCAGGAAAACTCTTTCTTGTCAGCATGTCTCTGCTAGTCCTTCAGACACCGGCAGTCATTTGGGATGGGCGTTTGCGTAACAGTAGAGTCTAGATTGCCCAGTTCCGTTGATTGTTGTCCTTGTCATGTGTCAGATGGAGTATTCTTGTTTTTTTGTGTCGTCCACAAAAGGTTTTCCACATGTCCTCACGCAAGAGTTCGTTTTACCAAGATAAACTAATTCAGTTTCATTTTCCTTATTTGGGAAAACCATACGATTGGAATGTTTTGATACATTTCAAAGTGGTTCATCTGGTGGCATTCCCTAGGAGGTTGAATTCTTTTTACCATCTTCACCGGAGAACTGCTGTTTCCCAAGTCTCTGAATTGAGTGTTGATGTTAATCGTCCATTTTTGTCACAAAAAGAGGGAACCAGCTACATCTTTGGTTGAAGCCTCTCTCAGGTTTTAAAAAAACAAACAAACAAGGTGTGCTGCCAGTTCAGCTTGGACTGCCTTCAAATCACCACCATTCCTCTTCAATTTGACCTTACATATTCCAAGATTGGAAATGATACAAAAACAAAAAAACATCAAAAATGCCTTATCTTAACAAAACATTTATTTGAGCTGAATCTTTGGAATGTAGTAGTCATAGATCAGAGTCTGGTTTAGAACAGAAACGGGTGGGTTGTTGAGACAGACCTCGGGTGTCAGAGTACAAACATTATTTAAATTTTTAAGGCCTTGCTGTTTATTTATCTTTTTTTCCGACAACAGCAAATTACACAAGCAGTATTGAAAATAAAAACTTTTTCGTAAAAAAAATCAGCACAAAATTTTTATGACAGTACAAAACGAAGCGATAATATACCAGTTAAATGGAAACATTACTATAGGAAATTTGTTTACCTTTTTCGATAATGAAAACATCTCATTAATTGTACATTTCAGAGTTATATCACATAATCTGAAACCATAAAAAGAAAAAAAATGTAACACTGTATTTTTTAACTTGTTATTATTATTATTATTTTTTACAAATGAATATTATAAACACATAAACCTTTTAAATATATTTATCAGTGCAACATTTTTTTCTTTTCATTTCACGCTACAGTATCCTTTTCCTCTTGTTACCAGACTGGACCAGTCACAGGGCCTTCTTTGTAGCAACCTCCAGATTTGTGTATCGTTCAGCAGTGAGATATTGTTGAGAAGTTAACAACAACAACAAAAAAAACCCAACAACAACAACACAAAAACAAAATGTATTCACATCAACACACAACATAACAATGGAAATTGACCAGAATCTGTTTTTGGGGCATGCCTGGCTTCACACCTCTGGTTCTGTGCCTTTATCAGTGCTGGCTGCATGTGTAAGTGTCCCAGACACTTCAAGGCCTCAGGTTGCCCTTTGCCTCACAGCCATTATTCAGCTGACTTGCTCCTTGGCCCGTGTTTCTCACTACGAGCTGGAGTGTTTCCAGGGGGCTGTCTAGCGACTCAAACTCATTTAGTCTATTGTACAATAACGCTTGAGCAGGATTAAACAGAGAGGCAAAGCCCCTAAACGCTGTCCCTGTCCCTCACGATGCGGGTCCCACGGCAGAGTCTGACACTCGTCAGTCGTGCATTTTGTCCTGAACAGGGGGGTCTGGGTTCTCGTGTCATCCAGCCACAATGTTGCAGTGAATGACCTTCACGAATGACCTTCGCGGTGAGCGGAAACAGGACATTTGGTACAGACACTGAGCAGGGTCGCTAAGATGTGCCAGCCAGCGACAGACCGAGGAAGGATCACTTCTGTGCATTTTGTCTGTGCCCGCCAGCGGCCTCGACTGAGACGCGACACAACCTGGGCTGTCGGCCTCAGTGTGAGGCGCTTTACATCCAACACCGGGGAATTATTAGCCTTCGGACGTGGGCCATGGGTTCCGCACAGAATAAATTTGGCGCCACAGAAAATTGGAGGTCACCTTTGTTTGATTGGCTCTCCCTCTGACAGCACGTTAAGCAAGGTTAGACAGCGAGGGACTGATGGCGGTGTGCAGTCGAGGCCAGGCCCATTTTAAAGGCAGCCCTTCTCAGTGCAATCCCGACAGGACAGAGATGTCAGGAAGCTGCTGTCCATTGTTTTGCCCCACGACTAATGCTGTGCAGTGATTGTTTTTGTGGGTTTGTTGACCGACACGTTCCACATCTAACCGTGGCTCAATGTAGCAGACCAACAACACATCAACGCTGCCTGCCAATGCCCCTTGAACGGGGAGATAAAAACTCTTTAATACAACAAACAGAGCCATAGGAACACACAAACTAATGCAGAAACACCACAGTCAGTCCCTTTGTCAACAACACAAGCTTATTCAGTACAGTGGCATAATTAGGTGTACACAATATTTCACAGGTATGAGTGTGGAGCTCACAGACATTGATTGAAATGCTCTAGCGCTGTACCCACATCGGTGAGTTAAATGTGAATGCGTCCGAACCCCGGCGCTCACACTGTCTCAGCTCAACTGTTGCCGTGCGCTAGTCACAGGCGATCCACTCAGTGGCAAACCGCGGCATCGCCTTGGTTTAGGGGGCCATCGGTTGGTCAGTCAGAAGGCGGCACCTGCGACCCTGTGCTCTGGAGCCGCGGTACGACGGCAGGGGCTGTCCGGGACGCTCCCCGCTACCAAGTGAGAGAATGGACACCGACACATGTTGTCACCTTTCACAAAATAAACAGCCAGACGATTGTATTTACAGCACACAGCTCACAAAAAGGGATACTGCAGCCTTTCCTTCTCTCTTTCCTTTTCTATTATTTTTTAAGTTTTTTTTTTAAAAAGGGCATTGAAATATATTAAAATGCTATGTACAATATGTGGGTCTTGACAATAAGCAGTGAAGATGTAATTCTGTTTTGCAGACTCGACCAGCTGATTTTTCTTTTTGTGAAATGTGAAAATCCAAAATCAACAAACAAGGCCAACAAAGATGTACTAAAGGCACTGTCGGAACCTTATCAGGGTTGAGGGTGGGGGAGTAATCACAGGACCCTCAAGGGGGGGTGGGGTTACACACAGGAGGGGGCAATACTACATATTTGTCAGTTTGGTTAATTTTGGGTTTTGACACTTCTCCTTCTACATAAAAATAATGGCTTTGAAATAAAAAATAAATGATTTTCCTTCCAGAAAACGATAAATACTTTAGACATTGTCTTAATTGGTCTCAACACCAGCATCTGATTGATAAAGGGGTAAAAAAAGCAAAGAAAACCAATAAAAACATAAAATTAAAAACAAAAATTAAAATAATCATCTAACTGTACATATTTTTTTTCTCTTCAGTTTTATACACAGTGTCCCCCTACTGGTAGGTGTCTGTCACTGCAGCTCCTGAGAAAATCGCGGCTCAGTCACCACCTCTCTCACCGGATTAAGCACCTCTTTCTTTTTCTTTTTTTTTTTAAACGAAAAGGCTATCGGCAGTCCCCTTTGCCCCTGCTGCCAGCCTGAGAGGTTGTGTCCAGCCCTGCGCTCATGCCTCTGAGTAGGAATTCTGTGCATTGAGTTTGTCTTTCTTTAGTTTGACTCCGTCCACCAGTTCAAAGTTATAGTTCTCCAGCGCCGATAAGTTCCTGTCCGACATGCCGCTGTGAGAGCAGGCGCAGTAGAGGACGACCCCACAGATGGCCCCCAGGAAGACCCCCAGGGCACTCATGGCGATGATGGTGATGAGGATGGGGTCCAAGGTCTTCAGCATGTTCCCCGCTCCGCGGATCTCGTTCTCCACAATGCCGGGGAATTCGGTAATATCCACGACTGGGGAGATCGAAACGAGATCCAGAGTAGAGGGTAAGACGGCGACACAGCGACAACCATCAATTTTTTTTCCACAGCATAGGTTCAACAGCACTGAAATTGGGACTAGACAGGTCTAGGCATTGGCATTTTAAGATGAAATGTGACACATTGGCAGTATGTGGTGGGGTAGATAATGTCAGGGTAGATATCCATATTTTAATTTTGGCAAGTGAATATCAATATTGTGAATCAAGCAATGTTTTTATACCTAATTAAACATATTGTGGACAAAGACTATCCTTTTAATATAGTATAAATGCATTTTAATATGGTATAAATGCATTTTAATATATATTCTTTTTTTAGTATATTCTCTGTTAAAATCTGTGTTGCTTACATCCCATCAACGAGCAAGACGATCAAGACCTAAACTGTTTTCCGAGTGTTCCTTTCTGGAACTGCCCTCTTAAAATTCTCTGCACATTCCATTTGAAGCTCAACTGTTGAACAATTTTGAAACGTCAAAGAGACGTTTTAAAAGGCAGAGAGACATTTGAAAAATCCCACATTATAATGTAAAAGTCAAAGCAGATTGGTCAGTAATTTATATGCTTTCTGAGGTTTGACATTTCAGGCTCCAAACATGGAACAGATGAGTGGTGTGCATTGTACTTTAGAAGGCAAGTAATAGTTTAAAACTTTGGACAGAATTTACACAGCAATTCCAAGCTCAGTTTTCTTGACATGGAACACATCGACCAGACACAGGTAGATCAATAACTTTCAGGGAATAATTCCGCCAGATCTTGGCACTTCAGCCTTTTCGCAACGATGCGACTTTAGTTTTCCACCTGTGATTATCGAATGGCTTGACTTTGATGTATCGAGGAAGTAATATAAAAGATGCTATTTTACAAGCTGGCACTGTAAAACCGCGAGAGCCATGGTTTTCTCTACTGTAATGCCTCACTGAACACACTATACAGTATGTGAGTTAACCCCCCAATTACAGAAAAGTTAAAAAATCTACAAACTGCCTGTTTTCTCAGTTAAGAAATCTGCCTCGCGTTCTGCAGGTCCATTGTAATAATGTTCAGAACGCTGGACTCTGGCAATGACTTCTCTTTGGCATGGCACTTTACCTAGCTTCCCCCAGCAAAAACCCAGTAGTGTGAAATACCTGCTGAATGTGTGCAATGCGAAATTTTATATATTGCCCTGGATAAAGGCTTCTGCTATGAAGTGAACAAGTAATTCATGAGCAATTAATGACAACCGTGAAAGCTGAACAGAGTGACGTACTGATTTCGTTGAAGTCGTCCTCTGGTTCCACTGGCTCGACTGGAACATCCGGGTCTGGAAAGAATAAAATGGTTTTGATTAAGTCAAGTATGGAGTAAACCACTTCTGTTAATAAATAGACAACACAGAACTGGAAATATTCCACCTCTGGCTCTTGAATATGTGTTGTGCAGTCCAATAAGTTCTACGCCGCCCCAAACCGTGGACAAGAGAATGCGAGGAGGCCACCACGCTCACCCTTGCAGTCGGCCATGTTGAGACCATCCAGGATCTTGATGTCGTCCACAGCGATGTCTCCCCAGCTCTTTCTCTCCACCACCCCTTCAATCACCACCTGGAGGAGCAGCACAGTCCCTCGGTAACATAGCCTGCGCATATAACTGTGCTAACACAGTCCCAACTGTACACGCAACCCCTCAATGACACAGCCAGACTGTGTACACTGCTACACTAACGCAATCAAAACTGTTCCTCCACTGTCTCAGTAACACAGCCAGACTATGCACACAACTCCTTGCTAACACAGACTGTTAAACAACAACAACACAGATGGTTAATTTGTCATAACATAGTCAGTCGGTACACATAAACCTTCTCGGTGCATAAATACAATCTCTGAGTAATGTCCAGATGCCCTCAGTAACAGTCATCCTGTTCACATAATCACTGGGTAACACAGTCAGACTGTGCACACAATCCCTCAGTAACCCTGTTAAAACTGCACAAAACCTCTTAGTAACCATTGTGCCCTTGAGCAAAGGTACTTAACCTGAATTGCTTCAGTCAATGTCCAGCTTTGTAAATGGATGGTATGTAACAACTGTAAGCAGTGTAATTCACTCTGGATAAGAACGTCTGCTAAATGTCTAAAAATGTATAAATGTACACACAACCTCAGTAGCACTCTTTTACACAGAACCGAAAGGCCAATTTATGCTTTGAGCGACGCGTGTCGCATGACACGTCACACAAATGTGCCGCGCGATGCTTCGAGCGTTTATGCTTTCTGCGACTTGGCGATAGCGTCGTGCTGTCTCTAAGGTAACCAGCCTGAGCAAACGGAGACCAGCCTTTATTTATGTCGAGAAAAACGAAGATGGCTTAATGATGCTACAATGTATGTGAAAGATGAGTTGGGTTTGGCGGAGTTAAAGGAGGTTTTTCTGAGAGCCAGGAGGAAGAGTAAACAGAGAAGGAGGCAAATGCGTGAGGTGGATGAGGAGGTGCATTTCAAGTAAGTAAATCTCCCCCCATGAGTTGGCCATTTTTTTTATCGCTCCTTGAGGAGTTATAAATTTGAGGATACCTCCTCACCTGCTCTGCTAATAATTCCTCAAAGCTGTCCATTGCAATAATATCAAAACATAAGTAATATAAAATGGACATTTTATGGATTATGCAACATTTTATGACGCGTCTGCAAGCTTTCGTTTCTATGGAGGTACGCAGCACCCTCCACGATGCTGCCTCTGCGACACATTTTTGTGACATCACTTGTGGTGCGACTTATGGTGCAACCCTTGTAGCGTAAAGCCTAAATTGGCCTTAAGGGTAATAGTGAAACTGCACACACAGTATCACAGACTGAGAGCAGGACGCCCCAGTACCTGGTAGGGTTTGCTGGATGGGGGCACCCGCACGCGCCCCTCCCTCCAGCGGTTGCCCTGGTGACCGCTGACGGTCCACAGCAGGATGTCCGCCGCCCCCTCGGCCGTCTCCTTCCTCTGCTTGATGTGCAGCGTTCCGATGCGGGAGCCGAACATGTGGTACCAGAAGGAGACGCAGAGGTCCGCGTCCACCGTGGTGACCTGCGGGCTCACCAACCGGGCCACCTCATTCTCCTGGGCGCCGGTGGCCAGCGTGTAGATGAAGTTCCCTGATCCACCTGCAGGGGGGAGGAGAGGGCGGTGTTGGAAAGCACAAGGCACACACTTTTTGGGCTGCAGACTCCACCATTTGCGAGTTTAGGTGCAGGGTTGTCCCAGAAGGACAAGAAAAAAAGAAAAGATCAATATCTCCTTTTTGACATGAAAGGACACAGGACAATCTTCTCTGGTTACTGTACCGTGGTGCTGACCCAGAAAGGGGAGAAAAATGTCTGAAAGAGCCATAACTCATATCTCACATACATGATGGTATTCACTTCATCTTTCACATACACACCCTTTCACTGAAATGAAGAAAAAGCCTTCTGTAGATGTATTAATATTTTCTGCCCCCCCTGTGCTGTCACCCCCATCCCCAAGCTGTCCACTGTCCCCACCGGCCCCTCTCCCCTCACCTGTGTGGTCCATATTGGGACCTGTGTTCAGGGTCGGGGTCCCACTGGACTGGATCTGCCATTTGAAGTTGCTGTCCGACGAGGTCCAGCCGCAGAAAGACGGATCTCCCGCCCAGCCGAAGTCGCAGGCGAACCACAGATACGCTGCAAACGGAGACGTCTGATATTCAACCGCTTGCAATTGTGGGTGACTGAGTCATTATGCGTCAGTGCGTGACTCTGGATTAAAGGACTGAGATCAGTCTTCAGAGCTATCGCTTTGGAGAGGCGATCTTCACGTCCCAGTGAGAGAACATGATTGATGTACTTTTGCGTCGATACTTCTTATGTACACCAGATGGCAGCAGAGATCTTTCCCACACTGGTAGTACAAAAGAACAACGTCTCGGGGCAAGGGAGGCAATAAAAGAGAGAGGGGAAAGAGAAATCCTGACAGAATGGGGTGGGGAACATTACAGACTGAATTCAGACCCCACAATGTTAAAACCCGATGTGGCTAATTAAACAAGGAGTGCGAAAAGAAACAGGCCCTAATAATATGCTCAGAAGGGCCTGCATTCATGGCAGCGGCTCGTTTTAATGAGCTATGAACCCCACAGAAACAGTTCACGCCATGAGCTTGCATTATCCCCAACACAATCCCTCCCCCGGAGGACACTGGCTATGGAGAAATGCCAAACTGCCAAGCAGTATCATTTTGCTATCAAACTGGAATGAATGGAAGTCCCTGGGCACATAGGCGAGAAATATGTTCTGAATCCCAGCTATAGCAGTGAAGGCATGTCTGTACCGCAAGCACGTCGTTCTCCAAAGGACGTGAGAATATATTCACCTGCATTCTTTCAATAATCTAAGATCATAGGTGTTTGCTCAATTGAACAGAAAATAAATAATTCAAGTCTAAACCACACTCCTGGAGAGCTGTCAAAATTTCCACACAAAAACATATTCTCCACTGTTTGTTTTTTTATACTACTTTTTTATACTACGTGTGAGTGTGTGGAAGATGTGGAGGCGAAGCAGACTTTCCAAATATATGTCTGGTCTGTGTCACATTTTAAAAACATGACGGAAATGCAGAATTGCAGCTTTTTGTCATGGAGAGACTTTTGATGACCTGATGAGCTCTTGAGCTCTCGGGTCTCTGTTCTCCCCCAATTAGTCAAGGTTGCCCCCCGCTGGGCTCCATCTCCTCAGCATGTGGATAAGACCTAGCTGATTAGTGATTATGCTGAAGAGGCAGAACACCACAGATCATAGAGGACTGCCACAGTGAGAGAGAGAGAGAGAGAGAGAGAGAGGGGGAGGGAGGGGGCAGAGGTTGTGAAGCTCTTCCTCACCTGGGATTGTGTCCACCTCCACTGTGGTTTCTGCTACAGTGGTCCCTCCTGTCAGACACAGTGGAGCACAGTCAGTGTACTGTGGGGCTCAGGGTCGTGCTTATGGGTCCACGTGTGCACTTTCAGCCCCCGGCAGGAGTTTAATTTGCATTTGGGCATTTGGGTGGGGTGGGGGGGGGGGTGGCGAACAGGGGTTAGATGCCAGGGACAGAATGCAGAGCACAGGGGCATGTGGTACGATAGACACGACAGATGGGTCTCCTTTTAGATTAGTGTGGAATGAGCCCATGCAGCCACAGGGGATGGAGACTGCAAGGTGCTGAAAGGTGGAGGAGGGGTGGGGGTCCCGGGTGGGGGGCGCGGGGGCAGTGCAGGTGAGAGGGAGATAAGGGATCCAGCCTGATTTGGGGTGGTCACGTCATAGTCATCACCTGTTCCGCTGTGGCAGCTGGCCTGCTCGTCCTCACACTCATCCGGCGTGGTGGTGGAGGCGGCGGGCGTGGTGGGCGGGGCTGTGGGTGCTAACACAGGGAGAGAGGGAGAGAGAGAGAGAGAGAGAGAGAGAGAGAGAGAGAGAGAGAGAGAGAGAGAGAGAGAGAGAGAGAGAGAGAGAGAGATCAGCAGTGCCCAGCAGAGCCCAGCGCGACTGCGGTGTCACTGACGCACACGTGGTCCCTCCCAACATGACTGACGCTGGTTTTCATTACGGAGCTATTAACAGGCAAGCACTTTTATCGGGGTGCGGAGGCCTTTCGAAATAGCTCTGCCCCTCCCCTCGCCGCGCTGCGGCCGCCGCGTCCTGTCATTATGCCCCGCTGCTCCCGATGGATGTGGGCATGTCTCAACCCCTCGAGCGGGGCGGGGCGGGGCGGGGGATCTCAGCTTACGGAGAGCTGCTTTGTTTACTATGAGGCCGTAATGAGGCCTCCTTACCCCTTCTACAGGCTGTGTGGGAGGAAAAATAAGAAATAAAAGAAACAAGCGGGGAAAAAGGGGAGTGGTGGAAGGCGAAAACGGCAGGTCGGTGCTGGGGGTTCCGGTTTGATAAACCGCCTTGCGTTTTTGGCGGTGGGGGGTCAGAGGTCACGCTGTACCATTAGCTGATGAGTCCACTGGAGACGTCGCAGATTTAGCCACTCGCTGGAGCTTAGCGATCGGCCTGGTCCTGCCAGTGCGTTCGCATTAACAGTGAAAACAAGCATTATCATTCGACTAAAGCCCCCGCGGGAATCATCGGCTTACACGGCAGAGCTCGCAGCCTTTCCAGAAATCCAATATGTAAATCCACTTACACCGGCCTGCCTTCCCCCATTACAGATCTGAGGGCCTTTTTTGCATGTTTTTGCAACTGAGCTTTGACGGCGGTGAATGGGGAGGAAAGAGAGAGAGAGAGAGAGAGATGGGAAGGGTTGCGTGAGCGATGATCGTTCAAGGTGGACCGCTTCTGCAGATTTCCCAAGAACTTGTGGCAAGGGGTCTTATTGATCCGGTCCAGGACAACCACACACTAGCCTCGCTTCTCCCGCTCCTCCTGCAGTACCGCCCAGCTCCAGCTGAGGGCGACATCATGCACGGTCCCATTCTGGGGTGGGGGGTGTGGGGTCATGCTGCTTAGCGCTGCACTGCATTAGAAACGGCGCATCGATTGCTAAGCACTCTTGTCAGAGACCCCCTGTCTGCACACACGGGCGTGTTTGTGGGTAGAGGCGGGCACAGACACTCACCTTGGACCTCGCAGCCCAGGAGCTCCAGACGAAGGCCCATGCCGGCGGGGGTGGCCCGCTCGGGGTACACTCGCATGAAACGTGTCAGCAGGGGCTCCAGGGTGCGAAACTCCGGGGTGTCGTAGTTCATGTTCCCCTCGAAAACCTGAGAGAGAGAGAGAGAGAGAGAGAGAGCACAAGAGAAAGAAAAAGAGTGGGAGAGAGAGAGAGAGAGAGAGAGAGAGAGAGAGAGAATGAGATAGTTGAAAAGGGAAAGAAAGAGAAAAAGGGGCCTGCTTATTACTGGAACACCTTCTCTCTGAGAGCCAGCAGAACAAACGTGAGGGAGTTTGGGAAAAAAAGACTACAAAACCCAGAAGACAATGACCAGCCTCGTCCGGCTGACATCTGAGTGATACTGGCATCTGGATGCACAGCTGGTGGCTACAGAAGCAGGTTACTGAACATCATACGGCCGTCGCGCTTTGAGCGCATGATCACAGGTATTTTTCACTTCAGCAGGGCTGCTGTGGAAGAATAAAAAGCCCTCTCCGGGTAATTGGTAACTAAACACAACAATGGGCTGGTGTGAGTGGATTAACAACCCCAGGGCATGGACTGGAGCTCCCTCTCTCTTTGAGGAGGACACGCTCAGAGCTTGTGACAGGAAGACAGGAAGTAGGACAGGTGGAAATATAGACTTTGCTCCTTCATAAATCTAGAATCAGGCCATCTGGAATAGATTGATATTCCTGCTAGGGTCCGCTGGTAATTGGGGGACAAGTGGAGCATGCGGCGAGCCCACAGCATACTGATGCAGGCACCTTGGAGATCTGCAGAGGGAGGCCAGACAACACTCTCTAGCCTCAATCACCTGCTCCCTAGTTCAACAGCCAAATGTGACTGATAAAAATAAAAATAAATGTTTTAAATGTTTCAGATTTTTCCCCGTTTTTCTCCCAATTTAATGGCCAATTATACCCTCTATTTTATTTTGATTTGCCCGACTCTACGAGGTAAGCTAATTCTCAGAGGGCAGCGAACTCCGCTTCCTACAAGACGGAATTCACCCACCCACATTCTGGAGACACCCATACGTTGCTTCTCAACGAGCTCATGCCGGCTCACCCTCCCCCCTAACCCTGGGGCGGACAGCCAAGCGCCGCCCACCAGGGCTGGTCTGGCACAGTCGGGTTTTGACCCGCGACCGTGATAGGCGGCTCACACTTGTAAAGGACCAGCAAATACGGGTGCGTTGGACCGCTACGCTACCGGAGGCCCCCAAATGTGACTTCTGGGGCTTGAGTGGAATCTAAAAGAAAGATGAATACGGGCCTGAGCAAGCTTTTAGGAAGTTTCCTTGAATGGAGGTATTTAACAATAGCTTTTTATCCAGAATGGCCTCTTAGTGTTCAAGTGCTCTCACACAATACCTGTGCGGTGAATACCTTTAGATTTTGAGGGTGACCTTCACCATCAGTGGCAGCATACTTACAGGAAATTGTTATAATACCCTGGGTGCACCTTGAGCATATTCTAGGACACATTTTCTGCAAACTCCAAATGCACATCTGAAATGGAGGCACCTTGGCTTCACACATAAATTACTAATGTTGATTTATTACAGTGGCCATTATTTTCTTTCAACTTTATCCCTCAGCTCTGCAGAAGTGTAATATGTTCAGTTGTATAATTAGAGATATTACTTGTTAAAAAGCTCCTTCTCTGAACACCCCCCCTCCCCCAGTAATCTCTTTTTAATGGGCTCTTTTCAGTGGGAGCTGGCTTCAAAGCTGAGTGTGTGATCTGACCTAGCTAAGATAGGACCCACTTTCACTGACTCCTCTCCCTGCATCTCTGTGATTCCTCAATGTCTGACTAAAAACCCTCATCCTGACTCCACTCGCTGTATCTCTGTTTCTAAAAAACCCTCATCTCTGTGTCTCTGCAGTGTCAGACCTCACTGCCTCCTCTCTCGGTTTTGGAACATTTCAGCACTTTGACTGTCTGTGTCTGTGACTGCGGTGTCTGACTCCTAATCCTCCTCTCTCTGTCTAGTGTCTTCTCCCTAGTGTCCTTTCATTGTGTCTATAGTATGTGACTCCTAACCTCCTGTATGTTTCTAGTGTCTGACTGTCCTAGCCCTCCCCTCAGATTCTGGGACCATTTCAAGGTCGTCTCTGCTCACCTTGGGCTTGTTGCCGCTGGCATCCTGGACCATGGTCCAGTGGGAGCCGTTGTTGCTGTAGCCCACCCTGAACTTCTTCATGAAGATCTTGTTATCGCGGTGCTTCCCTCCCTGGATGATCAGGCCACTCACCAGCCTCTCCTCGCCCAGGTCCACCTGCAGCCACTCGCTGCTGAAGGGCTGGGGTTGGGGGAGCAGGGTCCAGCCGGAGCGGCTGGTCAGCAGGCGAGCATTCTCCGGCACCCAGCTGCGGTCCGTGTGGGAGGAGGCCGTGATCTGGGAGTCAGTGATCAGGCCCGAGACCATTCCCAGCATGCCGGAGCATGGGTACTCTGTGGGGGAAGGGGGGCAGGACGTCACAACATTGGCCTCCAATATATGATGATGATTATTTTTACATTTGTATTATTATTATTATTATTATTATTATTATTATTATTATTATTAACAATAATAACAGAAATATAATACATTTAATTTTTATTTTGTTTTATTATTATTTATTGTTGTGGCTGCTCTTATCCATGGCAAGATACATTAAAATGCAGTGTACATTCACAATGACAAAAATAACATGTATTTGGTACAGGATGGACAGTAAATGTGCACTGAGGTGAAAAAACTCAACATACAGCAGGCATTACATTTTGGCCTTACAGGAATGATTGACCAAAACAGTGTGTCCACCAAACACTACCCCTGGGTTTCAATCATTTCATAGAATCACCGTGCGAGCGACATGGAAAAGTATTTGTTTCAGCAACCAGAAACAGAATTATTAAAATGATTCCTTTACTGTGTTGTAAGAAAGGCCCCCACGCCCCCATGATTGAGCACAAACGGGCTATATGTGAAGGTATGTGTGTGTGTCTGGAAGGACAAGCCGGGACTGTGTGGCTGGGACAGACGATAGTATTCTCCAGACGACCTCGTTCCGAGGAGCCGCGCGAGGATCCCGCACCAGACGAGGCGCACCTGGACATCGGCGGAGTATCATGTCGGCGCTCAACGCATGACAGCCCGGAGCTACAGGCCGGCGGGCGTGCAGGGAGGGAACGTAATGAGCTCAATACAGGGCTGCCTGCACCGCTCACGGTCTGCTGTTTTACACCCCCAGCCCACTTCCTCCCTGCCTCAGGTTCCGAGCCCGACCCGCCTCCTGCCTATGACATCACCAGCCTACCCGTTGCTCTGAGACAGAGAGGGGGCGACGGCGCCCACCCGACACCTCCATTAATGTCTCCCTGACCCCTGGCATACTTAATATCCGCCTGCGGAGTTGGTCTCTAGACACCTAATTAAAGCCTCCTTTCCTCATTTGCCCCTTTTCTGCTTTCTCTGGTTCCAAGGAGTGCTCTTCTTTCACCCCCCCACACCACCTGACCAGCTTCGACCGCTGGTCTGTTCCTAAGCACCTACTTCACCTGCTCTGAAGGTCACCGTGCACGTAGTGACCCGCAGGTAACCAAAGAGGGAGCCTTTGGGCAGGAGCGCGGCCCCATCCGGCCCCATCGCCACTGCTCCCTTTAGACCCGCAGGAGGAGGGGGGCTCCCAGAAACACACTGGGCATGCACACAGACAGTCCGTCTGCTCGCTCGTCATTCCTTCCTCCCTGAGCAGTTAATCACCTGACTCTTAAAGGCCGGGGCCCACAGTTGGCGATACCCTCTTTACGATGCTCTCCCGGGGAGGGAATAAAGGCTGCGATTCTCCCGGAAGCAATGGGGGGGGTTGTGTTAATGTGAAGCACAGAGAACCGTGCTGAATGTACAATGGGAATGGCATAGTGGTTTTTGTGTGTGTGTGTGTGTGTGTGTGTGTCTTCCCTCTTCATCATCAAATAAAAGGTCCTGAGATGAAAAACTGGTCTTCGGTGACCCTCAAAAGAGCTCAGGAATCCGCGGTCGTTTCCAAAATCCGATTCCCCCGGCTCCGTGATGCGAGGAAACAGACACTTTCCTTTCTTGGGCTGCCAAGAACATTCTGAACTTGATCTCCGATGCAGTGAAATATATATATATATAAAAATAAAAAGCAGGGCTAAGAATCCCGGCCTTTCGGGCTCTTTGAAGCTCCTGGCCATGATGACCAAGATCTTTGAAGCTCCTGGACGTGAGGACCAAGATCTTGTTGTTAGATGTTTGTCCTTGCTGGTCATCAGAAGTCCTTAATGAGAGACCTGTTCTGAAGCAGCCATCCCGGGACAGGGGGAAGAGATGAGCCCCTCCCGGGGGTTTGGGAGTTTGCGGCTTTGGCCCGGGGCTGTGTGGAGATATGGGGGGGGGGTAGCTTATTTACAGCCATTAGAGTGATCCCTGTGTATTTGCTGTGACTCCTGGGCTTCTGGACTTGTCAGGCGTGCTCCCTTGGGAGAAGCACATGACCACCACACTGGGGGGGTGGGGCTACCGCTCTGTGTGTGCTGTGTAGCAGGACGGGCTGCTCTGTGGCTGGCTGACTGCTGTGCGTCCGGGGCTGAGCCGCAGGCCTGATGTCCTGCCAGGATCCCGAAGCCGATCTGCAGCGGCAGACACGTTTGGCCCTGCGTCGGTTATGGATGGCAGAGCATCACGCAGCTTTGTGTGTCCGGTGCGAGGGCACCAGGAAGAAGAAAACTGAAACTGGCGTTTATCATTCTGCCGGCAAGCGCCCCGGGGCTACTGATTGACGGGAGTGCGTTGCAGCCAGCTGCGCATCAGGAGAGAGCCAGCGGCAGGTTGGGGATGTCCTGACCACTGCAGTTAGCACTGCCCAGTTATCGCCCAAACATCTGTCTCTGTACCACCCTGCCTGCTGTGGGTACACACACACACACACACACACACATGCAAACAAATACACGCACATATACATGAATACACACAGACACACACACACACACACATGCAAACACATATACACGCATGCACATAACACGCACACACACACACACACACATGCACATACACATGAATACACACACACACACACACACACACACACATGCACGCACATACACATGAATACACACACACACACACGTGCATAGTAGTGATTTTCAGTCTGTCATTAGAGGGGTGTATACAACGAAACTGTTGAGGTGCAACACAAACCATCAGCTGCCAGAAATGTGGGAATGTGATTATGAACAAGTCAGGACTCGGCCAGATCGCTGTAGAGGCTGCCCTGCCCTTAATGCAATTCATTTTGAATGAAGTACATCCAAACATCAGGTAGCATAAATACGTAATAACCTTCATGTGCCACTCATTCATAATGTAAAACTGCTCCCGTTCCAAAGAACCACTCTCACCGGGCTCTAGGGGTTAGGAGAAAACATTTACTTTCATGTTCAAAACCAATGAAGAAAAAAAATCGCACCCTAATAGGAATATAATATCCATCACGTTATTGAGATCGGGAAGAAGCGCAAGAATGCAGAGAGCCCAGCCCGGCTTTGCCTGAAATAGCTCTCTTCTCTCCAAACACACACAATGAATCAGTGAATAAGTGTGACGTCTTTAATGCTCTCGACGTTGAAAAAAAAGTTTATGGAGAGCAGGATAGTAAGAAGCCACCATTTATCAAATACAAAAAAGGCAGGATTTTGTGTGTGTGTGTGTGTGTGTGTGTGTGTGTGTGTGTGCATGTGTGTGTGTGTGTGTGTTGTGTTCCTGTGTACACTGCTGCAGGTGTACCGGCCCAGGCGCTGTTCGTGAGGAGGAAGAGGAGGAGAACGGCATGCTGGGGCTCACCTGAGATCTTGCAGCCATACACCTCGAATCGCAGGGCGATGCCTGTCTCCCAGGTAACGGGCCGGATCCGGACGAAGCGGGTGAGCGTGGGCTTGGGGAGCTCCGTCTTCTGCACGTCGGTGGGGTTGGAGTTCCCCTGGAAAATCTGGAATCCGAACGAAAGAAAAATAAAATTGTTTGAGGGATATGGAGACCTAGGCCTTACAAAAAGGTGTGCCCCAGAACCAGAGAACGATAAAAAAGGCAACTGCCGTTGTACCCTTGAGCAAGGTACTTATTGCTTCAGCAAATATCCAGCTGTATAAATGGATTGTATGTAAAGAAATGTAAAATTGTAAGTCGCTCTGGATAAGAGCGTCTGCTAAATGCCTGTAATGTAATGTAATGTACTGTACAATACGTATTACATAGTGTGATTGCTGCCTGAAGAAGACCAGATTGGTCGAAAGCGTGTTGCTGTGTACTATACCAAAGGCATCTACCCAATGATTGCTCTTTCCTTTGTCCTTCTGTTTTGAGCGCTACCTGCACATTTTATGATTGTAATCCCTGTGCATTAAGCTCAGTGACTCCAGCTGGCAAGCCCTAACACACCCCCCCCCCAGCTTGCAGTAAGGTTCCCGAAAAGCCACAATGTGCGTGTGACAGGACCAAGCTTCCATGGTGACGCCTCACTTTAAGACATTGGCAGAGAGAGCCATTAGTCCATCAGGGAGCTTTGTCATCGTGGTCCCAGGGCGCCAGCTGTCACGAGAGCCATCCACTCTCCGAACGCCACGCTGGTGTCCCACTCTACCGCAGCCTACAGTATTAAATAGCTTTTCAGAGCTGGCGCTGGGGCCAAAAAACTGCCCGGTCAGCACCCAGCAAATGGACCCTTCTCACAAAAGCACTTTGGCGTCCAAAAAAAGACAAAGAAAAAAAACTGCCTCATGACATCACTGTAAAGCTTTGCCTTTATAAAGAAAACCGGACTTTAGAGACATTGTAAAAAATCTGGCCTTAGGGTAAAGTAAACACACACACGCATACACACCATAACTATGTTTACAAGCTACAGCCTCTGTGGTTAAAGACACACACCCACATACACACACACACACACACACACACACTGTTACTCTTAATTACTGGCCATAAACAGAGAGGCCCACTCGGTGATGGAAACAGCCGGTCTGTTTAATGCTGCCTGATCAGTGATCAATCGAAAGCTGCCAAGATTAGCCATACAGTTTAACGGAAAGCTGTCGAACCAGCCCGTCAAATGCGGAGCAACTCTCTATGCTTTAACCCAAAGCTGTCAAACCAGACGGCCAAATGTTGGGTGACTCCGTACAATTTTAAATAAAGCTGCCAAACCAGCCGGTCAAACGCGGAGTAACTCCGTACGGTTACCAGAAAGCTGTCGAAGCGGTCAAATGCAGGGTGACCGTACAGAAAGGCCCAGTTTGAGCAGTAAAACGCGGTCAAACAGTCAAACAAGGGGTGACTCTGTTTTCTATTTTCTTTACTCCTAGTAACTTCTCTCTTTGTCATGGGGGCTTTATTCTCTTCAGGCCAAACAGAGTTTAAAGTGAACAAAGACATCACTGCTTTCAGAAAAAGCTCCCGTTGCGGTTGGTCCCTCACACGGTTTGTGTGCACTAACATTCCAAACACATCAAACAGAAGCAGTGACTCACACGGCCGCCATTGTCTCCTGTTGCCTAACTGTGTGTGCGTGCGCACTGCACGAACGGGACAACGTTGAACTTTGCACCTCAGCTCAGTCTGTGTGTGAGGCATAGCAGGGGGGCATCCTAAATCAGCCCTGCAGCGCCAGTGGCTAAGACATGGCTCTACGGACCTTCAAGGCCCTATTCTCTGCCTGCCATCGGCGGGGTTTGAAGGGTACATTTGCTTTGATTGATCGCAGTGCTGTCCGGACCGTTGAATGAATCCCATTTCCGTTTGCACCTATAAGAGAACGTTACCTCCGCCCACGCTGGCCCGTTGGGGCTGAGAGCTTTCGCTGGGGGGAGGTGGAGGAGAAGGAGGAGTAGAGGTATCCTTACTTTCTGTTTGGAGCCTTCCTTCAGCGTGATCCAGTCCTCGCCGTTGGAGCTCACGTCCACTTTGTAGGACATCACGTAATAGGACAGCTCGGTTTCCTGGGAGATCGCTCCTTGCGTTCCAATGGCCGAGACAAAGCGGAGAAAACCAAGGTCCACCTGAGAGGACAAAATAAAACAAAACAAAACACACCTGTTGAAAATAGGATAATACATCATTAATACATCAATAATACATCATTATTGTAAAATATATCTCGAGAAGGGGTATGACTGGATTTTAATAAGTCGTAAAAAAAACCCACTCATTTCCCATTAATGAAGAAGACAATGGTTGTAGACTTAATTTCCTGTGACGGGAGATGAGAGCTTATTGGATAAAAACGAATACTGAATGAAGTTTGGATGCTTCATAAAATATAAATGATGAAAAAAATGCGATAGAGTAGATTTTGAAATATATTCTCTGTGTTACAAATGAGGGCTGTGTGAAGTAATTATGAATTCCTGTACCATTACTGCTGGTCATTATATTTTCACAAAGTGACTGCCTACAGAGAGACATTAAAGGGTTCGCCTTGACAAATGTGCTCGTCTCCTGCCAGCGAGGGATTTCAGTTTACTGATTATCAGAGGAAAAGTCCCTGATTCACTTTACTGGTTTGTAGTACAAGAGGTAGACCCCTGATTCATTTTACTGGTTTGTAGTAAAAGAGGCAGACCCCTGACTCACTTTACTGGTTTGTAGTAAAAGGGGCAGACCCCTGACTGACTTTACTGGTTTGTAGTACAAGAGGTAGACCACTGATTCACTTTACTGGTTTGTAGAAACAGACAGAACCTTGATTCAATTTACTGGTTTGTAGAAACAGACAGAACCCTGATTCATCTTACGGGTTCGAGGCAGCCTCACCTGTATTCCACAGGTCAGGTGTGCTATACCTTAAATCAGTTGAATCCCAGGCTGTGCTCTCCTAACATAAATGCGCATGGCAAGAGTCCCCTCCACCCTTTGTGTCCCTTTAACCTCGCTGTACTTCTCTCCCAAAGGACCCAGTCCTCGTGCCCCCCCCCCCTCTTTGCTGGTGCGTGGAGATTTCGCTGTCTGGGTTCCTCATTTCAAATAATATAAAGAGGAAGAAAAAACCCCATCAACTTGGCTGATGCCTGTTGCTTCAGAGGCCCGAGTTGCATCCTGCCAAGCAGAACTAAAGGAGAGAGCCCTGGTCCCCCGTGCGACGAAGAGCGACAGTGGCCCCATGCTAACGACGTCTGGGGGCTGAGCGCGGGCCGTTAGCGCTCAATGGTCGCGACTGAAATTGGCAGTTGATGCCGACGTTACTGCGGCATAATGCAACCGCGCGCAAACGGTTAGGCGCAATCAAATTTAGATTTGGGGGAAATTAATGCGTTTTGGATTGATTGTTTGGCATAGAGCACTGAGAAATGCCTTTCTGTAGTCAGTAGCTCTGATGGATGGTGGCTAGGTTGCTGGGGGATTACTTAATCAAGGAGAGAGTGGGAGAAATTAAACCGCACTGTAAATGCCACAACGCTCACAGCATCAGGGCAGTCGCAGGGCCTAGAATTCAGAAATGAAAACTATCACGGTATGCAAATATTTACATGAAACAAATCCAGAGTGTACTCAAGCATGCACTTCATGTCTAAGCGAATTAACACAATGGAGATGGCTTGCAATTTAAGGCACAAATATTTGTTGGGAATCACATTGTATTTCACAATATGTTAATGTCCCATGTAAGGAATGCGAACGTGTACACACATTCCATGTACTGTATGTTTTCTTGCAAAAAAAGAAATCTACAAAAAAGGAAAACAGAGGAGTTTTGTTTGTGCTGAAAAGGCAGCGGGTTTACCAAATAAGGCCCTGACATTTTGGTCCCAAGAACACAGGTTAAGTGGAATCCCATACCCCAGACTGTTTCTTTTTTAATAACGGAGAACACAAAAAAAATCTCTGAGTGTGGATAGGAGGCCGAAGGAATTTGAAAAGTCAGACGGCTGTCTGGACACAGACCACGAGGGGACGACTGGCCTCCCTTTCCTGTCACGACGTGCCACTCACCGCCAGGCCGGATTTACAGTACGCCCGGACTCATTAATCCCAAACGCAGCTACGCTCCCCTGAATGCTGAGCTCGAGGTAACGTCACTGACGCGTCCATTTAGGGACGCCTCAATGCCGACAGGAAGACTCTTCCACGCTCTTTCGGAGCGCCTGATTGAAACTTCCTTTACGAGCCGTGAGCGCTGTTCACCTGGAAAATAAGATTGGCAGCTTCCTGGCAAAGTTCAGAATTTGGTGGCACTGCACAAGAGCTGTGAGTCCAGCAGGGCGATGCGTAAGTGGTCACAGCTTTCCATGCAGGGAGACTTTCAATCCGCACGGCATCCCCCAGCTCATTTCTAAATGGCCACTTGCAGTGCGCAGACGATGTGGCGAAGTGTAAAAGACGCAGCTGGCTCACGTCTTATCCCTCTCCCTTCCTAATTAATGGGGGACACTGAGGTGTTGGGACGGGCCTACGGTTGCGATTTGGCCACGTGAAATGGGTGTCTAACTGAGATCTAACTGAGAAGCAGAGCTCTCACGTTACAAGGGCACGGCGGATCAATTTCACGGAAAGGAGCAGATAACGGAGCTAATGAACGGTGCATGATTTATTTACGTGCCCTGGTTTCAGACAGAAGGGTAAGGGCGATATTGACGGGCAGGCAGGAAAAGGCAGGGCATTGGAGCGCAGAGCTACAGGAGGCCTCACAAACCAAACCCAAAAACAACCCTGTGAGCGTGGAAAACCGATCGTGCTTTAGCGATGAGACTGAAAGGCATTTTTCGTAAAGACGTCGCCGCTCAAAGCGGCCCGTGTAGGAGCCGAGGGGTGACGCACAATCTATACGTGGCCCAAATGGATCGGCAGAAAGGCGTAAATCATTGCAATGCCTCCTTGCAAAAGTCGTTGTGCAAAAAGAGGAAATAATCAAATATTCACATCCCTAAGTGGCGAAAGTACTTAGCAAGTATGCTGACATAACAAAAGACCTCGCCAGCACCCACTCCTGTCTCCTATGCAAGAGGCTTCGAACTGAGAATTTATTTCATTTTTTTTTCCCTTTCAATTTTTTTTCTTCATCCCATGGAACTGTAAATGGTTTCTCCCCACCTGCACCCACGACGGAGAGGTCCCTAAGCTGCTTGTCTTGCGCTGGCGCTAAACACTGTCTGGAATCATTACAGTGACAAATGGAAATAGAAAGGCAGGGAGAGAATTAGTCCCGCTCAGCCTGGTGGGCTGGCCGTAAATCCTGGTGTGCAATTAGATTAGCAGGGGTCTGCCAGGACACTCCATGAATGGGGGGGCGAAATGAATTCACCATCATCCTCTGGCAACCGCCGTGGGGGTGTCACTGTCATAAGTGCCCCCCCCCACTCACTACAGTTACACCAATTCCAGCAGTCACCATGAGAGAGGACAGCCTGTGCCGTGCGGTCAGGAAGGGGGGGGTCGTGTTTTGACTGCGCTGTTTGCTTATTGCTTGGCGATGGCCAATGGGATCGTGGGACGGTGAGGGGTGTGGAGGGAGACACAGATTCAATTCACTGCATTTACTCATAGTTGCAATGGTTGGAGAATAGGAAAACCTCTGGGGGGGTAATAATATTTTTTTTAAAGTTTACCAGTTTGGGCTCTATTACTTGTTTTCATTTCAGACTGTTGGGAAAAATAGCTACCATCTGTTTGTGTGGGCTGAATGAATAATCCAGAACTCGAGGGATAGAGCATGAATGTTCCGCTGATTCTCCTTTCTCTCTCAAAAATAAAAAAACAAAAAGATCTTAGGAAAGAGAACTTTCATACGCGGTTCAGATTCAAATACCATCTGGCGCCGGTTGACCTGACACGGTCAACGGTTACGGTCCTGACAGAGGAACGCTTGATTTACAGTTATCCAATGAAACAAACAGGAAGAGAAGGGCACAGGTACTGCAAGATAACATCATTTCATCCATCAATTTCTACCTGAGCTTTCAGCTCCCCCCCCTAATTTTATGTATATCATCTGGCTGGCGTTCAGGTTAGAGAAATTCCATTAACTAAAGGCATAATTAATTCTCTTTCATGAAAATTGTATTACTTGATGCTGAGAGACCTTCGGTTGCTCTCAACCTTTAATTCATCACAGAATTTACCTGACAGAATTACTTTGGTATTTTTAGCCTCCGTGCTTCTTTGTGGCATTAAATTATGCACCTCTTCCTGGATGGTGATCATGACAGACAATGAAAAATGATACGAACAGCCATGTGTTTATGTCAGAGGGGGGGAAAAAAACACCAAAAATCTAAGAAGAATCTACAAGTATAATATCCCAATCATCATTAGGCGAGCGGCACTGGTTGAAGGGAAGTGGCATGTAACTTAACCCCCGGCCCATTCTGTGTAGATTGCACTGCTGACTGAGGCTTCCTTTCTCATTTGCTTCCAACGTGACCTCCACACTTGCAAATGTAGTCATTTGTTTTTGTTTTTTTCCTGAGATCACAAAGCAAGCACAATACTATGCGACACACGGCACATAAGCCCGTTACCGGCTCATAAAGCATGGGTCCTGAGTGATGCCAGACGGTTCCTCATTCATGGGGCTCGTATCACAAGTGGAACTTCGGATGCGCCGGCCAAATGAACCGTTTTCATAATTCATCAATGAAAGGCTCCCGTTAATTACTACCCCACATTCCAATTACTCATCGCCTGGCACGGAGTGACGGGCAGACCAAAATAGCCCCTCAAAGAGCCTTAATCGAAAAACAATGGCAAGCAGGCACCACCGTGTTCGGCTGACTGTAGCTAATTGAAAGTACATTTTGGACATCCAGCGCAAACGGGAAACCGCCGCGCGCTGCATTATTTCAGGACCCTGGCGTTTACCCTTAGTGCTTCCCCTGGCTTTGAGATGAAGGGCGAGGAGGAATGCTTCCAATGGGGGGGAAGTCTGAAATGAGCGCTTGGGTGAATACTCAGGCAGAATTCCCCCTGATTTCCCAGCGAGGTACTTTACAGTTTAAGGGGTCCTTTGAGCCATTGTTTTGACCAGCATGGGAAATAATTTGCAGTTGCACGGTAAACAGTAATCCCCAGGCCAGCCATCTCTGCGCGTCGCACAACAAATCAAGACGTGAATTCTTCCGCTGGAACCCGTAGTCAGACTGTGTCAGATTAGCATGTTCTTTGCTTTTTTATATTCTTTTTTCAACACACTGTTCCGTCATGGGCTGCTGTTTCCCTGTGCTGGCTTTAAGTGAACGCTCTTTTCCAGAGGGTTGAAAGAACGCTTGCTTTTGCATTGGCGCCCCTTCCCGTGATCAAACCATTTTGATGATCGGCGAGAGGTGCATTATTACCCGAACACAAACCAAATGCTAATGTATTCATATTGCAAGATTTATGATAACGGTCAGCTACTTTGTGAATAAATAACACAGACACAGGAAAGGCAGTATTATAGAGCACTCCATAAAAAAAGTATTAATTTTAAAATATTGACTTTTCTGGACAAATGACATAATTCATGCCTCATCTGTGATCGGTGACTGAATACGTTTTTCAGAGATTTTTTTTTTTTTGCTTTTCATCGTATCCCCCGGGGCTTGCCAGTTTGCCGCTGTGCAGCGCTATCTGAACCGTCCCACTGACAGGGGCCATTGTTCGGGCCATTAATGGGGCCGGGGTCCCATCTCCTGGGATCAGGGCTCGTCCTTCTCCTGGCCGTGGGGTCTCCATTCTTTTCTGTTTTCTCTACCTTGCGGCAGTTCGGTAATGTCCACGGCATTGACCAAAATGCCCGCTACATTTCAAAAAGGAGGAAGCACTACAACAAAGCAATTCGCGTTCAGTGTCTCACATACGCCGGTCCGCTTCACTTATAGCACTGTATCTGTGTGACACTGGAAGGAACCGGCTATCGCTAGGGCCTAAGCCTCAGCCTCAGAGACACGTGTCATCTCGACGTTAACGTACAGAGTGCGATTAATCGCACAGCGAGTCGCGAGCTCTGCCCGCAACCCCGTGTCCAAGGTGTCATTTTTAGCGAGAGTGAATTGGAGCGCGCACCCTTTATCGACTGCACAAGAATGAGGCAACATTAAAATGAATAAGAAACGGTATCCTGAATGTGCTTTGAATAAAATATTAAATGCCTGGGAATCCAAGGCCGGCCCACCATGAATAATATAACTGCCTGGTGCGAATGCATTCAGAAATTAATTAAATAAATAATGAATTCATTATGTGCATTGAACGGCAAATGAGACGATTTGTGCATTCAGAGCGTCCGTGCCATTAGCGGGAGATTGTTGTGCCGTGCTCCAACGTACTTAATCAAAACGAAATGAAGAATTCCACTCTTTTAATAACACTTGTTATAATTAAACTCCTCGAAGAGAGCAGGGCACAAAGAAGCAGATTTCTTTAAATTATAAATTAAACATCGACAGCAGGGTTCTTTTTTGTTCCCTTGGAAACAGATGTGCAGAGCTCAACTTTGACATCTGATTGGTTAAAAGGGAATTGCAGTGCCCAGCAGAGCATGGCTGAAACAGCCCTTTCCTTTTTCTTTTTTTTCCTTCTTTTTTTGTGGTTTTTCTGATGAAAAAACCCCAGATTGATTTTCTATTGAGAGACCTGAATGGCAACAAATTTTTATTATATTTCACCCACTACTGCTCTGTGGGAGATAGTCAATTTAGGATTTCATGTGGAATGACTAAAACGGGTTTAGCAGGGACGTAAAACGACTATGAAGTCTACTTAATTATTCTAAATAAAATATGAAGAAGTGACCGCAATGGGAAGTGTGACAAACCCTTCCGTCTTTGTTGGGATTTTTCCCCCTAATACATCCTCATCAGCAGCATCATTCCCACCCGAAGGACTAAGAAGGGAAACACCCCTGGCGCAGGGCCACCATGCTGGCTTTCCTGCCAGTTTTGTAATTTTTCGTGGTCGCCTTCACGGCATTTTGAGCGATTTGATTTTTTCCGCTTTTCACTCCCAGAGACCGCTGAGGCAGGGCTTGTGTGGTCCGGAGCTGTCAGACAGGCCTCACTCAATAACGGGTCCGAAATGAACGTGCTGGCCTCCTCCTGCTCTCACGGCCGTTTACCTCTGAGGAATTTCTATGGACAATCAGGTTAGGCAACGGCTCCCTACTTACTGTGCTGGACGTCCTCGGGACTTTCCGGTGATCCCACAGGAAGGATTTTTTTGGGGGAGGGGGGCATGTCTGTTCCCCAGTGACTCAGAGATGCACTGCTCAGACCTCCCGCTCACCTCCCGCTGAAACAAGGGGCCCCTCGCTGATTGAATTAGTCTGGAAGCTGCGTGAGGGCCCCGGGACAATATTTTCTTAGCGGTGAGGGAACCTTGCTCCTACAGTACCTTGAGCAAATATTTGGCTTTCGGTCGGCCCCGCTGTCGCCCCCCCGAGTAATGTTTTTGGCTGTGCCTTCAGCCGGGGGCGGGGAGGGGGAACAAAAAATCCAGGAGTATTTGTGGTTTTGCCGTGCCTCTAGGCAGGAGTTCACTAAATCAGATGCTACACGAGCCGAACGGCCTGTTCTCATCATCATGTATCCTTGTGTTCACGTGTATCCTATAGTCACACCTTGTGCTTTCCATAAAGGGATTTACACGCGCTGTGAAGCAGGAACATCGAGGCTGTCATGTACGCCAGCGAGCACATGGCTGTAGCTTTTCCACGGCACTTAAGAGTCAGCGAGAACAATGCCCTCGTATGGTGTTTCAATGTTCTGCCGTTGGAGCGCTGTATGCTCCGTGAATGATTCGATACGCCCCTCGCATGCAAACGGTTCCCATGCTGACAGTACGGGCACGGTGGAGAGGGGGAGGGGAGGATACGGATGTGCGGATGTGCTGTTCTGCATGGGCAGGGAATTCCCAGGCAACCCTCTGTGTGCGGATCCTCTCTCGGACAGGAAAGCAGCACTTTCAGATATGAGGTACTAAAAACCAGAATCGCTCTCAGACGACCGGGGCTTTTGTGAGTCTGGTATCTCAGCCTTGAAATCCTTGACTGGATACTGTTTTTAATCACCCCCTGTAGCTCTGTAACTCGCCTTTAAGGAGTTTTCGGGGGAAGCATATTTGACTAAATTTAGAGAAGGATGAAGTACATGCCACAGCCAGAAAATACCAAACGAGTGAACACATACAAATTTGGAGTCACCAGGAAGTGAGTGTTTTTTTGGAAAGTGAGATTGCGGAGTTGATACGGAAACTGCTTCCATCCTGTCATAGGTAAGTCCTTGTTTTCTTACTTACTCATAAACCTCTAATTGCTGTTTTGCACAATCTGCAGCGCGTACCTGTATCCATTCTTTGTTGGTGTCGTAGGCGGGGGTCCAGCCGTTTTCGTAGTAGTTGAGCCGGGAGCGCTCGGGGGACCAGTTGGGGTTGTACTGGGACGAGGCCACGATCTGATCCGAGGCGATCTCGCCAGACTCCATCCCCAGCGGCTCCTTGCAGTCGAAGTCTGTGGGTCAGAACAGGCCGACGATCAGGATGGATGCGAAAACTGCCGCCTGTCAGAGGAGCTGCAGCGCATGACATCGCCCAAAACTCGGGGACGCTCCCGAGAGACCCAGACACTCAGTGCTGGGGCTGTCCGGTTTATTGAGAATAAAGTGCGGATCAGTGCTGCGTAAGCGATTTTCTCTCTCCACAGAAAAAAATAAAATAAAAAAACATTTAATGGAAGCACACATTGGAAGTGTATTACATTAGGACAGAACATAGAGCGGTATTCATAAAAGATTCAGTGCTCGTGCTAAGTTTACACTTGTGGAAAAAACAGGGGGCTGCTAGGCATTTTATTTCGCACGTTGCCCCTCCAAAGCTCCCTACGGGCACTTCATCTGCAGATTGTGCGCATTTTATCATTTAACAAATGGAGGGTGGAATGGCATTCTCCCTCCATGTTTCCACTAAGACACTCCTAAATCATTGTGTGGGATTGGGGGGTGGGCATGTGAAGGTGTAGAGCAGGCCCGGAGCTGGGACAGGTGTGGAGCGGGCTCGGAGCTCAGCCGACCCGGGGTGACAGGAACGTACGCGGCGGAACAAGGCGCCGCAGCCAGGATCCACGGGCCTGATGGAGCGCAGCAGATGGGTGGACCATCTGCGCTCACTCACAGAGCGCAACCAGAGGAGCAGCTCTCTCTCACTCCGACACCCCCCCCCCTCCTCTCCCTCCCCACCACACGCTGCTCTGCGCGGGGGCTGGAGGCCCGTCTCGCACTCTGACACCATCTCTCATCTTTTTATTCATATGCACACTTCTCAAATTTGGGTGGGGGTTTAGGGGAGGTGGGGGTGCCATTTCTTTCCCTACCCCCCAAAAAGAAATCTCCAGCAATTCTGATCATTCAGAACATAAACTGAAGAACTTGAGCCAGTGATTTTCTTTTTCCCCTCTCTCTGTTCATTCACTTGAATTGCAGCGTAAAACACCAACATTTATAGCTTTGGTGGTAACATAAAACTGAACAGTTGTAAAAAAAAAGAAAAAAAAAAGAACACCACTCAAAAGCAACTTATCACATCACGCTGACCGAGTGGCCTTAAATTGCTGGGTAAAAACCATGCAATAAAAAACGCAAAAAACTAATCCGAAAAACCACACCACAGTGTTCCTGCGATGAAGGTGGCGGAGTTACTATCGACGTGCTCGCATTTGATCTCGAATCACATTTTTGCGTGAGTATGCCTTCAATCGTTAATCTGGGGGCGAGTGAAGTCACCATCGCTACGCTTGGAGGGAAAACTCATATGAATCCCTGTGGGTGTCTTTAACCATCTGGGGTAATTAGTGCTTTATTTAACACCAGTGATTTTCAGAGAGGGGGAATGTTGTCTGAGGACAGATTTACAAGCTTATGTTGGTTCTGCTCACAGGCGAAACGTTAAGTCAGAGCATTTCCCCAATTGGGGTGAGGGGGTCAGCTCCCAGGGAAATATTAAATTTCGGGGGGAGGAGGGATGGGGGATGGGCGGGCTGGGAACCGTCTGGCCAACCTTGTCTGTCTGAGACGTTGTATCGAGCCAGTTTCAAAATGGGAGGGAAGGGGCGACTGTCTCTTAATGTATTCAATTAAGCAAAGATCTCATTAGTCTCGTCAGTGTGATTTATGGCGTCAGCAAGTCCCAAAGCCCCAGAGGACCCGCGTTTATACATTAATAAGTGCCGGTGCTTAATGTTTGTGGGGCGGCGGCCCCCCAAGCCTTAGCCTCTCCTGCGCTGCTGCTGCTGCTGCTGCTGTTGTTGTTGAGGTGAGGCAATCGTGACTGGTCACCGGGCAGGTTTTATGCTTTCGCCCGCTGCCGTCTCACCTTCCGGTACGGTCCTCTGGATGACGGTGAAGTTGGCGGAGAAGCCCTCCTTGGCGATGGCGCTATCGGTGTTGATTGTCAGCGCCAGGATGCCGGTGTAGGACAGGATGCGGCCCGGGGTGTTCTGTCCACAGTAGCGGCCGACGTATGGGCCCACTGCAAAAAAGGAAAGAGAGAAAGAGAGAGAGAAAGAGGGGGTCGTTAATGGGGTAATTAGCGTTCGTTTACCATGGCAATGCGGAGAGCCCCCTGAGAAGTCAGGTACCCTGGGGCGCTGTGAGGGGCGGGGATGCGGATGACCTCACCCCGGCGCGTGGGAAAAACCCCACGCCTTCCATGCGGGCCAATGATCTCTCCTTGACACGGGGCAAGGTCGCCGTTTCTGTGTGTGCTTTTTTAGTCATAAATTCCTGAGGCTTCAAAGCCAATGGTGATCATGTCTCGAGGCAGCCATGGCCACTAACTGGGGAAAAGAGTCAAAAGACAAACAAATGGCAAAGGATGTGGGGGTGGGGGGCGGGCAGTTGAGAAGAACAGAGGGCAATAAATGTAAAATCATGCACGTTCCACTGAACACAGTGAATGCGGGAGTGCCTATATTTCAGACAGGCCGGGCATGAGCCACCAGATGAAAGAGGGGCCATGAGACTGCTGCTTATCCTTGATTAGGAAGTCTAATGTGATCTCTGATGAGCGACAGCCACAGTCCTTCTTACCTCTCCTCACTTAAGAAACGTGGTTTACAGGTAGCCAGTGAGATGAAAGTCATGTTGCCAATCGGGAGGGGGGTTTTGGGGGGGGAGGGGTGGGGTGGCGTGCAAGGATCTGGTGTCTCGGGGTGATCTTCACAGCACAGAAACATGTTCCAAGTGGGGGTGTGGGAGACAGGGAGAATAGGGGGGGGGGAACACTGCTTCTTTACAACCATATCCGAGGACCTAAGCCCCGATGTGCAAAGAACCCATCTACAAGGATATCCGCATGACTCTCAACGGCACGGCATGACATTTTAAAGAGCTGCCGTGAACCCTGCACTCTGCCTGAGAGCCGAACGGAGTGGGACAGCGAAGGGGCGCCGCGCTCTCTGCCAGCGCTGTCTGCTCGGGACGGGAGGAGAGGGCCCGCGCATCGCCAAGGGAACCCCTGTCCCAGGCGCGCTCCGGCCCTCTGCGCTAATGCAGTATTGATCTGAGTGGCACTGCAGGTAATGCACTGTTTTAATCAGGGCTTTACACGCCCATCACCCCCTCCACCTCTACTCACCTCACACTCCGAAACCAGACCCGGGTCAAATGCATATTTTAATTACTGAAAATATTTACTGATATTTACTGAAATACTCTTTAGTTGGTGGTAAAAAAAATGTTACAATGCTCCCGCAGATCCCTGAGAAATGCAAAATGCAAACATTACTAACAAAAATGTAGAATCATGTGAAAGAAGAATTTTGTTGTTAATATCGGTGAAAATGAATGTTTCTTTGTCATGGATTTTTACAGATGTCTAAAGGATTAAAGTATTGCATACAAAGTGTTTGAACCAGGTCCGCTTTCTGCCTCGCGCGTCCAATCACGTGGCACTCCAGTGTCTTCTGCTTCTCCCGCTTCCTATCTGTTTATCATTTCCTTTCAATTTGAGGCAAAAAGGAGACCTTGAAATCTTGGACAAAGGCACAGCGGCCCTGCGTAACCGAAACGAGTCGTTGGAGGCCCGCTGGCTTTGCAGGCACACGAAACGAGCACAAGAGGGACCTTTAAATCCGAAACAAATAAAGAAATCCATTCCATGGGAATTGCTTGTTAAGTGGATGAAAAATTTAACTTTCAGATCATGAGACAATGAAGAGCGCTAGGCCTCTGTCACTGATCTCCGTGCCTTCTCCACCTCTGACGGAAATAAAAGGTGATAATTACGAGAGAGCAGATCGAGCCGACAGGGCTTCACAGCCTTTTTAATTAGCGCTTCCTCTTCGGGCCTACATCTGAAAAGGAACAATGTCCCCCCGACTTGAAACAAAAACACATAAATGAATTAATTTCTTGACACGCCTGCCAAGTTAGACAACACGACCCTCCGCATTAAAGTCGAATGCACCTCAGCAGCTGAGAGGTATTGAATTTTCTGGCATGTTACAAACGCTAATGATGCAGAGGTCATATGTCCTCGAAACTGAGATGATTAAAAAATAACACAACCCCCCGCCCCCCCATATCGCCCCTACAGCTTGTTGCTAGGTGACATCACCAGTCCCATGAGTGGTCCCATCATTCTGCACCCTACGGCTGAGACTCGAGGGGCCAGGGGGAAGGCACAACACAGGGGACATGACTGTGCCCTTGGACCCTCTGACCCCTGTCAACCAGGAAGCCAGCGGGCGGGGCCCTGGCAGCATCTCTCAGGGAGAAAAAAAAGAATGTCTTCACTGAGGAGTGATTGCACAGAGCCATGATCCTGGGCAGGCTAAGAAACCACTACTGTCTTAAGGGCACCTAAACGCCACTCCTGCCTCCTCTATGAAACACACAGAGACTTTAGTAGCCAGTGTCAAGTTAAGACAGCTGTGGGCAGGAAGGCTCCTAGGTGGGTGTGGCTGGCGGGGGAGTAGGCCCCTTTGTTTGTAGGCGCAGCCGGCCCCTCCCTGCACTCCACTACTGGCAGGGGGAGGCTTTATGGAGGCCCCCCCTTTATGAATGGTACACTGGATGGAGTGAACCTCCTCTCATTCCCCTGGGAGATCAATCACAGCGCACTCCCTCCCCGCAATAGCATCTCGAGGCGAGGGAGTGCGTGCAGTCTGTCAGAGAGAAAACAAAAGAAAACAAAAGAAAACAAAAGAACACCCAGGGTGCATGCAGTTCGCCTTATTTTCTTATCGTTCGCATGTTCCAGCCCGTGCCTGGGTCAGCTGAGTCCCTGGGGAACGACTGTGATATACAATACTGCAGCTTGTGTCTAAGCTCAGGCTCAACCTATTGGATGGATTTGAATGGGGCCAGAACTCAGCAGAGTCAAATGTCTTTTGACCCACATTATATCTGTGTCTTCAGCCAACTTGATTTTACGATATAGCCACATCACTGTTTACAGGACTGTGTCATGCTGTTCACATTTACAGCATGAGTGCGCTGCGTTATGACTAATAACAATAACTAAACATAAAAATATCAAAGCTGCTAGTACGGAAACAAATGAAATGAGACCGGTGAAGTCCTTGCAATGCCGGAATGGAAGGTCATGAATCTCACGGGTGTAAATGATTTAATTAGAAACTTTATGGAACCAAAGAAACCTACACAATATAACTGCACCACTATATATACACTACTATACTAAACAACTATATGTAAAATCCTAGTTTTGGCACACATGCGAGGTAATCAATTAGTCAATAGGAATGTCGAAAAAAATGGTCAACAGTGCAAACAAACAACAGTCTGGGACCGCTTTGGCCCCCCGCTGACCCCTCTCTGACCCCTCTGACCCCGCTCACCTCCGGGGAAGCCGTCCCAGATCTCCAGCCGGTCGTAGCGACAGAACACCCCGGTGGGCGGAGTGGTGTCGGGCTCCAGCTCGAAGCTCTCAAACTCCAGGACTATCTCGGACATCTTGGGGGCGAAGATCATGAAGGTGCAGTCCAGGTTGTTGGGATACTTCTCGGGGAAGCCCGGAGACTTGATGACGCCGCTGGTGGAGGTGAAGTTCCTCGAACACTCTGGCCCTGGAAGACAACAACAGCTCAGCAGTTTTCTTTTGTTGTTTTTTATTTATTTATTTTTCATTCTTAGATTTAGCAGCTGAACCAAAAAACTCTGATCATCCCTGCTAGTGCTGTTCAACCACAATTTACGACCACACCCCAAAAGAGTGTGCCCTGGAATCAGCTCTGAGGTACTCCTCTCATAATGGCAATGAGGCGATGGGCTTGGGGACGGGTGTGGCCGAGAGTTCTGACAGCTCCTCACATGCGGTGCCCAAATCGCTCTATGCATTTCACAGGGGATGATTTCACCCTACAAAAAGAGTGAAAGGATTTTTTCCAAGAAACTCTCCCTAAAATAGCATAATGCACCCGTTCCTTGAGCTCTGGAACCCAACCGTCTTTGATCGATCCCGCAGCGTGCGTGTACCCGCTTGCCCAACATCTGCACCACCGCTCGAGTCTGTGACTCAGAGGGACCTCAATCACCAGCTTGGGACATTTGGGGGCACGGATTTACATCTGGCCAGGGTTGTGCTCCTCTTTCTCCAGCTTGCCCTATCATTACGCCCCTGCGTGACAAATGAGAGGAGCTTGGAGAAGATTACTGCCTTAGCAACGGGTGGCAGGGCACATATGCAGACACGCACGCACACGTTGTGGCGTACACTCTTTACATTAATTGCAGAGCAAAGGGTAATAAAACGAACCTCTAAACTCATTCGAAAGTCTGCATAACCCTTTGAAATGTCAGTTTGACAATCCCATCTTTTTCGTTTCCTGACGCAATGCGAGCAAAAAAAGATAGATAGCCTTTATTAATATGCCTTCTGATAATACTAGTTTTTTACTGTGCCGCTTCAGTCTGCCAGTGGTGGCCAGGTGGCATGGTGCTTAGGATTATACCCATACCCTTCGATGCCCTTTTCAAAGGCAGAACCCATTTGCAAAGCACCCATGTGAAAGCTTATTGCAACTGTCAATCCAGTAAAGAGTAAATGCAGTAATGCATTTCTTCCCCTCCCCTCCCCCTGTCATTTCAGTCATCTAAAGTAATTTCAGTCATCTCCCGGTCCTAAAATTCGGAACCATCAAGACCACTTCAGCCAGCCTGACACGCTGTAATAAAAAAAGCAAGTGGCTTTTAGAAAAATGGCGAGAGTGAGAGCTTTAAATCTAAAAGGAGCTGACATTTAATGCCGCACTTAAAGTTGGGGTTTTAACTCCACAGGTTTTCTGATTCGTCGGAACACCGAGAGCTTTCACTCCTTTCCTGTTTTTTTTGTTTATTTTACTTCAAAGGAGAAGAAAATACGGCATATTTGGATGCCGCCCCCTGAGGCTCGGCAGCTTGTTGCTCGGCTTTGCCTTGGCGGGAGCCGGCGGACCGACAAGGCCGACATCGGGGACATCGAGAGCGGAGGTGGGGACCTCCCTGTGTCCACAATCATCAGCTGGGGGCTGCCCAGAGGTGCGATGACCCAATGAGGGGGTGGGGGCTCGGCGCAACCAAGAATGTCAAAGAACCAATGAATGAGTCATCGGGAGAAATGTGGACAGCTCCTCGTTGCCCCGGTGGACAAGCGTGGTACTGCAGGGTGAGCTGTTTCAGCAATGATAAGAGAGTGAGGCTTAATAACCCCAAAATGGGTGGAGCTACTACAGCGCGGTCAATCACTGATTTGCATGAGCCCAACGAAGTACTTTGTGGTCGATGGGCCACAGACAACGCATGGTGGTGCCGCCCAGTTTGGCCTTCATGATATCTCCCTCTCCTATCTTTAGTTATCTTTTATGCTGGCTAATCTCTCTTCACAGCTGACATGTGTAGAATTTCAAAAGGGGCTAAAAAGATGTGCAATCCTACAGCAGCATCAAAGCGGACAGAGAGATAAGAGTCGTTAGCGCTCTGTGCGATTCCATTGTGAGTTGCGGGTTGCCGTCTTCGCTTCTGTTTCCTTTGTTGCATTTAGTCCCGATTGCTGGTAAAAAAGAAGGTGTGACATCAAAGGGCAAAACCCACCGATCGTGGGCCTTTGTGTGTTCTAAAAGACGACGGACACCAGGAGGAGAGGAGATGACAATCACCCGGTTTGTCTCTGGCAATTTAATCAAGCCCGGAAATCTCTTTCATCAAGCTCTCCACAAGGCGCGCATCTGAGGAGCCGACGGCCCCGTTTGGCTTCCCTGCCGAGTGTTTTGTCTTCCATGCCTGCGCACCAGCTTTCACGCACTGAAGTCGGACACAGACGCTGGGGCCGTTCACAGAGATGTCTCGGAGGAGGGGTTAGGAAGCGATCGCGCAGCCCTGTTAACACACCAAGAATCAACACTCTTTTCCTTCTCTTCTTTTTATTTCGTTGTCATCCCCCAGTTCAGAAGAGGAAGGAACGGGGACAATTGTCCTAGGGGGGGGACAAAACCGAAACAGTAAAGCAAGAAGCTTTAAAGACAGCTGTGCAATTACCTGAGAAACAACAAAATCCTATCTGTGTGTTTTGGTCTTTACTTTTCCCCCCACACCCTGCCTCTCCTTTAGTGAGTGGGCTTAAATAAGTCCTCAGGGTGCTACTTTTGATTTCACCAGGTCTCTAAAGTAGAAAACAGATACAAACAAGTCTTGGAAGACTTGGATAAATCTATACCAGGTTGCGGAAAAGAGAGATGGCTTTGAAAATCAAGTGTTGGTTGCTAAAGGTTTACTAACGCATGCATGACTTGTCTTATCAGTTTAAGCTCGTAAAGATTTTGCAAAGTTTATACAAAACAGCAAGGTTATCTAACACATCAAAGGCTTAGTATTTCAACTATCTTTCCAAGGCCCTGCCCTTTAAATCTAGGAGATTAAAAAAAAAAAATCGTATTTTTTTTTTTACTACAGTCTTATGTATTTTGAAAAAAGTCTTTAACATTTGACTGATTTTCTATGATAAAGAAACTGATCTCTTGATATGCTTTACGGAATGTTAACCTTTTGTTGGAACTGGCAAAATAAAATGGGAGTCTTGTGAAATGACAACCTTTCCAGTTCTCTGGGTACCAGAGCTATAAAGGCCTGGGGTGTTATTCTAAGGCCAGCATGCCAGCTGCTGTTGTTTACTTTCCGTAGGTCTGTTAGTTGATAATTAGACACAACTCTCATGGCCACACTCAGAGAGAAGTTAATGGGTGCCGGTGGATTAGTTACATGGATTTGGACACCCAATCAAACATTAACCTCAAGGTACGGTTGCAGGCCCCTTCCCACGAATAGGTGCTGACGTTACTTTAAACATGCTGACCTTGCTGACCCGAAACCACCCCCTCTCCCTGTCACCCATCCAAGCACTGCGCACACACGCCGCGCGCGCACACCAGCGCGCACACCCGAGATGACACCGAGAATGGATGGGGGTCTGCGACTCTAAAGAGAGAGTTTGAGTGTCGGGTTTCCAGAGGGTGGGGTAAAGAACCGCCCGTGCCAGATGTGACCTGTACCATCCACGTCCACGGGCACATAAAAGCTGGGCGGACCGCGTGCCTGGGATTAGGGCTACGCCGATGTTGACACAGGTGCTGTCGTAAAAAGAGGCGCAGATAGCGGTGATGTGATAAATGGCGTTGGTGATGCTCCGCGGTGATCGAGCCCCCCCAGCGTTCAGACGGAGCAGCTCCAGCATTGCCCACTTCAGTGGGGCCCCAGCCCGGTTTGATGTGGGCCTGCCAACTGCAGGGCCTCAAACCAGAGGCATATGTTTTCGGTTTTGGAGAAACACGCGGTAGTAGAGTGAGTCAAGATGGCAGGACGAATATAGATATAGATTTTCTTTAGGGGACACTCGATTTGTTGTTCTAAGATTTTGAGATACAGCAAACATGTGTTGCGTGAACATTTAAAAGTGGGGAATTTTCCAAACTTCTAGGGTCCAGGCCCAGTTTGGAAGCCTAGGCCCCACATCTGTCTGTGCCACTCCATGATTGCCTTCATAGGCACAGGCGATGTTGTCACGGGGCCCTCAGCTTTGCACTCACATAGTCCACTCACGCTCCTGCTCCCACTCCCGGGTCAGTGAAGCGAGGACAGCAATTTGCCGCCCATAAAATAAACTGCAGAGCTAATTAAGATGCCTGCACTGAAAAACAGCAAAGTCGTTTGAGAAGCAATGGAGGAGCGCGAAGAACCTAACAAGTTTTCTCCCAATTAGACATTCCTCGAGCACCCGCTGACCCTCCCTGCTGCTGTCCCTCACAGTGCCAGGGAGGGTCTCTGGGTTAAAAACACTCACTCTGTGTGTGCGTGTACAAGCGTGCGTGTGTATATGCCTGTCCGTCCGTGAGCATATTTACGTCCACGTGAACGCGTGGACACACGCGCTTTGGACACATCTGCTCCCCTCAGGAATGCCAGCCCGCACCAGAGATCCACACGTGCTGGCGAAACATCACGGTTCTAAAATATGTGGGTTGTCAGCCTCAATATTCACTCCTCGACAAGAGAGGAGAAACAACGGCCCCCAAGGTGGTGACATTTCACCATCAGCCTCACCTGGAGATATCATACTGCACTGTTCACTAATTGCCAATCCCGGTGGAGGACTGTAAGTGCCTCTCATTACTTAAGTGGCACCTCAGGCAGATCTATGAAAAATAAATCCAGGGAGAGGGTTTTGGGTTGGACATGTAGTACTATGAATTACGAATCTGCCCTGTAAGGGGTATTGACTAAAACATGCCCAAATTTCATTTACAAAATAGTACGATTCCAGCATTTTATTTTTAAAACATGTATATATTTTCCAGCTTCAATTTCAATAGACTTATCTTAAGTCCTTTCTGGCTCCAAATCCAAATGACTACATAAATAAATAGCCTATATGTATATACATACAGTATATATGTACATGCACATAAGAAACAAATTATATAGCAAACGTCTGGTAATTTTTGTGGCCTTCTTCATCTCTGTGCTGTTTTTCCCTAATATCTAACCTCATCCCATGGCTTACATCAGTGCACCACGTGGCAGTTCAATGTGCAGATGTTATTTATCTAATACACTTGTGTTGATGAGCCTCCCTAACGATGTCATTGTCTCTTTCCCTGTGTGTTTTTAATTGATCTCGGGGCCATCTCCTCGGTGGCGCCCGCCTCTCCCGTAGTCACAACACAACATGATTTCAAAGCAAAACATTCGTCTCCAGTCGCAGAGGGACTTGGGGAGCCACCCATGACAAATCCGCGGAGGGGGCAAAGCCGGAGCCAAACACCCGGTGTGAATTTAGCGTACTGTGTGCAGACACACACATACACACACACACTGACTGTACTGCAGGGCACAAACCGCACTGCCGTCTTTACTCTCTGGTCCTCACCCTTAAAATCTACCACACTCTGATCTCTGCACCTTGTGGTAACTCCTTTCTGCTGCGGGAGATTTGAGCCACTCACATCACATGTCTCAGGCTATAATATTTCCAGTCATGATAAGGATGGGCTGTGACACGTTGTTTGACCCCTGTGGTAAGGAGGGGGGGGAGGGGGGAATAGGAGATGAGGGGAGGGGGGTGGGGGTGTAGGTCGTTGTCACTTTCCCTTGAATATGAATGGATCCACACTTCTACTGTTGCTCCCCCACCAAACCACCACCCACCCAGATTGAAATGAGTCCCACTGGAGAACATCAATCTAACGTGTGGGTCACTTTGGGCAGTCTAGGGACGAGCAGCGGGCTAATTAATGGAGTGAAGTCCCCTGCACCTGTCTGGGCCAGCAGAGGCTTGCTGGAGATTTCCTCCTCTCTCTCTAAAGAGGGGGCAAACAGGAAGCCAGTGCACAAAAAAACAGGAAGTCCCTTATTGTGAGCAATAAACTGTCTCATTGCTTGTGCTGCCTTTAGATAAGAGAAAAAATTCCCAGAATGCAGCAGCAAACAGACACATTCTTGACTGTAATTAACCAGGGGTGGGACAATTTGTTTTGTAGGTGACTTTGTTGTTAGGAAGGAACTACGGAATTCCTGCATTGGGGTGTATCCACTGGAATCTTGCCGCTGGATGCAAATATGCACTCCGTTCACATGAAACAGGAAGTGGGGGGAAAGCACTTCCTGTCTTTAAATACTAATATGGATGTTTACTCTCTCCTCAGTCCTTCAATGAGAATTAAAAAATCCCTGACCCCTTCCTCTTTACACAAACCTTTAGCACATGTGTTTTTGATGGTCTCTGCTCAGACTCAGAAGAGCACTTTGTGGGGGGGGGGTGGAATTACCATGAGTCAATTGACATTTAGTTCTCCAACTAAGGTGTGAAATATCTAACAGTGAAAAATAAGAACTGGGCTCCTGAAAATCACTTTTTCTTTTTTATTTACAACTACGATGCAATTATAGTCAATAAACAATACTTTTCCTGAGGATATTTAGCTAAATTCTGCTGCTGTATAAACCTCCTGTTTTACATTACAGGGTTTTGAGTGGTCTCAGTTTAGTGTGCTTTCGTATTGCTACGTCTAAGTCTCTAAGGCATTAGCGTACAAATGTCAACGTGTTTTCTACAGCACTCCTTCGAGTGGCGTTTCACAAACACCTCCGATCTACCCGGACGGCGGTTTTACCGGGCGTGTTTTGTGTTGCAGGCGCCCGTTGAGATGTGGATTAGCTCCGTCATCTCTCAGTCACGTCGAACCGCTGACGCCAGGCTGCGGCTCTCACCTGTTTTGAAGATCTCGTAGCGGATGGAGAAGCCGGCCCCGTGCGTCTCGTAGTCGGACACGAACTTGATGTAGAGCTGGTTGCCGGAGGACACGACGGGGGAGGGGGCGATCTTCCCGCAGTACTTCCCCACCAGCTGGCCGCTCTCGTCCACGCCGTCTCTGACCTCCACGTAGTCATACCTGGGGACGGCAGACACAGGTGGCCACGTTTAAGCCAAACCTCTTATCACGTGGAACAGCACCATACAAACATACCTGAGAAAACAGTCACAGGTCCATAGATAACTTATACCTGCACCACATGACATACCCTAACTCCACACAGACACATCTAAGCACATGAGTGGGTAACTAATGTGTAGCTGAACAACCTTGAGCAGTTCCACATAGTAGGATGCACACACCAATACAAAGTACAATGCAGGGATTGGCAGCCTGCATGTCCTTGGCTACTTCACCTTTAATACAGCACACCTCCCTTAAAGTCTATTCTGAATCTATATTTAAAGTGCAGTGAGTCATTATTATTATTATTATTATTATTATTATTTTCTAGTTCTCTGTATGGCCACATCTAAGCATACAACTGGGCGGTTAAAGTAACCCTGAAATACACATCTCTAAGTATGACCTAACCATGTGTTATAGCACCGTACATTCACACCTCAGAAGACACTGTAGGTTGGCAGGCAAGCCAGGCAGGCCATATCTGCTCCACACAGAATTGCTCCAGGTAGCCGTTAGCCATACCTGGCAACACAAACACACCTGCTCTCCTCTCCCTAGACATGGCATCAACACAGGCACTACTCCACCTTCGATCACAAAGCCCATTGTTCATGTTTTAATATCAGAGAGCGTGTGTCACTAAGTAGTTATCCAATCTCTCCTGCGATTTAGTGGGTCTGCTCAGAGGCAGTGACTAATTCCTGAGAAGTGCTGGCCATATACAGTATGCAGTGCCTGATGCGGCTGATCACGGCTATTCCCTCTGGGGCAGAGGGAGGGAGTGGGGGGTGGGAGGAGGGGGGGGGGGGGGAGGAGGGGGGTGGGAGGGGGAGGAGGGGGTGCAGAGAGGCAGGTGTTAATAAAATCAGCTGACTACTTTCACAGTCACTCCCCACATTCACAGTGCAGAGTCACTCTGGAGCTCCTTCAAATAGAATAACACCCTCGCTTATTGGCATGCACGCTTTCTAATTGATACTAGTCTGTGGCTTGGAGCTAGGGGGACGGAGAGCTTATCCTGGGGGGTAACGGAGGTTGCCACAGGTCCCGCATGGGTAATATAAGACAGAAGTGAGGGAGTGGTGATGAGGGGAAACTGCCCGCGGTATGGGGCACAATCAGGGAAGGGGTGGGGGGCTGGCCGTGGGGCAAACAGTAGCGCCTGGAGAGACAGATCCTTCACGCTTTATTTTATTCTGATTGACAGGACAAGTGGCGCAAATCTGAGCCTGCGCGGGTTCGAGTTACCATGGCATTTAATCACCCGTAACACACTTTTTTCCACCCCGGGGGTTTCAGTAGAGGGCCACTTATTTCGTGTGCTACTGCACAGACCTTAGCATTCACTCCCGCCTCTTTTACAATCTTCGATCCTTTTTCGTTACCTTTACAGAAAAAGAATAAAAATAGCACCAGACCCAGTATAAAGAAAGAAGAAAAAAAAAAAAACCATTGGGTACAGCAGCCAGCTTTGTTGATTTAATATCTGTATTACTCAAATGAGTGATGAAACCATTAACTATTCCCCATGAGGTAAGCTGTGCTATGAAAGCAGGCCTTAACTCAAGAATGGCCATTTGGGAAGGGGGTGGGGGCAAAACCCCTCCAATGGAAACTCAGAAACTCACCTCACTCCCTGTTACCCCCAACGCCACCCCCTAAAAAACATTTCCTCAACCTGCTTCAAATTAAAAGGGACATTTTTAATGAAGGCACAAAGGCCCCCACGTAGGGGCGATAAAAACACACCAGGCTTATGGGGATATAGTGTCTGTGTGTGCGAGTGTGTGTGTGTGCGTGTGTGTGCGTGTGTGTGTGAGTGTGTGTGTGTGTGTGTGTGTGTGTGTGTGTGTGTGTTAATATGAGGGATGAATAAATGGGGGAATCTGAGAAGCACTGGGGCATGCTGGGCTCTCCATTCTCGCTGGCGAAATGAGGTCCCCAGAGGAGGTGTATAATGCAGGAATGACTTCACCCAGCTCCACAGCCACTCTCATTGGAAGTGATATCACCTCATCACTCACGCCTCGCTGTCACCCCCAGTTTCCTCTGCATTGTCTGTCTTGACGCTGATGGACTCCCGCGGCCAAAGAGGACTGGGGGTGGGGGAGGCACTGGGGGAGGGGGTGTGCGGTGTGGACATATTGCCTGTCCCCGTACACAGCGATATCCCCCTGTATACGTAGAACCCGTTAGCGGCGTTGCGTGGTAGCCTGTGAGAGCCGGGGGCCGGTAATGAGCTCACGTTGTTTGCTCTGGCTGTTTGCGGGGACCCACCCACCACCCTTCCTTTCAGAAGCAGCTGTGGCAACAGAGGCAGCGACTCAGCGCAAACACGGGCTCTCCGCGGAGCCACCCCCTCCGCGCCTTCGCGCCGAGGTTTCGCGCGCGCACGTCGGCCACCGGCGCTTTCGCCGTTTGCTCGTTTGCGCTGAGGTTTAGCGGGCTTTTGCGGCACAAAAGGCCCGATGGCTCTCCCGAGCTCGGTGTTTAAACAAGGCGTTTCCTCGCTTTCGTTTGCCCTTCTTTCTTAACATCTCTCCACAGGTGCTATTTACACTATTGCCCTGAGCCTGTGTGATGTGTGTGATGGAATAACACCTGAACACCTTTGTCTTTGTCAGCCTCCCACTGGAGCACATGTGAGTAGTGCGCACAAGGTGTCCCAGGGTCACATGCACACTTCACGGCTTCGTATGGCTTGCAGTGTTCCACGGCAGGACTCTGCGAGCGCACCTGCTGAGATATCGGTGGCCAGAGGGCCAGAGGGCCAGAGGGCCCGAGGGCCAGAGGGGCGGAGGGGCTCCGAACAGCTGCTGCTCCTTCTCCTCGCAGCTCAAAACCAGCAGCATCAATCTCCGGGCAAGGAGCTGCATCTCTCTGCTCGTAACTCACCTCCCGCCGCCCCCCCCCCCTTCTGGATGTTCTACAGCTGGGGATGATCCACAGAGTCATGCACCAGAAAAGGGAAGTCAGGCCAGGTCGGAGTTCCACTTGCCACCTCCGAGAGTCTCCACAACCAAATCTAGGGCTACTGTCCTGGGACGGGCTGCGGCAAGGCAACAGGTGCACTGTGGAAGCCATGTTATCATGGGGCTCATTTACACCCTTGACCATTGCAATTTTGGCTGTCCCACAGAAGTATGGGTGTTTTTTCCCCTCTAAACATGTCTAATCTTAGCACCCAGAAGGTCCATTTATAGCATTTTTCTCACACCTCTTGCGACGGACTTCTTAGAAGAATACAATGCGGATTGAGCAGGCGCTTCTTTTCCTTTGTGCCTCTGAGGTAAATCCCTCGGATGGCTCTCACCCTTTCAGCACCCTCTAACGCTGCCCCTGTTCCATTCCGTTATAATGGGCCCGCCGACCGTGTTCTGAGGCAGTCACAGGTACCCCTGTCATCTGGAAGCCATTACGGGGTCGTTTTCAGCTTGTTCACCTACCACATTCTCCTTCAGAATGACTGTGGGGTTGGCAACCCTGAGTCACTGAATAAATTCATTACTAATCCGCTCCGGCAGCCACCTGCGGTTTAATCCAGCCCGGAGTGTTTAACAAAGTCGGAAACCGTTAACAGATGCGCGGCGAGATCTGCTTCTCTTCCAGCGCTGGGGGAGTGGCGCGATCTCACCGACGGCGACCCACTTTCCGCCGGCGGAGACGTTCACAGGCTAGACGCCCCCCCCCCCGCTGTGAGCTGCCACCTCGGCTCTCTGGTTAGTCTTAGACGTGACGGCGCGGATTGATCCAGTTTTTCAAACAATGGAATGCGGCGCCACCATGCCCCGTTCGGTAGAGACGTTAATCCCGTCCGCTCGTGGCTTGTGCGTGCTGTCACCGCGTCTGGCAGATAAGACTAAAGCCGTGCTCAGCGCGGTAACAAGAAAAATGGACAGCCGATCTAGAAGTGAAAGGACACTGACTTTGGCTTCACTGTTTCAGATACATAACGCAGATGCGCATTTTCTGCAGGGACGGGGAGATAATAATGATGAACAACTGTCTACATTCTAATGCCACGGAACATACCTGCCTTACAACAGACCGGATGTCCAAGATTCAACAGCAAATTTATCTTTCAGAAAATGTGCATATTACATGCATCGTTGAGAGATTATAATTTTTAGGTTGAGAGTATCATTGCACGTATATGTTTGTTAATATTTTAAACTATTAAAGAGGCCAGAGAATTATTTCAGAGAGCCAGTGTAACTCATCAGTAAAAGGTACAGCGCGAAGGAGTATGATGTGTTCCCTTTGCTATGTTATGGTTTGGCTTTGGCATTCGGTATTCAAATAAATACCCTAGAAGGACAGGCCCTCTGGCGGGGCTTCCTTCTGCCCGGACCTTCCCTTAAAGCTGCCACACAAGAAACGTCACCCCTAACACTTTCGAAAACATCTCAGGGCTAGACAAGCATCTGAAAGAGGAAAGCCTAAACAAAAGGCCTCGGAAAGCAGTGGGAGGCCTCTGGAGACTTCACCGGAAAGGGTCGTTGTCAGCTGTCACGGGATCCCGCACCTAACCTTGCCGTCCTGTAAGTGAAACCATCAACAAACTGCCACTTAGTGCCAAAGTATGACATCGTTACCAGCTGCACAAGGCCGGGACAAGTTTATCACCGTGTTTTCAGGTGCCTGGAGGGGACTCGCAGCTCATTGAAATGTACAGCGCTCTCCTTCGACATGTGACATTAATTAACCGACCCAAAAATAATGGTTTTCCACCCCGCCGCCCATTTTTGGGGTCGGTAATGACCTCTCGTCAGCCACCCTGACAGACAAGGAAGGAACAGGCTGGAGCTGCCAGTGCATTAAGTGGTCTGAAAACAAAAACAGTCTCTAACAGAGTTATTAGCTTTGTGATTTCAGGCCGCCCGCTCGGAGTGCCCGCAGTCCAGTAGCATTGGAAATGGAAACTCGGGACGAGAGCTCACGGATGCCTCACGCAATTATGGGCCCTTTGTTTCCACCCGAGGAAAAAGAAATAAAATGATTTTGGAGAATGGTGCTCAACCGGAGCTCCAGCTCTCTCAGACGAAAAGGAGCCCGTGGTCAGAACGTGGCTATGCCGGCTTTATGACTTTTCAGAGCACTGAGAGCACGCCCAGGGCATCTCTTTGAAGAACGATCAGTAGTCCGTCTTGTGTTCGCACGTGTACATGCAAACGCAAAGGTTTTTCGCACTACAAATGTACGTTTTCTGGGAAAAAAAAACCCTTGAGAGAAAGTGTTCGGTTGGACACACAAAGCAGACATCTGAGGTTGTTGACCCCCGTGAATTTGATTTATCGTCTACTTTGAACGTCCGACCGGCCACTTTCCCGGGGTCTGTGTTTTCTAACAGATCCATCGTAGATGCCTTTGAAGGAGTGGATCACTGTACCACAGAGTGCTGGGACCAGTGCCCAGCAGTGCAGCTGCCTGAGGCTCAGCTGGACACACTTATTTCATCTCGAGATTTAGCTGGACCCGGGTCAAACATATGTTTCTGCGCAGGGAAATCGCTGCCAGCATTGATGGATTAGCGGGGCTCCGTTCATTAGGGTTCTAATTACGCTGCTGAGAGATCTCGAATCCGAACAGCCGCGTTACATGAACGTAGGTTTTTCCTCAGACCCAATTACGCCCAATTTGCTCTCTTTTCAGACGCACAATAATCTTTCTATGAGGAGATGTGAGGACGGGCCGAGCGAGACCCTGCCCGTGGGGGCTGCGGTATAGCCTACTCGCCATTCCTGCACTAAAGAAGAGAACTGCTACAAAGGCTCCTACTGTTTGTGAGTCCTACGGCGCCCTCAGATACGTCTCTTATCCGCGTCTCATCCAGCCGACGCGCTTTCGCACTGGCCGAAGTCCGCACCCCCCCACGGTAAGCCCCTGGGTCCAATAGACGCCTCCCTGCATTATTCACATCTCTAGTTATAAATGAGGTCAGCGTCACAGGATCCCGTACGCCCAACAAAGCGCATGGCGCGGCAGAGCGTGGAGTGATCACAGAGAAGGCGATGTGTGACGCGCTGGAAAGTCGCAACACCGGAGGGAACTTTTTTTCGCCACGAAATGCACAACGAAGCCGGGTGAGACACTCAATAGCAGAGCGCGATCAGCGCTTGGCTTCATCACAAACATCGAATGCCGGTAGGGGCCCCACTCAATGTGATTTCGGAGCATTTTGTCCGCGCTGACACATGCAAGGAAAAGAGCGGCAATGAGCTGACTGATCAAACTTATTGAAATCCTCAGACAGTGCAGGGATCTGAGGAGACATCTGACCGGCGTATGAACCGCAAGCTGCACACACATCAGAGGGGGGGTCATGTTTCAGCCGAGAGTGAGGTCCCATTTACTTTGAACAAACGGTCTCTTTTACCAGCTTATCAGCACAGCCCATGGCCATGGAGGCTTTTTTCCAATTGCAGAAACCTCATCTGAGATGCCTGGAATGTGTTGATTGTGCAGTTATCACGGGTGGCAGTGGGGCGTAGTGCCGCAGCTAGAGAACCAGTCTCACATTCAGGGGGCCGCGGGTTCAAATCCCAGGCCGGGCACTGCTGTGGCACCTTGAGCAAGGCGCTTTGGTAAATATCAACTACACTGTTTTGATGGTTAAGCATTAAGCCTGAATACAAGAACATAGCAAAGTGTTCAGAAAGGAGGGGAAAGAGGGGGATTGGAACTTAGAAGACCCTTGCTGTGGATAACACATCCTTTTGTTACGAATAATCCCATATTGAGCCATTACAGTTCATTAGAAAATTGCCAAGGGCAGAAGGGAAATATGCATTTACTACATAAATGAAACACTTTATTCCACATGGGCTCCAGTAAAATCATCAACAATATACAAGAGCTCGTAAATATTGGCAGACACAAGCTTTTCAGCGGACCATTCCAATGTATGTGTTAGGTATTCCCTGGACTGTAATCATATGTTCGCGTGACTTATGTTCAGGAAGTGCAGAAGCTGCCTCCAGTCTCCCGTGGACACGAGATAAGGAAGGGGCACGTTTATCCGAGGCAGCGTGACTTTATACAAAGGATGTGCTACTGTCTCGCAAAGTAGTAAAGGGCACAACTCGAAATAAAAAAACAAGTAACCTGGAAGAGAGGCGAGAGGAGGAAACGGGCCCAGAGAAGGAAACGTACCCCGCCAGTCCCACCTCGACACCCGAGGAGGCGGCGATGACAGGGCCAGAGAGCGCCTCACCGGCTCAGAGCGGAGATAGCACAGCCTCGTTACTGATTCGGAGCCGGGGGTGAAAGTGATCTTAGGCTGCCGGACATGCACCATCTTCCGTTAAACAAACAAGCCAACCCACCCCTGACACACACACACACACATTTCTTGTACTGAAGCTCAGTGCTAAGGACCCCACCTCCCCATTCCCTGCAACCCCCACGAGGAAACTGAGCCCCGTCCTATTTAATAAAGCGGGCTCTGTCCTGCGGTGGCAGTGGAGGCTAAGCCATAGAGAGAGGCTCAGAGCACGGTGATTCAGGGAAGACTCGTTCAGCAGTGGGTCATCCTTGCCCAGCCATATGCAGGCTGTACACAAATGCTACATAAATACAAATGTAGAAGATTCAGTACAGGGTAGTTGTATAATACGTTCATCTCACAGAATGATAAAACATACTAACAAGAAAGACCAATGACTTGAGAAATGAATGAAAAGTAAATACCACGGAAATGCCATCTGCCTTACTAACTTTGATATGGATCAAAAGAAATGAACAAAAGTAGCCGAGTGTAAAACAAACAAAACAAAAAAACACAATAAAACTATATTCTGAATAGGACGTGAGCGGCAAACAAAATAAATAAATAATAATGACCTGGGAATATGACATACTGAACTCTGTCAGGACAAAATGAGTATTAGGGCCTCTTATTTACAGGGAAACGAGACAAAATATACACGGTAAGGAAAAAAGGACCAAAAAGCAACAAACAATGACAATGACAAGCCATAAAGCCAATTTATTTGCCCTAGTGCCATACATATCCCCCTGCGCTTAATGAGCTGTTTACTCAATGCCCCTGAGGAAAGGATAGGGGTCACCCAGAGGTAAAGCCCTAGGGTGCTGCCCCCTACCCCCGACAATCCTGCCCGAGAGACAGAGACAGAGAAAGACGGACTAATGGGTGACAACATAAATAACCTATTCAGGCCCACTATGGCCTTCCCATCCAGCCACCCCTTGGTTCTTTCCTTTGGCTCCGCATTAACCGGGGGTGTCTTTGGGGCAGTAACAAATGCACTGAGGTTGATTCAATTAAAGCCAGAAGCAGTGTGTGTGTGTGTGTGAGAAAGTCTGTGTGTGTGTATGTGGGGGGGTGGTGGGGGCATCTGGGCTCTGTTCTCTCTGACCAGGTCAGCCGTGCAGCTGGCTTTGAGTCTGCGTGCGCTTGTGGAACCGCACAGCTGTGAGGGAGGAGGAGGAGGCAGACGAACCTGCCTGTCCGCTCCTCTGTAGCCCTGCCATTTCTACTTTTATAGTGAGAGACAGTGCACTGAAATAAAAAGAGTTCTGTGCATTTTCTGCACCCTGATTATGCGTTGAATTATCAGACTGGGACTCCACGGGTCTCCTTCCCGTTCCCAAATGTGTAAGGCTGTTGTCAATGATATCAGGCTGTTCTCAAAGATATCAAACAATTTCCAATGATATCAGGTGGTTCTCAATTATATCAGGTTGTCCTCAAGCTATTATTGAGCTATTCATTCCAGACTATATCAATCTGTTCTGAAAGATCAGGCTGTCCTAAATGAATTCAGCCTATTTCAGATGCTAGCAATATGTTCTCAATATATCAAGCTGTTCCCAAAGATATCAAGATGTCCTTGATAATATCAGACTATTCCAGGCGATGTGAATCCGTTTTCCGAGTATCAGACTTATTTCTGGCCCTGTCTGAGGCCCTCATGCTGTTACTTTCACCATATTTATGTATCACCTTTGGTGTCCTGTGATGTCTTTTATTCTGCGTTCTCAGACATAGTGATGTATCGAGTGGCAAGGACGGGCACCATTCTGGAGCAACCGGTGCAGTCTGAAAAGGGGTGGAGGGGGGCGGCGAGCCACAGGCTGATCAAACCACTGATGGCCCGCACTCCTGCCAAATTTCTGGAGGGCAAGCTGACCTACCCATTGAAACGGCTCTGGCTTCAATTGCCAAGTGGGATCCAGGCTGTCCCCATAATTAGCTGCCTCCACTTTCTGACAATCTCGTACCCGCGGCGTGCTCGGAGAGGCCGCTAAGGAGACGGGGCCCTCTCAGCCGCGGGAGGGAGCAGGCTGAAAGTGTTGGGGCACTGGGTGTTGGGGCATTTTGCCGGGAGACCACCGGTGTGCCTCGACTGGACATTTCTGGGAACCGTGGGGCGAAGGGATGGCTTTACATCCAAAGCTGACCTGCCATTGCTGTTGATAAGGTGAGACTAATGGCACCACAAGAAAATGCAGGCCAACTAAACTGATTTAGCGAGGCTGATCCAAGCAGGGGGAAAAACAGGCAGGGGACTGTGTGGTCCCTCTAACTGAATCAGAGAGGGCTCACATGGCCTCATCAATCTCTGTCTCCTTGACACCCGCTGCAGTCAACCTCGAGCACGGAGGGAGGGGGGGGGGGGGGACGAGAGCAGGCTGATGGGAGGAACGAAAAAAGAAAAAAAAGTTAGAATGACATAATCAGCTCTCCAAGAGGCTAACCACAAAACAAACCATGCTGTGGCTAAAAATATGTTTTTTTCCTTTTTTTTCCAAGGAGAAACCTAAAAACACGCCAGCCGGCCAATCGCCGGAGCCCGCGCCCCTGGTTGGAGGGAGGCTGGCGACACGCGGGTCGCAGCGGAGCACGGCGCATCAATCAAACCCAAGGCCCCATTCCGAAGCGCTACATGGAACTAAACACTGCCGGCGCGGCCAGACATGGTGAATTAAAACTCCAGCGGGCCACATCAATTAAAAACGGCTTTTCTTTTCCTTCTTTTTTTTGCGCTCCGTCTTCTCTCGTCCCGAAGGGAATGAGCGAGGGCGTTCTGCGGCGTTGCACTAATCTGACAGGGCTTCTCCTTCCCCGCTTGTGAACTGCAATTACCCTCTCGCTTATTTCCCCTTTGTAGTTTCGCAAGCAACATAACCATAACCTGAGGAACGAAAGAAAATAAGAAAATCTGTTACTGATATCACGCCTCTTGAAAGGAACGATTCGAGCGCCAGTGCCGAGCGGGCGATTCCATTACGGCTCCTGTGTTTTAGCTCCACAGATCTCTATCCAGACTGAACTGAATAAAGCTGGTTCCTCACTATCAATCAAATCCACAAAGACCCGGAGCCACTAGCATGAAGGTGATTCATGCGCAGCAATACCATCACGGCCAAAGAGAAACTTCTGTATTGTATCAAAAGCTTTGGCTGGGCTGCGGTGGGGAAGAAAAAAAAGAAGAACCAAGCAGAACTGAACCAAATGAACGAATGCTAGAAATTTGCCACTGCTGGAGATTGACTTCTGCATCTTATTTGCTAGCCCCACTGCCCCCCCGCCCTCCTTTTCCCTCCACCCCAGCCCCTGGCCACCGACGCCGTACGCGGGGTAAAAGAGTGGCCCGTCTCGCTGCCACGGCCAGAGCCTGTGAGCTGCGGGCTCGCATGAATCACACGTGTGACAGAGCAGCGGGGAGGAAGGCAGATGTCACCACGAGAAGCTTTTCAATCAGGCTGCCCTTCCAGCACGACCAAGGTGAACGTTCTCCAGCAACCCCCGTCTGGCAAGCGCTCCACTTTCTACCTCCGTCAACCGGGCTTCTCCTCCGTCAACATTGTGTGCCGCGTGAGAGAGAGGGAGAGAGAGAGGTGAGAGAGAGAGAGAGAGGGTGAAAGAGAGGGTGAGAGAGAGAGAGAGAGAGAGAGAGAGAGAGAGAGAGAGAGAGAGGAAAAGAGAGACAGAGAGGGTGAGAGAGAGGAAAAGAGAGAGGGAGATAAAAAGGAAAAAAGAGGGTGAGAGAGAGAGAGGGGTGAGAGAAAGAGAGGGTGAGAGAAAGAGAGAGAGAGAGATGCATACACTACTGTACTGTACAATGAAAATTATATCTCCCCCTCTCACTCCCTCTAGTCCTTTAACAGAATCTGAGTGTTGAGGCTGAAGTCGTGGTGTTTCACATGACTCTCTGAGCAGTGAGACAGACCCGTCTTGTGACATTGCTCTGTTTGCGAGGAAATATTTCAGCACTGAATAACCCCAAACGCCGCTGGCCAAACACTGCCAGTTGATGCTGCCACCGTGTAAATGTGGGCTGACATAGTCCCCCCACCCCTGGCTTTTGTCTCTTTTGTGTCTACAGAAAGTTGAAACACCCAGAACAAACTCGATTTTTGATCATTTGGGGAAATGGCCCTACACTTTCCATTAGGGCAAATTACTTTGAATGATGCCAAAACTTGGGCCACATTTTAATGGCCTGCTTTCTGTAGAGAAGAGTAATTCACTTCATTTGGACACATTTTGGGCACTCTGCTATCTAAGGGCAAATTATTTCGCACACACACGCACACACACACAGCACATGTACACACACACACACATCAATTATAGATTCTTCTTCAACACGTAGAGCAGTCAGGCATGGTCAGGGATACGTCACCACTTGCTTTTTCATCAGATAAAGATTCAGTGCTTCACAGTCATGTAGCATAAATAAATGGCCGAGAGCAGATGCTGTTTTTCTTTGTAGGCTATCTGTTGTACATTTACAAACCCTCAGGGTGAACCAGAAAGGCCGGTGCTTTTTGTTTTTCTAAAGGTCTAGGGGCAAAAGTACAAAAGGAGTCTGTACCCCAAAGTGTGTTTACTTTCCACTGTCTCAGCCACTGATGTACGATCGTGGCCCCACTACTCCTTTTTCTCCAGAGCTGTAGAGGATTCTGGGAAGGAGAGAGTTATGGTTCTGTGGTCCAGGCCCGGGACAATCTGGAGCCCCCCGCCATGCCCCCCTCATATCAGCCTGTTTTTCCAAATGTTGGCATTTCACCCGGACTGTCCTACACAAGAAGCCAAGGAGCCCAAGCTGCCAGTGAACTGGCTGTGGCACGCAACCCCCCCACGGACCCGCTAAGGGGGCCATGCCCTCAGCGTTTTAACACCTCTAAATGAACTCGGACTGCGCTGTTCCGCAAACCATGGCAACCGGTCCAGCCTGCATGGATGCTGTCGGCTGTGAAAATAACAAACATTACGACGGTGGAGTCCAACTCATTGGAAGACCCGGGTGCGACTCCGGGACCCGTTTGCCATGCCTGGAGGCAGGGCGCATCCCAGCCGGGGCCGGGGGACTGGCTCTGCTCACAGCGGTGGCCGTTTGCTCTCACCGCAGGTAGCATGAGGCTCTCTGGAGGGTCCAGGGATTGTTCACATTTCGTTTTTTTTTAAAAGGGGGTAACGGCTGATTCTCTATTTTTTCAGTACCCGGTTAGTGGGAGTAGCAGAGCTCACTACTGGGGCATTGTAAGTGGGGGCTTTGAAGCCTTCCCCCTTCGACAAAGGGCCATTCTGAGAGGGCATTCCCTGAATACTTCCAGTGATGCACCGCTGGACTGCTCCGCAGTCGGCCCGCCACACTGGAATTCTGTGTTCCCCGCAGAAGTCTCGCTGGCACAGACATGGGTTCGGGGAGAGGGCCACGAGCCTTACTATCTACGCACTTCAGCCTCTCTAACCTTAGAGAGGTCACTGCAGTCTTCAACATGACAAAGGACTCTACCAACCGACGGAAAATATGTCCAGCTTTCAGCTTAGTCAGCGATTCCTCGCACATAAATAATTCATAGTGCTGTCAAAGCCTGTCAGCAAAAATATGAATTCTGAATGGGATTTAAGGTAAAAAAAACAACAACAGCAGCAGCAGCAGCAGAGTAGGAGCATAGTGTTTTTACTCTGAAGCCATGTTCGAGGAACTACTTTAATATGGGCTTATTCTCAAGGATTCTCTTGAATTTGGACTGAAATAGAAATTAATAAACGGCCAAGTCTGAATGAGGTCAATTGTAACGCCCTTAATCTGAAAAGGGAAAACATCCATGATTCATGAAACTTAATATCCAGATAAAAAGGCTTGTCCTCGGGTTGGCTTCAATTCTGCATGGCACTACATCAAACTGCAACATGGGTACACAAAAGGCTTATTGAAGATATTTATATGTTTTGTACATTTGCGGATGGCTCACTCAGCCCAAGACTTCTTGAAAAAGGCCAAGTTCAAATATTTGCCTTATCAACAGACCTTCTAACTTTATTCGGTCTCTGAGCTCTGCTGTGTGACCAGGGGCTTTGTTCCCGGAGGTTCCTAAGAGAGCTTGAAAAACAAACTTGAGCAATCGAGATTACGTTAACTTTGTCCCGTAATGGGATTGTTTTCTGATTCTTTTCTTTTACGCGAGCCAAATGCTTTCCAAATAGAAGCGTCACGGCACAGATGAAGCCACAGATGTGAACTCGGTCCCGACTCGTCCTACAAGTGGATGTTTGAGTGTTTCTTGTTTGGTTTGCTAACGAGAGCGATGTTTCATAGCATACGGAGAATGTGTGTTCCACATGCTGAAGCATGCACCATAGTTTCCCTGGCGTTCTGCCTGATGAGGAAGGAATTCTGACCATCGTCAATTTCAATTACCTGAGGAACTTTAATAAGAGTCAAGCTACCCTCTGGGCATCTTACTGCTGTGTTACAGATCACACTGACCCAGTAAACAAGCTATAGACTGTACGGTAGGTCCCATCAACCTCATAACTGAGCTAACACAAACATTTTTATCCCAGAGGACTGGCCTGGATTCAATCAACATTTGTCCTTAACTTTGCCAAGTAAATACATTCAAGAGGCAGTTTTTTTATTTCATACACACACACAGTTTGGCAAGTTTATTGTGGTGCTTGTTGAACTTGCCAAACTGTGTTTGTGGAGACAAAAACAAATGCTTGCATTTATTAGTAAGTAAAAGTGAAGGACATATATGTTGACTGAATCCAGGCCAAGGTTTGCAGAGTATAGTGTTTTGTAGCTTTCAGACAAGGAGTTTAAGTGGTCAGTTCTAGATCTGAGTTTCCTTCAGCCAAAAGGCAAAATACAGAACCATGACTTAAAGTCAAAAAGAGAATCTCCTTTAAAATGAGAATAGTATCGGCTGAAAATGCTTTCGAATACATTAGGAGGACCAATTGAACGTGTGTATACATATAAAAAAGTATGCACACAGCTGTAACAGTTTTAGCTGTGATAAACTGACTGTATTTCACAAGCTTCCCTCCAGGTCAGATTGTTGGTTCATTAACTTCCAAACAAAATAAGTGCAGCTGGTGAAGCAAGATGACATGGAAAAAGAAGAAAGAACACCACTTTCCACACAAAGATTTACTACAAATGATCTGCAAATAATATTGGTACAATAATTCATAGCAAAACTCACTGGAACCTGAAAAGTAGCAACAGTATTTAGTCAGTAACTTCAGGCTAAATCTTTTTTTTGTATATATACAGGAAATACATTCCTGCCTTACTCCATTAACAAAATGTATTGTTTCCTGTCATACACATCCACTTTGCAATTTTTTGGAGTATCCTTGGGTCCCTGAACATTTTTATTAGTCCCGCAGAGACGAAATCCAATCCAATAGTAGTTGAGAACTCCCTTTGGCTAGACATAACTAGTCACCAGGGCCATAAATTACAGATAGTTTGCAGAGCTGTAAAACAGCAAGAACCTTAGTAAAAAGTACTAATTATATGTGGTAGTTGGTGAATGCAAAGGTGCGTGTGTATGTGTGTGTGTGTGGGGACGGTGTTGCCACATGTGTTGCAACAGTATTCTCTGAAGCACAACGATGCGCTGTGCTTGTTTTACAGTCAGTGAGCAAATTGGGCCAAGCCACACAGGCAATCAGCCACACCTCCAGAGCCCCCTCAGACAGGATATGGCATGACTGTTAACCTACAGCTTCATCTACATGGAAGTGCTCGAACGCGAACCATGGCACGGAACAAAAACCTGCTCATTAAACCAAAGGAACACATTTAAATTGGAGAAAATTAGGCACGCACCAAACACTGTGCCAAAAAAGGGTGTGATTTTACACATCACATCATCGAGGAACCCAAAAGTGAAAAGCATTTCAGAACCTTTCCCTACAGACATGGCAAAGTTTGACAAATAATATTAAAAGTGCCATATTTTGTTTCCATGAGTCGATGTTTAATATGTTGTTTAAGCTGACTAAAATAAATCACCCGCTTGTATAGCAATTATAAATATTAAAAACAAATAACACACAATGACACAATAACTTACTCTTCACAAAGATGTTTCACTAAACTGGCTGCACTTTCAATTTAAACACTTCCACGACCAGCAGATGGCGCAGTTTCACGTTAAATTGCATGAATACCGCATACTCACTTGCACTCTCGATCCTCCAGATCAAAATGAGGGTTAAAGTTGATTAAAATTCTCTGGTACGGTCCTGGAGCTGTTATCACCCATACGCACTTCTGAGATGGCAAATACGAGGTTGGATAGCCAGGTGAAGTGAGATAATTAGCGCTTGTAATTCTGATGTTATCCCCACATTTATCTGTAAATTAAAACAAAACATATAATTCGTTAAAAGCTATAAACAAAACTGAAGTATTAGGTAATAGACCATTTATAACTCTAATGTGTATTTAAAACATGTTATTTAAAATTCAATAATGTAAGGGAATAGGGAGGTCTATTTGCCGTTTCGTGTGAACACATTTAAGATTGAGAAATTATGGATTGGGTTAGCACAACAATGCTTACAAACTTCACTGAGAACATACACTGAATATAGTTTTCAAAATATATCGTGTCATGCTTCACCTGAGTCGGGTAGTATGTTTAACAAACAATATAAAACGTATTTATTCGCTCATTTCTCAAAAAATCTGTGTTACGCGGTTAAGGTTTTTGGCAAACAAGTAGTGTATGCAGGGAGGAAGTAACAATGAGATTGAAAGTTGGTTCTAACAATTTCACACAGGACACAAAAAACACGAAAACATGGCTAAATACATAAATAAACCAATAAATGAATAATTAAATAAACAAATACTTTGAATACTTTCTGAAATGTACCCAACCAAGAAATGCACACACACACACAAACACAAACACACATACATTTAAAAACATTACAGTTTGAAACGCTGGTCAGCTACATTAATAAATTGAACTTGAATGAATGTAGCCTATAATTTATTAATACTTCAGTAAATGAATTCCCAGGAATACATATGACTTTCCAACTAAATGACCAAGCCAGTTATTGATAAGTAGTCTACACAACTAAAAAATTCCATGATTAATTAAATTAATTGAAAGTCCAATGACAAATGTTTCATTGTTGGTCCTGTCGGATATCAACGGAACGTTTACCATTGCAACCACAAATGGCACCGCTAACCATTCAGGCACCATTCATATATAAAACACCATTAATAAAACATATTAAAAGATTTTTTCGCAATAACTAATGGTCAGGCCTAAAAACGTCTGGTTACAAGGTAGGCTACTGCCGAACAGATCAGAACTTGCCCTACTTGTCAGCTGGGGGAATTCTTAAGTAACTCCATTCGCTTAAAATACGGAATTTATGATAATTTATATAGCCTACGAAATATATGTATTTAAGTAACTAATAAGATAACATTTGGACAAGAGAATCTTAAGAGGCTACACATCCAGCCAATTGCGGATCAAAGGGAATTAAGATTAAAAAGCAGCCAGAGTCTTTATGATCTTTTATTTAAGACTATTTGAGGTAAAATCACAAGTAAAAAAGCAAGGGTGCGCATTCTTTCAGTCATTAGCTTATTAACATCTGTCACATTCTTTAAAATGTCAGTTAGGCTATCCTTTAAAAAATGACATGACGTTAAGCGTTAAATCCTCGGCTCTGTGAAGTATCACCAGCAGTTCAGAGGAACAACTTCAAATGACCAAGGGGACCCATTAGCCCCGGCTCGGATAATGAATGAATTTAGCGGGCAGTGGTGTGCGCGGAGAGGCTGGTCAGTGGCGTTAAGGGAGCGCCCGAGAAGCACGAGACAAGGTTAATGTCCTTTGCGGTGACGTGTGGGCCCGACACCCTTAGTTAACATAGGAGTCTGACACAGTAGAGTCCCGGCTGATACTACGCCTCGAGAGTAGCCTATAGCCTAATCTGAAACAAAAACAATCAATGAGAAACAAAAACAAAAAGGATAAGCTTTTCCGTTGATACCGATGTTGGGCCACTAGAAAGGTACATAAACGACTTCAAGCAGGCTACTTTATGTTGCATAAATGTATGCCCACAGTACTGAATAATTACAATATATTTTGCGTAGCCTACTTGTCGCTTGTTGCATTTATTGATTGGCGAATATATTTATGTAATAACAACTCTTTACCAGCATATATAACCAGTCAGAAGTAATTTTTATCTAGTTTATTCTGAATCCTGAAAGTATTCATTATTCATTTTTCGAAAGAATTTCTGTATGGCATTGACTACAATGTGTGTTGTATTTATCTCATGCAGAATACAGAATAACTATCCGTCGCTACAAGATGTATATATATATATATATAGATATACAAGAATAGAAAATATACACAAGCTCAAACAGAAATAACAGTCTTCAGTAGCTATAGCCGATACATTTTGAGAATGAAAAGACAGTGGTTGTCCAAATGTAATGCTGAAATGTATCCAAATGTAAGTTTTTCAAACAGCTGCATCGTAGAACGGATGAACCGGTACAAAGACAGTACTCCATCGCACTCTCGGGCAGAGGGATAACAAGGTGAATATAAAAAAACGTTAAGTTACAGTCCTCTTTGAGAGTTGTGTCCCATATAGTGCTGTAAAACAAACTTTAAAACAACACAACGGGTATCAGTTGTCACTCACCATTTTTGAAAGCCCCGGCAATGAAGAAGATTCCAGACAAGAGGATCAGCGCTAATCCACAATGCATCCTTGTGTTGTGAGAAAAATAAAATCAGAAAAGAAAACGAAACTCCTCGGTGATCTTTGATGGATGTGATTATTTTTTTGCTTTACTTGAGCAAAGCAATAAAATAAGAAATGTCTTAACGTTGTAAAAATTCGTCTTTATGTGTCTAAAGTCGCCTGCATCCTGTAATTTAGCTCTGATTTCCTCTCTCCTTTTCCAGTCCTGTTCCTCTCCCAGGCGCTGGCGTTGCCATTTCCTAGTGCATAAGTCTGAGCCAGTAAAATAAAAGAAAAAATCTCCCGCTTCACAAAAATCCTCGAAAACGATGACTGGGCAGACGTAATCCTTTGCTGTCAAGAATGAAAAAAAATATTGAGACTAAGCGATGTTTAACTTTAAAAGTGGACAGATTAGCAAATCAAGCTCGCGTTGTCTCTGGCGTACTGCACAGTCTCAATTCTGACAAGACACGAGTTAGTAATGCAAACATCAGTGGAGCGGCATTGCCTCTAGAAAGATTTAAAGCAAGCGATATTCCCCTTGATTACAATTACTTTTTCCCTTTCCTGTGGAGAACTGCCTCGGCTGCTGTAGCTGAAATCTCGGAGCGGTTTGATCGCAATATGCAACATTGACCTAGGTACCCCCATTAAAAGAGGAGAGGCAGTCGCTGCTGCTTTAAGACTTGGATCCGCTCTCACTCGTCTCGAGCAGATATACAAGTGACAGGACACAGGCGCACACGCCCTCTGTTCGCGCACCGAAGAGGGCTGTGACTAGCTACCGCATGTCACTAAACTTGCTAATCAACAAAGAAGGCCACCATAAACAGTGCGATCTGTTTGAGGAACAACCAGGATCGCCTTGTTTAATTTCTATATTTTGTTTCATTCATGTGTTCAGAACAGATATTCCTCGATATATGTATTTTTCCTCGTGTAGTAGGCTATAGACCGAATCCCGAAGTGTCTTTTATTTCACGCAATCGAGAATAAAGTTAAATCATTTTTCTACGTCTTAGTTAATGTTGGTTTTATTTAATCATTAAACACTTACGTTAAATACGTGTTTTATCTACACAGTAGCTACTAACATAGAAAAAGCAACATCAAATACAATTGCATCAATAGACTACATAAACCAAAAGGTAGGCTACTCATCTCAATGGAATGTCAACCTACAATGCTAAATACGCATACGCTATATAAACGCAACATTGATTCAACATATAACAGTTGTGAAAAAAAACATTGAAATGAGTTTGCGCTTATAAGGCAGGTTACTATATAACCTATTTATATCTGGAGTCTCTCTTCAATACGTTGCAGATAGGCATACTGAGAATGCGTTCACTGCTCGGTTCACCGACGGACAAGCTATAACTCAAATACTTTAACATACCGAGAAATTAAAGAAAGAATATTAATATTAATATACATTAAATCCTACAAATGTCCTCCAGGTCACGTGCATGTTGCACGCTGTTTGCCAATTGTGATGTTTAGGGTATAAATACCTTTCAATAAGGCTATTCTGAAAATGACAACGTTACATCAAAAGCTTTAGTTCCAGAGGTCTACTAGAATCAATGGCAAATAAAATGTGTAAAAGAGAATAGAATACCCACTTTTACGCACGTTATTCTTTGTAGCTCTGTAGCCTCAGCCAACCTGATACGCGCACCCATGCATTCCATATAAAGAGAATAAAAATGAATCACCTGTTTCTTGAAGATCCACAAATATAAATCCAGTGTTGTCAATACGAAGTGGATATCGCATTCATCGATTTTTACCAGATGGGACGGAAACCTACAATCAGCAAGATGCACTCCTTTCAAAATTATGTACACTTAGAGATGAACACAGGATGGGTTTTCGCATTAGACAGTCAATCACGTTGGGCTTCGCAAGTCTTCTCTCCTGGCTACCAATATCAGCAAGCCGTGTCGAAATGCTGCTCCGCGCAAAAGCGAACAGCTGCTGCTGTTGATGCTGCAGCCGTTTCTACTAGACCGGGACAGTCAACCCACCACTATCAGATCAAACACGGGTCTGCTCAAAGACGCTGCTTCGAACTTCGAAGAGAAAGCATGGGGCGGGCGAAGGACAGTCAGTCAAAACGGTGGGTAGGAGGAGATGAAAATTAAAAAGGTAGTCGACCCTTCCTTTTCAGATTTGAACAAAGTTCTCCCGCTGCACGTCCCCGCATTGAGTGTGCAAGCTAACACAGAAGTTCGCCGGAGACATTGCTTAATGCTCAGCCACACGCCCCTCCAGTAAAGGGGTTAGGCAGATTTGACAGCAGGTTTGTCTAACAGATATCAGTAAATGCGTGATAACATTACAGATAAGTAGTGGCTAAAAATACGAGCCCAGCATCAGGACTACAGTCACCATGGTCGCGTTTCTAGTATTTTTGGGATTGTGATCCCTCGTATAGAAAATTCCAACTCCAGTCGTGAAATATCACGCAAAGAGCACAAAATGCTTTAACTAAACATGGGAGCCATTTTCGCCACAAGTTGGATATTTAAATATCCATTATGCACATAAAGGGCGCATCTACTTTATAAGCTACTGTAGGCTAACTGTGTAATCATTTAATCATTTAATCAATGTCCTCTTCAGAACCGTATCACAGCCATCGATATTAGGATATTCTTTTATATATATATATTGAGGCACTGAAGCACACCGCGTAAGAATTTACATGAATTTATAGGCGTTTCAGCTGCACCGAGATATGGTTCAATTTAAGAGACTATACAAATGACAATGGGTAATTACGCGCAAGTTGGCACCGATTTCATAGGAAGAATTAAACGTAATCGTAGGATACAGTCAAAAAGTTTTTTTAAATTGTTGGTATACATGTGTATTGCTCAAATCGTAACACAACGTCCTAACGTGACCAAATAACCAGCAATTATTTTCTGGATTATAATTCGGAATGAGCATTACAAAATAGTTTAAACTCCATTAATGACATTAATCATTTCCAACAAACACACCGCACCATTCCGCGGAATTCCCGTACAATAGGGACGTTTTTGTTTAGTGAATTATTGGCTCACCAGGGCGGTTCTTTAAAACGAAAGATCTGATCTCCGTGGGTGCCCTGGGTACAGCCCCCAACAGGGAGCGCGCAAGACATAGATAAACCAGCCGGCCTGGCTGTTGGCAACCCGATTTCAATAACGCGAGCGAACGAATCACACATGGCGAAGATAATAAAAAAACTCAGCGCGTTATCTGTTGTGCGCTGGAAATAATCGCCTCCTTTAGACGATTCCAACAAGGGAGACTGAATCGAACTCCAATCTGTGGCTTTAGTTTTGCGATTTTCCCTGCAGGCGGTGTCCGAAACGTCTCCAATGTAATTTTTTAAAATGCATTTGGAATAAGCATCATGGCAGGCTAGGACACACTTTATTTTTTTTATTTCCAAAGAGAGAAAAAACCCCCGTATAGAACACGATCACATGTACATTTGAGTAGAACAGGAAATTAAACAATGACATGAGCAGCATGCGCTATCGGATATACGTATTATGTTGAATTAGCCACCCTTGACACGGGAACACACTATATTTGCATTTAGGCACAGTCAATTCCAATACTGTTATTTTCATACCTGTGTATCGCGTGGGACTGGGCAGGAGATATCAATGTATGGTGTTAGAAGGTTTCACAATTTTTCCTTTATTTGGGAACGGCATACATTGAAACTTGAGATGCATCCAATAAGAATGATCTCTGTTGATGTTCAATGGTTGAATGAAAGGCACATTTAATGCTTTACCAAAATATTAATATTTAAGTAGGCGAAACGCTTCAAGAACGGTGGGGAGCATTATAGTTAGATTCCCACTTGGTTGTGAGAGAACCCAAAAGTGCGTCAAAGTAACGCTTCATGTCGCATACACATGTCAATATGTTGTGTTGTAACAAGGTCACAGGCGACTGCTGCTCTAACCTCAAGCAATGTGCATCACACCACCCAATTTGGCTAAAGAAATATAGAGCTAAGTAGGTAAACTATGTAAGGTGCTTTACCAAACAAAAGCAATGGTAATGGTAGTAACGCCAGAGGCAGTTTGTTTCCTGTTAATGTCTGTGCATGTGTGTTGTGCAAACATGTGTGCATGTGTGTGCCTGTGTGTGAACAGGTCTGAGGTTTTTCTAAACAACTAAAAATCTAATTCATATTGCATACCAGTTCCCAGAAGAACAATAAGAGGATATAGATGCATGCTCTTCTCCAGGTTCAATTTCAAATATCATAATTGAGATTCTCACTTATGCTCTTTTGGTATCACACAGAAGTGGAGCACTTGATTTAGTTTCACAGATGCAGCACGTTAATGGTGTACTTCTTTGACAGGAGAACGCATCGCTTGAAAACAGCCATTGCTGGATATTCTATCCACTCATAGATGACACTCCATATAAGAGCAGCACTGCCCCCACAATGGGACTGAATGACTGCACTGGGGTGACTGCAGCCTTAACTAAAACGATGATTGTGAAGGAACAATAAAATACCAGTTTGAAGGATTTATCCCATTGTTTCCATCATAATACATTTAATACATTCCCGAAGGATAATCAGGCCGGCACAAAGGCTAACACTTTTTTCCACCCCACTAGACAATGGTCTGATTCATTTCATTAATGTTGTTTCTTCCTATGTAGCTGCTCGCGACCAAAAGTGATGTCTATTCATTCAATACAAAGCAGTTAAATCAACGAATAAACGAATTCAGTAATTTATTAAATAATTAATTAGCTCAAAAGCAAAAGTCGTCTGCAAATAGGAATGCAAGGTTTAAAAGAGAAGTGACAGAGCTGGAACATAAGGCCACCCATTTAGAGGGCTAGTTATTTTTCCAATCGCAACAAAGTGCTCTATAAAGTGTAGATATTCTCAGACTTCCCTCAAATTACTGGGTGCATGATGCCAGTCCTGATGTCATATCACCCTGGGCTATACTGGATCTAGTTTATGGATTCAGCTGGTGAAGGCTTTTTCCAATTAGCTATTGGACCTGTAAGCATTCATAAAGTAGACTATACTGAGAATGATTATGTTACACTACTTCAATGGCATTACAAAGTATATATACTGTATATATATATATATATAAACACACACACACACACACACACACACACACACACATATATATATACATACAGTATATAACTGACAGACAAGTGTACAACATGTGGTAGCTGCTTTTGAAGAACCTTGGTTCTTGTCCTTCCACCATATCTAACAGCTGAAGTTGACATTTTTAAACCAGTAAGAACATTTAAATATAAGTTCCTCCTTTTGAAATGCTAATTCTGTGGAGTTGGAGGTGCACCATGAACTTTGAAAAAACAAAATGTCACTGTCGCCTACTAATTAAGGAAGTCTGTTTGCTTCACGCTTATACATGCAAACAACACTGTTATTTAGTCAAACTTAAACCAGTGCACAGGGTGATGCTCGCGCAGATGCCTGTTGTTTGTTTCCAAAGAAAATGAAACATACAGTGTAACTGTTCCACCTGCATGACACAGCTGCTCAGCTCGGGGTATAGCTCTAAGGTCTTTGTGAGTGTGCTTTTGTGCTCACGTCAATAGTATGCATCAATGCCCTTGTCCAGTGTCATAATGCCTTGCTACGTTAAAATCAATAACAGTAACAAAACGAGTCGCGACTGATTGAAGAATTTCTCAACTTGACATGTTCCAATCGCGCAGCGTGCATCGGATTGTACAAAGATACCACGACTGATGGCTTAAATAACTGAGATCAAGACTCCCACGTGAAGGGCTTTATCTCCCAAATGTACCTTAATCGGTATCTCATTGGGGAAAGGTTTATTGGAAATCTTTCACTGTTCTAACTATACGCAGGGCTACCTGTAGAGAAACCAAATGTTACAAATGATACAAATACAAATGTTTTAACCGGCATGCTATGGAGGCATTGCGCAAGGGCGGGGTCAGAGGTAGCCATAAAACATGGAATGGATTTCTCCGGAGGCTTCGAGTGAGGTGAAACCAGGTGTAATGGAATTAGCAGATGAGGGGAAACTCATCTGCAGTTGTTCATTACGAGGGACACGGAGAGTGAGTGAGAGAGCTAGAGAGGGGAAGAAACAAAACAATCAAATGAGCTTCTGCATTTGTAATTCACCCCATTTTGTTGAATAAGCAATACGTGAAGTTGAAGGGGAAGGAAATGAAGCAAAGATGAAAATGCATTCATTAGAAAAGAAAAGACATTCACAGTGACATTTAGTGGAGCAGAGGAAATGCGCATGAATATATGCATGACGCAGCTAGAAAATATTGAAGGATTTTGTGGGGACGGAGGGTTAGGCTGATGGGGGTTGCGTTAACGATGAGGCCGGAGTGGTGAGTGTTGGCGGAGCTGTAATTGGGCACAAACAGGTCTTACATGCACGTCCAGTCAATTCACGCAGCACTAGCATTTCACATCGGAGGGTATTCGTGATCGCCCATCAGGCCTGTTCTTTTCGACACAGTGCATCTTAAACGGGCCTTATTGCTAAATTCAGTTTTTTTATGAAGGTATGTTGAAATCTTCCCTCTGATATCAGTAGACAGGGCATTTCAGTCTTCGTTTTCCCTGCAACATTATTCTAACACAAACACTGTGCGTGGTGAGACGTCGGTACGCCCATGCAGCTACATGATATGACTGCACATCTTTCTGTAGGACTGCTTACATTCTCATCCTGTGGATCATCCTTTGATCTTAGATTCAAAAGATCTCAGTGGGCTTTTTCAGCTCACAGTGTGTGTGTTTGTGTGATGTGTGTGTGTGTGGCGGGGGGGGGTGGGGGGTGGGGGGGTTTATGGGGAGTACACCAAACACCACAGAGACAGCAAGGGAGAGAGACCAAAAAGAGAAAAAATACCATAATACAAGTCATAGGAAGGTATTGGGAAAGAATGTATGTAGGTCAATCGAGATTTCTGCTGAGATAGTACAGCTCTATATCAACAAACTTTCTCAGTAAGATTGATTCCATTTCCCCAGGACTCTGTCTGCCTTTCAGCCTGAAGAAATATGCCTAGCACCCCCACCCCCAAAAAAATTGTGAAATACATTTCCGCTTCAGAAATAAAATTCCTATCTAAGAAGGAACGACTCCTGCCGCCCGCACTCACTTATCGCTGAGTGCAGTTGTGACCGAAGTAAAGAGCCTGACGCAACCCTCTGCATCGCTCGCATCATGAGATGATGCTTGTCTTCTCCAGGGCAGGATCAAACCGGTCCTGGCGCGGCCCAACTCATTCTTCAGTCAGCACAGAAGAAGAAGTGGATCTTTGTACCTTCCTGGAGGTGTAGAGCTCAGGATGAAAAGGGAGCAGAAGAGTGAGACCTCAGCACTTTGTGCATAATGGCCTTTGTCTTTAAACTGATGAGCAGGCAACCCGAGAGTGGAGGCAATTGCCTAGAGGGTAATGATTACCTGAAGAGGCAAGATGGGGTGGTGTGTGAGTTTGAGAAACGGCCCATTGTATGTAGTATTACTCTTGTGTTTGTGGGTGTGTGTGTGCGTGTGCATGTGCGCTTGTGTTCAACATGGGGGGATGTAATCTCTTCCGGCTTGGGAATAAACATGGGTCATGTGGTCAGTGTTAAAGACACTTTTAAATGAGCCAAATTCTATAACTCACTCAGGTGACGGTGCACCGTTTTGATGAGTGGTGTGACTGAAGAATCTTCTTATCTCCCATTACTATGCACAAGCACACATGCCCACACTCGGTTTATCAACCATTATTGCACGCATGCACACACACGCACTCACGTCTGTTTTTGGGCACAGACACTCACAACGCACGCCTTTGATGTTGGGAGAGTTCGCAGGCAGCCGATATTGTATGATCAAGCAATCGTCTGAGAACGCTGAGGCTTGTTTTCAGGAATGAAATGAGAATTAATAGGAATTCTCTTATCTGTGAAACAGTGTCGGCAAAAGAGCAATCCTCTCTTTGAGCTCAGCATTGCGGGCGGAGATATCAAAGGACGAGAGTTGCTATTCATTTATCTGTTGTAAACCATCTTGGATTTCATCAGCATCCAAGTGAGACAGAGGAGCATCAACACTTTAACCACAAAGCAACATTTTAACTACACCAGAGCTGCAATCTGCTGAGCCTGTATGAAGTTCAGATGGGAACTTGATGCATCCCTTAGTGCTTGTTCAAAAATGTAAAGAAAAACATAGCTCTAATGAGGCCCAGAACAGAGACAAACGTCTGTATCAAATTACATCCAACTGCAGCATGGCAATATTGTCTCAAACTCTGTGATCCAGTGTTGAGGATGAAACGCAGGGCAGTTGGATTCAAGCTGAGAATGAAAGTAATTGGCGGTGTGCAGAGTGATTCAAAGAGTTAAACTGTGTGTGCCGCAGATGCTGGAACTTTGATATGAAATCCAAACGCAGATAATTTCATCAGACCCCCTCGTCATTCAGCTCAGACCCCTGGTTAAGGATGAATTGTGGCAGTCGAGCGCAGGCATTCAGTTCAGCTGCTGCGGGTTACCGGTGCGTTACGGCCCCAAAGTTCATGCCGCCGTCGCTGTCAATATCTGCGGCTGATACCCTGAAGGCACGTCGAAGCTGGCGACTCCATTTCGTGGTGTCAGAGAGCGGCCCTGGGAGAAATCAACCTGTCTGCGGAGACAAATAAAGACGGACAGAGGCTCCGCTCCATAAAGGCAGCAGCACACGGGTTATCAAAAAGCCATAGTGCGGAGGTCTCAAAATGTAAACACGTCTCAAGAATATCACTTATCTTACCGGTTGATATGCAGGGAAGTGCCAAAATAAAGGAAACATGAGTAAAAGAGGGATACAGAGTATGTTAAAAGCAGGTGCTACCACACATGTGTGGTTCCTGAATTAGTTAAGCAATTAGCATTCAATCATGGTTAAAAAAAATGCTGGGCAGGCCCAGTTGCCAATTATTTGGGCTATGATGGCTAGAAGAATAGATCTCAGTGACTTTAAAACAGGGGTGACTCTTGGGGTGTGTTTGGCAGGAGCTTCAGTGACTGACTGCCCAACTTGTCGATGTTTCACAAAGAATAGTGACAAAGGTGATATTGGCGTGGAAGTCTGAGGGAAAGACATCATCAACTATGGGAAATGATGGTCGAAAGGGCATACTCCTCAACCGTGATGTCCTTGCACTGGTTTGAGATACAAGGCAAAACAGACGAGCAGTTGATTGCAAATGTCCATCTAGTGTGTGAGTAGTTTCATCAAGAACAGTCCGTTGCCAAACACCCTATTAAGAAACTTTATGTTTCCTTTATTTTGGCAGTTACCTGCATGTGCATATATATACTGCATATACTGTGGTGTCCCTTGGGGTTGGGCAACACTCACGGACCTTTGCAGGGGGCTTAGGCAGTTAAATAGCCCAGAGGAGGCAGTCATATAAACAAAATGATCTTCTTCTTGTCCTGCTGTAGACGGCCAGTACCTCCTCTGCTATTTCCAGGGGCGTCATGCAGCGAATTATTTCGAAGGTGCGTCAGAAATAAAGCGGTATCGATGGCTAGCTAGCTAAAGTTAGTGAGCTAACATTAGTTCTCCAGTTTATTTAAATGAATATTACAAAAGCATACTCATGTGATTTGAACATCAATAACATAAAAGAAAGTAAGGTAGCCTAAATGTAATTAGGGCGTACTCTAACCTTAGCTAACTACATATAATTTATTATCATTGGGTCCGCTCTAAAACCCACAACACAAGGAAGTAGTACAGCGATTAGGTGTTAGAAAGGGGCGTATACATTCTTATATGTATACACGTATACACAAAGGGAATTTACATCTTTAAATCTACCTCATTTTATTAACATATTAAAAAATGGAAAATAACATCTCACTCAACACTCAATATTTTGGAAAATTCTTGACATAAGAGAATTTGCTAGCATACTTACTGTATGTCTATGAGTTCAATAAGGTGAGAAACCCTGTGATTACAGCTCTGTGGAACTTTGTACATACATTTGTACATAATTCTCCCAAGTCTTGCAAAAACTTCTCTCAACAACAGCGCTGGTCACTTGAAGTGTCGATAAAATGCGGAGAAGCTGCACTTACACTCAAATTTTGTTCGTGAATAAACAGTTTTGAACTGTCATAAAATATTTCAAGTGGGGTTTAAACCCAAATCCCCCGACCCCTGGCTACGCTGGTGCTGTGAAGATAATCGCCTGTGTCTGTTATGATATCACCTCCATCCAGTGCTTTTATATATATTTCACTGTCGGATACTAAGTGGTTAATAAAAGCAGCTGTTCTTGAAATTGTGTGCGAATCACAAGATTAGGCCTACGGTTAAGTTTAGAGTGAAACATATGGCTCATGGAAATACAAGCTGCCGTTCGCAACAAACCTTGTCAAAGCTTCTTGGCAAAAGGAATATATTAAATAAACACAGACCATATTTCACATAATTTCCATTTAGGGTGCATACATTAATATGAAAATTACATCTTGGTAGTTAGAGGGCAACAGGTTTGTTTAACATTTGGACTGGTTTGCTACTGTTACAACCTGGAGCAGGATTAGAAATCAAGATATGAAATCATGCTACGTATTACCCGTAGAGAGTGCTGTCTATATTCTCAGACAGAATATAGCACAGAATATAACCATTCATAAAAATGCAATCAATTCCCCCTAACCAGCAGGGCCTTTGCTTATGCTGCCTTGGTTTTACACAATTTACAGTGATTTTAATTCTAAAAGAAAATTCAGTGACCCCCATCCCCAACACGTTCGAGACAGTCTCCCTAAATTCACCATATCACATAGGCTACATTGAATGTAGAGGCAATCACACTCTGCTACCTGTGACTGACACTGCGATGGGGTTGACCTCTGACATCATCCCTTCCTCCCAAGGTTCCTTTGGTTCAGAGGCACGTCACTGTGCCGTTAATCTGCTCGAGTTCAGAACTTGCTCTCGCCCTGTAGGCTGCATGCGCAGTTTTTCACATCACAGCACGGCAGGGACAATCAACATCACATCGCACTTTTCAGTCAAGACTATGAGTGTGGAGATGAATGAGTTTAGGAACTCAGTTTTATGTATGGCTCTTTTTTTCCCATTTGCAAGGCATGGACATCAGTCCTGTCGCGGGAAATCCTGAGAAATGCATCTAAATGCGCACTTCATTTATCTCTTTGTCATTAGTTCCGCAGACGCCCCCTGCGACCCACATCAGCACTGCTCCGTATTGGATATCATAACGTTTTTGTCGAATTACGATGATGCATGCCAACACCGTTGTCACATTGATGAAACAGAATGATAGCGTGCCATCAATTCTTCAGAGATAAACCAAAGGCAGTCCTAGACGTACGGGACGTGCAGCAGTATCTGGCTCAGGATTAATGGGCAGGACCAGAGTCTCGTCCACCCGTTCCTCCCTGTGTACGCTGGTCTCTGTCCCACCTAATCCCTTAGTCAATTACAGTTACAGGAAACACTATGCCCTTACAGTAAACATCTCCATGGTTACTCTAATCTTTACACAAGTTTTTGGATCATTACCAGATCCCTTGGTTTCCATACTATTCTTCTTTCACAGACAGGTTTGCGGTTTCAGACACCTGAGGTGGCGTTAACTTATGCTCCCGCCAGCTGCTCACGTTGTCATTTATAATGCAGATTTAAGTCTGGTGTAAAGAGTAAACCACACAAAGCAGAACTTACTGAGGTTTTGGCATGTTCTTGCGGCTTCACACTTTGTACTGGTACAGTTAACTCATATAAGCTGGCCTTCAAACAATCAATTATGTAATAGATAACTCGCTTGCTCAATCAATCAATCAATCATTTGATCATCAAGTGATAATATTCTATTTAGATTAGCACTCTTTGGAGTGGGAGTACAAGATGCAACAGAAATATATAATTGGTCATATTAATATACAGTACTGTGCAAAAGTCTTAGTTCACAAGAAAATGTTTGAAGCTATGTTTAAAGCTATTTATCTGGGCAGTGTTTATATGCTTGGAAAAACACTATATAACATTAGAATAAATACAAATAAACATTTAATACAATAAAAAATATGATTTTATTGCATTTCCCAAAAGGTTATTGAGATCTTGTGATATCCTCCTTGAGGAACACACAGTATTAAATTGGCCACCTCAGAGCACGGACCTCAACATAATTGAAGCTGTATGGGATTACTTGGACAGGGAAAAGAACAAAAAGCAGCCAAAAGTCAAAAGAAGATTTATGGCAAATCCTGTAAGAAGCTAGCTGGAATTTACCACAGGACTATTTAACAAAAATTACACAACAGTCTACCAAAGCGAATTGCTTCAGTTATGCATTCTAAGGGAGGCCTTGTTTTAAAAACACAATTAGTTTTTGTTACTTTTCATCAATGTTATATTGTGTTTTTTCAACCAAATAAACACTTACACTGCTCAGATAAATGGCCTAAGACTTTTGCACAGTACTAAGTATTAAGTGCAATTACAATCATGGCTTCACTTAATCACTTTAGAAATGTGTATTCTTAATATAGGGTATATATATATACTGTATACGCAGGAAATTCTGTATACTCCAGTCTCTGTGTGGAAATACCCTTCGGTCTTCCTTGCATATAAGTGTATAGTCTGTGTCTGGCTAGCACATAGGCCTTCTGTTATGACCCTCTTGTGACCTGAATGAGGTTTACATCTACTTGTTGCACCACAAATAAAATGTACCACGATCATGCTGCCTTGACCTGGGTGATGAGAATATTTCTGTTAGTTTTGGGCATACTATATTTCCTTTCTAGGAAACATCTACTTTGGGAAATTTTTATGCTCATGTTTCTGGGAATTGTATACTCTATCAGCATATGAATGCTTGTAGTGTGATTACACCTGAATTCTAAACTATTGCAATAGAATGTATTGTAGAAACTGAATGTACTAATTCTTTGTGAATGGAGAATAAATAAATAAACAATAGGTTTTCTTTTTTTTGGTGCACAGACAACATGCCATAGTAACAATTTATATGAGCAGTCATACATAACAGATAACACCTTCATAAGCACTACATGAACGTTCAAGAAAACCATGTCACCATAAATTGAATTCATGACATTACTGTGTCATTTTGATTTTGTATGCTATGGCAGTGTTAATTGTATAATTAAGTGTATAATACTCAATAGCGTTGCCCAGGGAGGGAGGGGTGTAGTCAGCTGTGTCGTCCATGTGTCTCGCTGACATGGACATGCTGCAACCCCCACTGGACATGTTGCAACCCCCACCCCCATCGGGTGCCAACAGTCTACCAGTATAAAGCTGCACGTGAAGGGTCTTCCTCTGACTCATATCTGTGCAAGCTTAACTTGTGAACTGCAATCTGAAAAGAAGCGGTGGCTAACATCATGTGTTTCGGAGGAGAGCACACGTTTGTCTACACTCTTCTGAATTGACAGCGAAGGTTGCAGTGTGCGCGGTTCAGAATATGATTGGGCATTCCAAACTTGAATAAAAACAGAAATGGCATAAAAAGGAAGCAAAAAAGAAAAAGTTACAGCTAATTTTACTTGAGGCACGAAGCTGTGATGAAAACCAGCCGGCACAAAGAGGCTCCTGGACTGGAGGTTTGATAATCTCTTGTCTAAATATAAACCCTCACAGAATTAGCAAAAACATACACTCAGTTGCCACTTTATTAGGTACACCTGTACACCTGTTTGTTTATGCAATTATCTACTCAGCCAATCATGTGGCAGAAACTCAATGCATAAAAGCATGCAGACATGGTCAAGAGGTTCAGTTGTTGTTCAGACCAAAAATCTGAATGGGGAAGAAATGTGATCTAAGTGACTAAACTTTGACCGTGGAATGATTGTTGGTGCCAGATGGGGTGGTGTGAGTATCTCAGAAACGGCTGATCTCATGGGATTTTCACACACAACAGTCACTAGAGTTTCAGAGAATGGTGCGAAAAACAAAAAACATCCAGTTAGCGGCAGTTCTGTGGGCGAAAAAGCCTTGTTAGGTCAGAGGAGAATGGCCAGACTGGTTCAAGCTGACAGGAAGGCGACAATAACTCAAATAACCACGCGTTACAACAGTGGTATGCAGAAGAGGATCTCTGAATGCACAACACGTCAAACCTTGAAGTGGATGGGCTACAGCAGCAGAAGACCACACCGGGTTCCACTCCTGTCAGCTAAGAACAGGAAAGTGAGGCTACAGTGGGTACAGGCTCACCAAAACTGGACAGTTGAAGATTGTAAAAACGTTGCTTGGTCTGACGAATCTTGATTTCTGCTGCAACATGCAGATGGTAGGTGCAGAATTTGACGTAAACAACATGAATCCATGCATCCATCCTGCCTTGTGTCAGTGGTTCAGGCTGGTGGTGGTGGTGGTGTAATGGTGTGGTGAATGTTTTCTTGGCACACATTAGGCCCCTTAATACTAATTGAGCATTGTTTAAATGTCACAGCCTACCTGAGTCTTGTTGCTGACCATGTGCATCCCTTTATGGCCACAGTCTACCCCATCTTCTAATGGTTACTTCCAGCAGGATAACGCAGGCACAAAGCACATGTCATCTCAAGCTGGTACCACAAACATGACAATGAGTTCAGTGTACTCCAATGTCCTCCACAGTCACCATATCCCAGTCCAATAGAGCACCTTTGGGATGTGGTGGAACGGGAGATTCCCAACATGAATGTGCAGCCAACAAATCTGCAGCAACTGTGTGATGCTATCATGTCAACATGGACCAGAATCTTTGAGGAATGTTTCCAGCACCTTGTTGAATACATGCCACAAATAATTCAGGTTGTTCTGGAGGCAAAGGCGGGCCCTACCCAGTACTAGAAAGGTGTACCTAATAAAGTGGCCACTGAGTGTATATATACTGGAACAAAATGCTTCATGCACCTCCCTTGTCCTCACAGTATGATCTTAAGAATTTTAAATATTAACGATGCCTTTTTGAAAGAAATAGACTGTTAAAGTTCTGTTATCTGCAAGACCAATATGGGTCACCTCCCTCCTTCAATTTAAATACTATGCAAAGACTTTGCTCAGTTTATCTGGCCCTGCCAACTGAAATGACTGCCTTCTTGAGAATGGAAGTTTTGATGATCCTGACAAATGCAGTCATCCCCCATGGAAAATAATCTCAAACTAAAACTGATGAGTCCTCAAAAGAGGACAGCACAGTTTCACAGACAGAGTGTGCTAACAGAATGAACTAGGTTGATGCAAAGTGTGTGTGTGTGTGTATGCATGTGTGTGTTTGTGCGTGTGTGTGTATGTGTTAATAAAAGATTGTAGGTTTGCCTAATGAGTTAAATGCCGAGAAACCGAAAGGAAGCTGAAATGTGTGGCGAAAACATTTACATTTTACATTTACATTTTAAGCATTTAGCAGACGCTCTTATCCAGAGCGACTTAGAAGATGTGCATCAATACATGGTAGGAACAATCACAGTTAGCGCACGAGATCAGTGCAGGAATACAGCAATAGACATCATTGCAGGCATCTGCGTACCATACCTGTAACACCGGGAAGGAAAAGGTATTTTACAATGTTTACAAAATGTAAATTTTTTTTTTTTTTTTTTTTTTTTTAAATAAAGAGTATAGTGTTGAACAAGTAGACAGTGGTGAAGACAATTTAGCTAGATGGACAGAGATCAGGGGTAGTGGAGTCTGAAGAGGTGGGTTTTGAGTCTCTTGCGGAAGATTGGAAGTGATTCCGCAGTCCTGACCAATTGCGGGAGGTCGTTCCACCACCATTTGCAGAAAGGTCGTTGGAGGGACCTCGGGTGGTGTAATGGTCCAGAATGCAAGTTGCCCACTGCAGCTGTGGTTAGAAACCCGACTGCCCTGACCGGGAGCCCCAATCGGGGTCGGCGATTGGCTGTCCACCCCAGGGGGAGGGAGAGCCGGCATTAGCTCGCTGAGGAGTGGAAGGGCGTCCCTAGAAAATAGGTGGGCGAGTTCCATCTTGGAGGAGGCGGATCATTGTTGGCCTCAGGGTATTAGCTTGTCCTGTAATTTTAACTAATTTTAAGAAAAAGAAAAAAAGAAAGGGCACCGGAGAACTTGACAGCTTGCAAAAGTGTGCACAAAGAAACAAAACAGTTGGTTTGAGGACAGAACGTGTATAACAAGACCATGGAGAAGCCACACATCACTTTCTCGCACCATTGCAAAGGCCAAACTGGCAGCAGTGATGGTGTTAATTTGCTCTGCCAAAATGATAACTAGGACTAATGAGGATTTTGTTGGGACTTTGGAACAGACCGACACCCCTGCTGTAAACACCAATTGTGATTTTAACCAAGTTCAGATGCACTCCTTGTTCCAGCTCAGAACTCCTCAAAAGCTCTCTCTGGAGTTCTGGAGTGAGAATTGTTTTCCTTGGCTCTTCCACATGATGCAACATTTAGACTTTTGACATCACTTGATTTCTAACACTATCCTCAGAGTCATCTGGACTCAGTCTGAGTATATTTAATCTGGCCCTTCTAGGATTTAATTAAAATGAAAAATCCAAGCAATACACAAGGCAACAAAAGTCCATATGTTACACACATTTGATTTTATTCCGAGTTAAACAGCTGGCAACATTTTTTGGAGGAAAAAGACTAGAACCCTGTAGAGCTGTAGGTCATTATTATTATTTATATGGAGGTGCATTAAGTGCTTTTTTAGTCACACATGGTTGGTTGTCTTGTTTATCTTGTTAATTTTGTTTTAAATTTGCAAGGCAAATGAAAACTTACCATATCTTTCACCCTCCATGATTCCATCAGTCCACTGTGTAAAATAAAATATTTGTCTGGTCAAAACTGAGAGAGAGAGGAGTGGTGCACCAGGCTGGCACTGGCAGTTTGATTCTGGGAGGTTAATGAATGAATGCCCACGAATGTATATGAATGACGATGAGTTGTCTTATGTAGCACTCAATGAGAATGTATATTTTACACATAATTTTATTTTTGTTATTTTAACAAAAATAAAGGGCACTATTTGAGAAGTCAGTAACTACTGCATTTGGACCTTAACTTCATTCAACAATCCTGTGATCTAGAGGTAATGATGCAGCAGTAGAGAATGATCAAAAGGCAAGGGCAAGATTATATTTCTGAATGTATATTTCTGGGTCATTCTTTCTCCCCCGCCCCCCCCTTTTCTCCAATTTGGAATGCCCACTCGTATTGTCAAGCCACACTTGCTGCAACTCCCGTTATCAATCTCTCCTCCGAGATGTCTGATGCCAGCCGCCACTTTTTTTCACAGCGAGGCTTGGTCATTCCTTTAATTTGCAACGCATTGAAAACACAGGCACATCAGGAGGTTGCGAACATCTCTGATTACCATTTTGAAGCATTAGTCGATGGCAAGGACAACCCCAACGGTACAGCTGGCTCAAACTTCATACATGCACTCAAACACTGCTGTTAAACGACTTAAACTGCCCTCCTTGGACACAATGTGACGAGCAGAATAACATTTATTTTCAATATGAGCAGTTACTTATTATTTTAGAAATAGCTAATACATTTCTGCACATTCTGCTCACAGAAATATTGCTCATCCTCCCACCAGAAGGTGTGATCAACACGTGTCATAACCTCATGTTTTCAGGAAATGTCTCCCCGTGTCGTTATTTAGCTTTTAAAAGCTGGTGAATCTCTAGGGATGTCAAGGGAATATGTATAAAATGTGGTGCCAAATGCATTCAGCTGAATAATCCCTTCCACAAAGTTTGAAAATCTTTTTCTTTGCAAATATTTCACAAGATTTGTTCCATTTAGCAGTTTACATTACAGCTGCAAGTTCTGACATATTTACATTACAGAAAGTTGAGATCCGTGCATGTGGCTTATTTTAGGAAATGCCAAACTTGAGGAAATTCAAAATCACTAAACAAAACCAATAAATAAAATGTACCCCCCTGCCCCTCAGAAATATATTTATTCAATTAATTTATTTGTGTTGCTTCCAGATTGCTGACACGTCTTTCACACTTCTGTGCCTTAACGACCTGGAGATGGGACAGACGGTAATATCCCTTGGGTGTCTTGTGATCGCTCCTGCACGAAAGCCATATTTCAAATTGTTGATCTGTTGTTTGTGATAAAATTCACAACAATTTGATCCAATAAAGACTTTCGCTCCTGTACACCTTGGTCGATCGATTTTATGGATAGCCTAATCATGGTACAAGGCTTCCAGTAAATGGCGCTTGTTGTGGGTGTACGCACCCCTGGGGAAGACAGATTGCCAGTGCACAGGCAAATACAAACCACCCGTCTCTGTGCTCCTCATTTCAGTGAAACCGAATCCTCAGGTGTTCTTTCTTTCATTTGAACTCAAGTCCCAGCTCATGTGCCATGTTATCACTGCAGCAGTAGGTGCTACAATTAAAACAAGAGACACACACGAGAGCAAAGAGAACTAGCCAGAGCTACGTGGCATTTCGTGTAATGGAGCAAATTGAGGCTTAGATTTAACATTCATTTCTGGAAAGATAATTAGGAACGATTGAGGAAAAGAAAAGGACCAGATGTTCTAATGCATCCGGTATTGAACATGAAGTGGGACAAAGGATAGGAAACAGATGACAGGGAAAAAGAAACAAGAAAATCTGACAAAAATCATATACACAATATGCAATTATATGTGAGCACTAGCCTTCGCGTCTCTCTCTTCTCTCTCCTCTCTCTCTCTCTCTCTGTGTGTCTTTGAAAGGTTTGTTCACAACAGTGTTTCTCTCTGCCTGTCAACAGACACGGAGCTGGAATGCTTGAACACGTGTCCAGCGTGGGATTCTGGTGCGAGCCGACTGTTAAGAGCACTCCCCGGGGTTAATTAGTCTCACCATATCAAGCACAGCGGCTGTTTTCACTGCGTCGGCTCCGTACGCCACCCTTTCAGCCGCAGACTCTGGCGATAAGGCGCGGCGCTATTTTGGACGGCTAAGGTGTCACACGGCGACCGTGAAGAGAAACAGACGAGGTGAGGAGAACGCAGTGCATGCTGGGAGCTCGGGGGCAGGCTGCAGACCGCTCTATTAGGATGCCCTTCAGCTACCGTGACGCTTTTAGAAATATGGCCCTGGGCTCTTCTTCCTTTGCGGATGTATCCTGCATGAGACTCTTTGCCTCATGGTCACATCCAGGATGCTAAACACAAGCTCTGAATACATTAAGCCGTATATTATGAAGTAATGGCACATTTATTTAAGGACAAATTAGACAGAATCTGTTAAGAGCCTGAGCCGGACTTTGTAACGGCACCATAAATTACACCAACACTTAAGTGCCGCCCAGAGTTGCACTGCAACTATTAATAGAAGTGGTGCTCCATATTCCAGCTCTCGACACAAACCTAATCCAGCTAATTTATTGTATTATTTGATAAATTCATCACCCCTCTGCGCAGCTTCCCCTTAAGGTACAATTTAATGTACAATTTCCCATCGTAAGAATATGCATGTGGAAGCTTTCACATTTGTTATTATTCAAGCACGAAAAAGAAAAGATATGGAACTGCTGGATCGCAGAGTAAAGGAGCAGCTCAACTGTACACTGGAGGCTGATGGGAGCCTTTACCTCCCTGTTGTGAGCTGACGGGGAGCGTGCCATGGACACAGGGGCGAGAACTATCAGTAATATTTTTGGACACAATCTGGGGACAGAATCTTTCACGTCACGCGCTGCCACCGCCTCGCAGTAACTTTTCCCGTGTGAAAGTGGGGGTGCTTGCATTGTTGTTCTCTCTGTATCTCATCACCAGCTCTGAGGGCTGATAGCTTGGGGTGTACCAGGTACTGGGGGCATAATCTCATTCGTTATCTCTGTCTGTGTTTTGGTAGGTGTCCATTAGAACCCTGAGGGGTGGGGACTGGAAACCGGAGGAGAGTCTGGGATGGGGGGTTTGGGGGGGTTTAGGGCACTCTGTTATGAATGCATGTCACAGCCCCACCACCTGACAGAGCACCACCAAACCCTTTATTCTACAATAATTTTGCCTTTAATCTTTTAAGTACCCGCAGGAATGCTCTAATGCTGCTGGCCCTCGTGATGGGGCGGTAATGGCGCCTGCAGCTGCCAATGGGGAGTGTGTGGAGGCGGGGCCATCCTGCAGAGCGGCCTCGTCTCTCTGCCGTCACAGCGGGCTGCGTTCTGGGACTCAAACCCTCCAAACCCAGCTCGAAGAGACAGGGGGCCTACCTGAGACAGGGAGAGAGTGGGAGACACCTCATACATACGGCGCTATGGCAATAGACTGCCCCGTCCCCCGGCCAACTCGCTTTCTGAGGAACATCAGGACGAGTTTCTGTCGGAAACCCAATCAAACCTGCACTGCGCGCGCCCCGTCCCCCCCCGTCCCCCACTCCATCACCCACCCCCCACCCCATCCAGCCCCGCACCCGGTGGCGCGTTAGGTAGAGTCAATCTGCGAGTCTGAGCCCTGAATTATTATTCACCTAGACAACTGAGACAGGCCTCGTCTCAGCCTGGCAGACCCCGGGCCCCTGGTGATGGACGACGCCCGGGCGAGGCGCACGTGAACAATTACCTCAGATCTAAAGGCCATTACAAAAACAAATAACCCCTCAATTCATTCTTTACATCTTAAAGAGAGAGGAAGAAATGCAAATGACAGATGTAAAATTAATGGCCATTCACAAGCACAAGAAATGAACCCCCACACACACACACACACACACACACACACACATGCACATCGGCCTCCAGTATTTTGCACATTAAGACGTAAGTGTGTTATCACCTTCTTTATTAAACTCTGTGTTTTTAATACTCCGTATTCTTATTGGATCCTCCTGAGAGCTCTGGAAAGCTATGTTATAACCTCGCATCTCATTCTTTTTAAATGCCACCGAGCAATACTGACTCGGAACCGCAAACACGCAAAGAAGGCTTTTCTCAGAAATATAATAAAGGCGTTTGTTGTTCGTTTATTAGGAAATATGGTTTCAAATCAAATGGGTGTTATCAATATTTATTTTTATTTCTCAGAGATACGAGATACGTGGATTTTAGGTACCCATGACATGGAAAAGAACAAACATCTGAGAATTGTTCATAATTAACCAAAATATGAACCATGCAGGCTATTAGCAATGTATAATACAATAAAGGTATTAACTATGCCATGAAATGAGCCTCTGTATATTGAGGGGTACGGCGCTTGGTTCAAGGCTTGGTGTTAGATGTTTATTAGGTTCGGTGTTAGCTGTTTATTAGGGCGGTGACACGGGTTCGGTGTTAGCTGTTTATTAGGTCGGTGACACGGGTTCGGTGTTAGCTGTTTATTAGGGTGGTGACACGGGTTCAGTTTTAGCTGGTTATTATGGTAGTGATATGGGTTCGGTGTTAGATGTGTATTAGGGTTGTGAAACCGGTTCGGTGTTAGATGTTTATTAGGGTGGTGACACGGGTTCGGTGTTAGCTGTTTATTAGGGTGGTGACACGGGTTCAGTTTTAGCTGGTTATTATGGTAGTGACATGGGTTCGGTGTTAGATGTTTGTTAGGGTGGTGAAACCGGTTCGGTGTTAGATGTTTATTAGGGTTGTGAAACCGGTTCGGTGTTAGATGTTTGTTAGGGTTGTGAAACCGGTTCGGTGTTAGATGTTTGTTAGGGCGGTTAAGGATAAGTGCAGGATCGTGCTGGTGGTGTCAGAGCAGGTGGTGTGGGTACCTGTCCCCCACGCGGCAGCGCCGGGTCCTGCGCGAGATCTCCCCGTTTGAGGGAGTGATATCCCGCCTCAATGGAAAACACTTTGGACACTGACGGATGGAGAGCCCGATCGGGTGTGTTTACAGAGGTCAGTCTGCGAGAGCCACGCACGCCGCATCACTTATCTGCCTTTGACGATGGTGAAACACCGGCTTCTGTTGGGGAAGTAGCCGGGGATGACAAGGCCACGGATGCTATCTCTCCCCGCAAACAAATCCTGACGCGGACAAAGTGGCAAAGCGGCTAGGCGGGCTCCAGGCCGGGCTTTAGAGTCTTCCCCGCTAGCACACTAACGCGAGCGTCCGCTATCAGCAGAGACGCAGCTGTTAAGACTGCTGAATTACAACGCAAAAAAAATGCCTTCACTTATAATTCAAAAATTGTAATCTATAAACCACAGCTTTCCTCTGCACACTCAAAAGATATATCTTTTCAGGGTGTGTGGATGTGGCCGAGGAGGAAGCAATCGCATTCGGTCTGCTGAACGTTGTCTCTGATTCTTGGGGAAAAACAAACACGCAGTAGCCAGACAGAGTTGCTTCTGTGCAGCTGTGCAAACTTCCCAGCAACACAAATGTGGGAAACCCTCTGCTCTGAGGATCTCGATTTGGGTCTGGTTGAGCTAAACTGGCTGGACCTATGTACGGTATCACATCTCCTAGGGCATCATGGGAGAAAAAGAGGGCGAGATGGATCCATTGTCCACAAACCGTTATGTGATGGATTTTTTTGGTCCTCCCCCATTACCGCTTGGCACCCGCCGAGAGTCCCGCTGGTGCGAGAACAAGGATTCATCAGTGCGCTGGGCCTGGGCGAGAGAACGAAGTGGGCTGCCCGCAGCGTGCCTGTGCGCCACGCGAACAACACAATTACGCACTGCCATCGACTTAATGATCATGTCAATTTGTTCCTCTTTGTTTGGGCTCCTCGTTTCCCCCGCGTGCTGAATTGGGGCCGGTGACACTTCCCATCCATCAGGGGCTGAGCGAAAAGGCGCCGGCATCCGCAGGCACCCTGTGCCCCAGTGATGTACGGCTCGCCTCCGCCATGCAAAGCGTCAATAACGAGGGACTTCTCCTGGAAACAGGAAGAGGGAAAAACTCAGCCCCTCCGCGCAGATGTTTGAAACATGGGCCTGATTCACTCCCATGGTGCTGTCTCTCTCTCTCTCTCTCTCTCTGTCTCTCTCTCCCTCTCCAGCATCTTCCTGTTGATCTAGCGCTCTTTTATGAATCTTGAACTAGCATCTGATCTTGATATGATATGACATTCAATCTTATTTTCAATTAATTTACTGTTGGACGCCAAAAAACAAATGTCAACAACCTCAACAACACTTTCCCGACCACATCACCCACTGTAATATTGGCTACTTAATGCTGAGGTAGACTGCTAATGTAATTACAGTGTGAGGTCTGAGGTTTTTAGTTAGGTTGAGAAGGCATGGCTGTTTTAACCTTTACTCCCACTCAAGAAAGATCTTGCTTCCCTCCACTGCATTCAAGCACGCACATGGCAGCAATGTCAATGTGTCCTCCAACCAACTCACCCATAACACAGTCCACGCCCTGCATCTAATTACAATCTTGAGAAACATGAGGTTTTGGGCGTGTGCAAAGAATATGTAAGGGTGGGGGGGAAGGCTTTCATAAATTTCTCATGTTGTTCCTACTATGTTCCAAATGGCATAATCACATCTGTGTGAGTGACACGAAGCCTGGAAAACACGAGACCCGTTAAGCCATCTCCACCGCGGAGCACATGTGGGCAGAGGGAAGGTGCCCTTTTATCTCTCCCTCTTTCTTATTCTGTCTCCTTCATTCTTTCGCTCTCTCTCAACCAGTCTGCCTTTCTCTCTGTGTCTCTGACATTCTCTCTCACTCTCCCTCTCTTTCCCTTTCTCTTTCTTGACATTCTCTCCATTCTCTGTCTATATATTCCGCTCTCTTCTCCCTTACCCTTTCTCTTTATGCATCTGACATTATCTTGCTCTCCCTCTCTCTATTCTCTCTCGACTCTTTCTCTCTATCCTCTCTCTCCCTCCCTGACTCACAGGCTCACGGGCCCATCTGAGGCAGAGAGTGTTCTGAGTGAACTCTCTGCTCTAATGAGGATGCAAGTAAAAGAGTGAAAGTTAGACAGGAATGCGGCGCCGTTGAAGAGAGAGCTTTAATCCCTCAGCAGTGATGTGGAGACTCCTTATTGGGGAGGGTAGGACGTGTTTTGATGAAGATAATTTCTCTCTCCCCTGGAGGGCTAGATTGATTTGTTGTGCCATTAACCATGAATTGTAGCATGCCTTTGCAGATTATTAAAATTTTTAATCTCTTCTCCCTCCACTGCTTCGAATTCAAATTCACTTGTATCTTTTGTTAATATGCAATTCTTTTCAAATAATGCTTTTTCTTCTCGAAAAAAAAACCCCTTGCTTTGGCGGGTGACAAATAACTTGCATTACAATGATTAAAAGTTTTATTCTGCTCTCTCTGCTCCGTTCTGTCTGCACAGGGCTCTTGAAGCGACTTTGAAAAGTGAACATGTGCCTGCCGAAATGCGACACTTAATTTTACCAATCGTAATATGTGTTTGTGTTTCAGAGGCTAAAGATGACACTGGGAGGCTGCATTTATTATAAGCATAAATAAATGGTAAACATGCAGGGAAATTTACATAAATAATGGTAAACAAGCAGGGAAATTTACATATGGATGTACTGTGTGCAAATTAAGAATTAGAATGTTTCTGAAGAACATCTGAGATGCCAACAAAACAAAATCAGTAATTGCATGCACAATGACAAAACTCCAGTACCAGTTTTCTGTTCACCTAATTACTTGCTCTGTGACAAGCCAAATTGAGGGGGGGGGGAGTTGGGGGGATTTTGAAGCAGGCAATCAAGGAACACATCTTAGATGCACAATAGGTCTCAGCCAGGGATCTTAGTGGTGTTTCTCTGGAAGAACCACCCTGCAGCTGTGTGCGTTTCAAACACTCCTAGAATATCAGCTTGGATGCTAGATGAGCACACACAGTACAATACCAGCAGCTGCACCAGCACTTTGTATTTTGAGAAGAGCTCAAAGTTGTGGCTGCTGGGTGGCTAATCCTGCTAACATACAAAGTTCCAGTGGCACGCATCCGATGGTCTGGTGTTGAATCCTGACCTTGCCTGTGCTGACTGGGGCCTGCAGCCCTGCAGGGCAGTGCATAATTGACCATAACATCGCCCAGGGAATGGGAATATCCTCAGGAATACCCTCATTTTATTGCGTGCCTGCGTCAGCTACGCATGAAGTGCGCTCCTCTGATGCAGCGACTGCACAGCTCGGCTGCCTAGGGACACAATTGCCAATTCCAAATTGATAGAAAAAGAGAAAAGGGTTAAAAAAAAGGCAATTTAAAAAAAAATTGCAGATGACAGACGATAACTTCACCCTAATAAGGACATCTTATGCCTTATTTACGTTCTCCAGGTACGAAAATACACACTGAGAGGGGAGGGGGCTGCCTGCCAAGGTTCAGGATTTCAGGTTTTTTGGCTTGCAACCAGAGGGTTATTGGGTTTAATCCCAGGTGCACTAGCCTTGAGCGAGATACTTCATTAAATACCCTGTTCTATACATTTGTACAACAAGCCATGGAAGTCACTCACAATAAAGTCACCTTCTAGTCAAATAAATAATGTACTGTAAAAAGCAGTGTCTCTGATTAGAGATACATTAATGGCAGTGGAGAACCATAAGTTTGACAGGGAGGGATAAAAGTGTCCCTTTAAACTGCGAAATGTCCCGAACCTGTCTTTGATTACATTTGGATTAACATGTGCAAATCTAAAAAAGGATTAACCATCAGTAGATGGCTCCATTTTACAAACTGTAACTGTAAGTTTATAATCCCTGTGCCTAATGAAAATGATGGCAGAATGATCTTTTATAATTCCCTGTGAGCTATCAAGGAAGAGGAAAAAGCAGAAGAGTGAAAATTAAAATGAGGCTTATGACCAAAATATTTGGATCCTTGATAGAATGATTTCATATAACTCTGAAGACAATCTCTTTTACATGGATATTCAAAAATATTGAATGTAACCCAGTTTTAGTAAAAGTAATGCTATTAAATGTATGATTTTCACTGCCTGAAACATGAGTGGATGTGCAGGCATTTTTTTGTCCCGGTAAATCATAGCTCCTGATTGCCAGCTCTGTTAAGTTTCATCAGAATAGAAACATAATAGTATCTATTACAGAAAGAAGAGCCCCTCTTGTCCTTGACTCCTTTGTTTAACAGTCAACTAGGAACACAAACAAAATGGTGTTACACTAACCTCGCCAAACACATTGAGAACAGCTTTTCTAAGGTTGCAAATAGACAAGAGACATGGATCCAAAACAGCACTGTGAATAAAAAACACATGCACACACACAAACACAAACAGGCCCATATGCACACATGGCGTGCATGCAAACGCATACTCACACACACAAACACACATGCAAGCATGTGCATACACAGACACACGAATGTCCGCTCACACTCATGCGTGCATGCACACACACACAAACACCATTCACCCACACACACACACACACACACACACACACACACACACACACGCACAAACACACTTGTGCGCACACCCACACACACATATGTACATATGCACGCACACACACACACGCACACAAGCACCTGTGCACGCACACATATGCCACAGGGTGGAGCGGTGTGGGAGTGAGGAGTTTTTAATAAGAAGCAGCGCATCTGTGCCAGTCTCTGGCAGCTCCTCTTTGGAGCAGAGAGACACTGAGTCATTAAAATGCACCTGCTTCCACTTGATGCTCCTCCACATTCCTCCCATTACCCCCTCTGGGGTCTGCTTTTTGTTTCCTACTAATAGTTTTCACCTCCCCACAGACTATCGTGCACTCCGGGAATGTCACGCCATCGGCCTGGATCTTGGATTCCTCTCGGGGAGTGGTGGTGTGCAGATGGAGGGGGGGGGTTTGGTGAGACCTCCCTCTGCGTGTATGCTCCTCTGGATTAAACTTTGGCCTCCCTAGTAATGCCAAGCATGGAGCTCAGCAATGTGACATTCCAAGACCGCGTGCTACAGGTGCTCGATTTTTAATCATACGAAGTGTGGATGTTGTATAATAAACTGATCTCCCCCCTTCTCTTTTTTTTCTTCCGAAAAAGGTCCATCGAAATGCTATTAAGCCGTAAACCTCTCAACACATCCAGCTGAAAGATTTGGCTCCAATTTATGCTGCAACTTTATGAAGGGCTTGCAGGAGTTCCAGAATGTTCAGCACCTTGCAATTATCAGCAGAGAGCAGTCTGGGGCCAAATCCTGCTAATCCCCACAGTTGCGGTACAAATTTGTGTCACCGGGTTTGCACAAAACTATCCAGTTACTTTTTTTCAGACCAAGCCATTGAAAAACAAAAAAGATTTATTCATCACTTGAGCCTAGCGTATTTAATTCTAGTACCTTGTTATAAATAGCCTGAGATATTGCAGTAGGTTTTCGTTTTTTTAAGCACAGTGGATATAGCCCCTGAAACCACAGCACAGGAGGGCACTTTTGAGAGATGTGGATAAAATGAATACATACCTGAGTAGAATGAACAAAGATGACTAGATTGGCTGAGCTTTCTCCCCGCATGAAAAACAATGTGCTCCAACTGTAAGGTCCGACAGCCGAACCCATTTGTAATATATAGAACGCACATTGCTGAAATCAATAGAACGCTAAGATACATAAGGACCACTCAAGAGCTGATCTCACAATCATACTGGCAAGAGAGAAACCATTACAAAAGAAACTGACAACAGCCAAGGAAGCAGGGCAGGCTTGTGATAGCAGCACCACAGATCCACACGTGTTGTGAATAACATTGTGTTGCAACCCATATAAATCAAGAATAATTCACTGATCAGATTTGGGGCGAGATTTTATTTATAGGCGCACCTTGGCTCTGATTACACAGCATCAATGCAACCATATCTCAATTCAGGCATAGTTGTCTGTCGTATCTCTTTGTCCAGTCCAAGTATTTAAGCAAGTGTTTAGAGGAATAAAATAAAAAAAAAGTTTTGTTCAAAATGGGTTTATTTCAGCTATCATTGAATGCATTATATATTTATAAATACAAAAACCCAAATATTCTTGCTTGAATGTGTCATTCAAAGTTAAGGACAAACTTATCCAACTATCCAACTAATGGGGCAGAAAACATGCTGCTCTCTTTTTCTCCTTCTGGGACAGAATCATATTTTGGTGGTGAAACGTTTTACTCTATGATTTGCACATCATTATTTTAGAGGGAAGCTGGGGACACCTAAGACAGCTGTGGTACAGGGTGTGGCCACCGAGCCAGGTCGTGATTGGCCAAAACTCTAAACGAGTCAGGTCGTGATTGGACAAAACTCAGATCAAGATAAAGACTGTAATAGGCCCGTGCCCATTTCATTGCATTTCCTGCAAATCAAAACAGGCCAAAAAATAAGACAAACAGTTCACTCCAAACAAGTCTTCCTCCCACAGGGGCAGGGAGGATGGGAGACTGTTTACCTGTCTCAGAATAGCACAGAGGGGTAAGAACAGAGCACAGGAGAGCATTCAGTAACTACATCCATATTCAGCATCTCCCTAAAAGGCACTACAGGCTGTGCCTGGCAAACACAGTGGGCAATGCCTGTGCTGATTCTTAATCAACCTCAGGTGTGCATGTGTATAGGCGATCTCAGCGTTCTGCAGGCCTCCCGATCCTTGGGAGGAAATGGAAACAGATGCCAAAGTGGCCTTGTCCGTTCCTCCCTCACACCTCCCGGTGCCACGGTGCCTTGTGAAATCAAACTTTGAGTGACGTCTTCATGGGCACGGTTGGGATGCATGGCATATGGTCGATGTAAGTGGATTATAAAAACAAGTGAAACAAATTGCACCGGTGTGTAATTTGGTAATTCTTTGGTGGCGAGAAGCCCACAAAAAACACCTGGGTTTTTAAGAGGGGATCAGCAGTACAGGGAACCGTGCAAGTCTCGATTCTCTGAGGAGGTTTTCCTTGCATTTAAGAACTAAACCATGCAACAACATTATGTCCTCTACGTGGATGATATTTAACCCAGCAAAATGATCATTTAATGTCTGCTTGTAAGCAATAGCCCTCTACTGGTAATAGTCAATTAGTCATGTACTGCAGGTAGCAATGGGAGCTTTGATACACATTGTTATAATGATGGGATAAATTAAGCCCTTGTCTAGGACTTGTTCACTTTTCATTTATAAATGTTATGGAGATGATTGGCCTTAATAGACATGAAGTGCATTAACATATTACATCTATTCTGGTGCAGTGAACAGAGGTGGTGGTTAGAGTATTTGGGAGAATGACCCACAGATAATGATAGTAATCGCAGCAGGCAAACATAAAAGTCACCCGTTTCTCGACATCCGCGAGCCGCCGCGGTGAGCAGCATTCGTTCTGGGATGTGCGGCCTACGCAGGATATAGATCCCCCTGCTGCGAGTGGTGCAGGAGAAGGAAGAGTAGCATCACTTCACATAATAACATGTTGATGTCTGAAATTTGAATGGACCAAACAGAGAGGAAGTGAAGCTTTTCATAACCATGCCTACGCTGATTGTAAAGTGCATCTTGAGGCGTGTTTGTTATTCACGGAATCCACCGAATCAATGCAGAGTGATTTCGGCACCCTATCATCTCTCAAAAAATAGACAAAAACAGAAAATTTTAACGCAGTTTTTTCATGACATTTTTTTCCGCTTTTCTCTTTTCTTGTTTTTTTTTCATCTTGCGACAAAATAATATTATTGAAAAAGTGAAAAAGATTTCTTTCAGATACTTTTTTTAATCAAAATAAAAAACTAAAAGGGTACCTCCCATCCGATTGATGCAGGATGACTGATACTGTATAGAGGATGACTGATACTGCATAGAGTGTGTCCTGTTTTTGGGGACCGTCACACTGGCCAGATGAAAAACCACTTGACAAACACTGAAAAATAATTTACATAAGAATTACACGTGGCAGCCATTGAGGCTAAACCATGACTATTTCTTATCTTTTTATCCGGTGCTGCCACGCCCCAGCTGACAGTGTCTCCAATGCCAGTGCCTAGCCCTGCCTGGTGTTAGCCCTGCCTGGTATTTAAGTCAACGCGCAATCCTGTATGTGTATTCCAGCTTCAAACTAGGCCCGCTCCCCACAGACTGGGGTCTTGAAATTGGCGAGCATATTTGGTGCAGAGGCCCAGTCTGAGGGCTGACTAAGACGTAAGCGAAACGGGAGCCTTTGTCTCCTGGGACAGCTGTGGATATATCCTCTGTGGAGTGTATCGGAGGGGAGGTGCAAGAAAGGACAAGTGGAGGGTGAGTGGTGCCTTTTTGAAAAAGCTATTGTAAGAATATTATATATCATTGAAATGTATTTGCCTAGCAGACACGCTCATCGCTTATCCCATAGCCAGCTTACATTGTTACATACTACCATTTTGTACAATGTCAGTGCACTACCTGGGATTGAACCCACAACCTCTCAGTTACAAGCCGAGTTCCCTATCTAGTATAGTACACCGCCACCCCAGGGACAGGTAACAAGTCTCTGCTGGTTAAAAAGGCAGTTTTAAAGACAATTTAAAGCAAGTACATGATCTCATATGCAGAGATAAGTCTGTGAAAACACTGTGTGAACAGACTGGTCAGACACAGGTGTGGCTATCATCTATAGTGGAGTTACCTCAGCAATGAGAGAGGTCGGGTGTTGGGCCACAACTCCTACACACTAAATCCCACAGACATGATCTGTCCTATTATTCTGCTCAGAGACGTTTTACAATATTAAGAAATGGATGGATGGGCTGGGAATATGGCCAGAGCAATAACAGCGGATTCACCAGTTTTATCGCCATATATATATATAGAATAAGCTATGATTTAACCACCTGTGGCTCCAGGTGAAAAAATATAATGCATTAATAGGAGGCTTCTCTGTTGAATCAACAGCAACCTACGTAATGAAAAACAGCAAAGCCTAACATCAGAGACAGAAAGAGAAAGAGAGAGAGACAGAGAGAGACACAGAGAGAGAGAGTGAGAGAGAAAGAAGAGGGGGGGAGACAGAAAGAGACAGAAAGAGAGGGAGAGGCAGAGAGAGAGAAAGAGAGGAGAGAAGGGGGAAGAGGGGGGGAGAGGGAGGGCGGCAAAGGCTGCGATCGCTCCCACCTCGACCCTGGGTGGATGAAATGGTCAGGACTCGTTACCATGGCAATAGTAGAAGAGCGCCCCGAGATGGAGCACACAGCTCGACGGCGATAAAGGAGGGTAACTTCAAGTGCTCGAGGCACCGTGCCCACATCCACGGTGGCTTTTATGCTTGTTGCTGAGGAGCCAAATATTTCTACCTGTTATATGCTATACACCTGCATTTGATTTGTTTTGCCTGATTAACAAGCGTGGCAGTTAGCCGTACGACCCATGCCCACTGGCAGGCAGCTCCCTTTCACGTACATCGTTGCCCTGCGGGTCCCGCTAATGCCTATGCTTTGCTTCCAGAAGGAACACATCCCCCTCCCTCTTTCCTGTGGATCGCTTTCCTAATTCAACACACAAAGAGCAACAGCGCCGGGTGGGCACATCGCTTCAGCCAAGCGAAGCGTCCACCAGCATTGCCAGATGATGCCCTTTTAACAAAAGCCTGCATCCTCAGAAATAGCCGTACTTACATTTCTTTATTTATGCTTCTTTAGTTGAAATAAGTCAGCTGGCAGTTGAAAGAGAGAGAGATAGAACCTGAGAGAACAATAGTTGCTGTCTGTGTCTCATTCTGGTGAATGCCGTGATTCTGTGTTTTAATGAAATTACCTTGGGAAGCAATAACTAACACTGTGACAAATGTGCAAAGATTGCTTTGCTGTCAACAGATATGAGCTTGATGGTTCTACCAAATATTGCCTATATACCCCACACTAGGAAATAGAGCTCAGTTGTAATGCTTTTGGGAAAGAAAACCCTCCATAAAGCTATTTTGTAAAAGGAACATTTATTGATAAGTTTTGCCACGGCTTTCCTCCACTGTGTTTATTTCATCAAATCTTACAATAACAGCAGTGAAGGGCTGTATTCAAAGAGCAATAAATCATTTTGGACTGTATCCTACTGCAAGAAAACTACCCTCTGTGACTTGCTGGTTGAAATGTTCAATTAGGTAGTGCTTTTTCATTTCTGACACCTTTTAAAATAAAAGAGAGAGCTTGCCTTGAAAAATGATTGTTGCACCTATCTTTTTCCACATTTAGATTTTAATCATTTTTGATGTTCTTTTATAACACTTTTATAACACTTTTATAACACTTTTATACAGCGGTGGACACTAACAAAGTACATTTACTTTACTTTGACTTATTACTATACTTAAGTACATTTTTCAAGTATCTGTGCTTACTTAAGTATTTCCATTTTTACTTTTATTTTTACTTTCACTCCCCTACATTTCAAAAGCAAATGGGGTTAAATGTAGGACTTTTTACTTTTACTTTAGTAATATTTTATCAGGGTATCTGTAGTTTTACTCAAGTAAGGGTTTGTGTGCTTCGTCCACCATTGCTTTTATAACAATTCTTGTGACACCAATCACGTGGGCAACCAGTTACTGTGTATGACACCACTCTATTACAATGGTACTTCTTAAGATACAAAAACCTAATGGTGGACATCGTGTTTAATATCCTTGAGATAAAATAGTGGAGTCATGAGGGCAACAAACAGCTGCTTTGAAGCAAACCACTATTATAACAGACTGTTAAACAGTGAGACGGGAGAGTGTGAGGGCTTTAAAAAAACAACTCATATCTCTTCATTTGGCTCGTGCCAGAACTCCCTTCAAAAAGAGTACATTCATCTCCAGCGGACTATATTCCGCCTGCAAATTTGTTTTGTTCTTTGCCGCGGATGATATCACACAGAACAAGTACATCTTCCTTCTTTTTAAAAATGTTTTATTTGAGCTTTCATCTGAGTTTTATATTATCAGCACAGGAGTGAAAATGGAAAATGTTCTGACATTTATCTCTGTGCGTGTGTGTGTGTGTGTGTATGTCTTTGTGTGTCATTTAAAAAAAAATCATTTAAAACTGAGCAATAAAGTGTTTGGAGCAGCAGAAAAATAAAAATGCTAATGGGGTGCTGAGAGCTGGCATATCTGCACTCTCTTGCTGCGTTTGGGGAAAGTATGGCACTGCTCTAATAAAGGCGAAATCGCTCTGTTTGTTGTCACCACTGCTGGCTGTTTGAAATCCTCACCGCAAACCCCACACAGTGGTGAGCTCAAAAGCCCCCTATCCTGAAAACACTTGGGTTTCTCTGTGCTTGAGTTATCAGTCCCATAACACCTGTTGGCACAATGCGGATGAGGTTAACCAAGCTGTCTTCTGTAAATACGGTGAAGCTGAGTCACAGTTACATTATCTGCATTCCTCTCAATGATATCCACCGCTCTGCAAAACAGAATTGTTCCGTGACATCCAAGCATTCAAGGTGCCGACACACACACAGACACAGACACACACACACACACACACACACACACACACACACACACACACACTTCCCCCCTCTCCTGAAACCTAATGCACCTATTTGCCTATTGTGACACTGCAGAGGCAAGGTTGATGGTTGGATTTTAAGGGCACATGGGCACCATCAGGACTGAAGTTTAAAACCTATTAAATATTGGAGCAAACATTCAGGATATACACATAATGTAAAGAAAATGTAAAACATCATAAATTGCTTTATGCTGTACTTTAAAAAAAAAGTATTCCACATCAGCCAGGGGGTAAATTATTTTATACAGTTCATCCTCAACATGTATACCACCTGTGCAACAAATCTGGTGCAGATATCTCAAATCATTCAAACTCTACAGGGATTTTTCCAACTAGCCCTTTGTTTGACCTCTATTTTCGTCTGTCACTTTAAGAGAATAATGTGGCCTCTTTACCCCTTCCCCTGGCCACAAGAATGCAGAGAGAAAGCCAATTGAAACCCTGTCCCAACCATTGTGAAATGATTTGTTAAAACTAGTTTAGTGCAGTGTTCCAGGATGTTTAAAGTGATGGACAGGAAGGAGGAAGAGAGCAATGGACTTTGAGATTCATGTTGGAGATCCAGGTGCAGTATTCACCTTTTTATCTTGTGCATGGCACGCCATACATGTGTCCTATATGGAGGGAATACAACTTAATACAAACCTTTGAATGTATCGGTGTTTCATTCTGTAATCCTATGTAATGTCCTCAATACCTACATTTATCACCCACATGCTATTGCTATACGGCTCACTGCTATGAAGTGCTTATATTTATCTTCTCTTAAAGGTCCTGAACAGTCAAGCCTCTGTTCCTCCACTGTGCATCACTCGAGCCATCACGTTATCTCTGACTTATTGCTCAAACGACAACTGCCAGTTTCACTCTTTGTTGGCTTAAATGGCATAGCTATTTAAATTGCATTACGGTATGTCTTTGGCCAGAGAAGAATAAAATCAATAGAAACTAATATACAGTTGGTCGACAACCTATCAATCAACTTATAATGGGAAGCAACCTATCCATATACGGGATGATTTAAGACTGCTCATGGATCTCCGGAAACCACCGGAGATACACAATGCCTCCACATATGCATATGGTATTACTAATGGTTTTACCAATTGTGCACACTTGTGCCATGAATTGTACAAAACCATTGGTAAAACCATTAGTAAAACAATTGGTAAAACTATTAGGAAACTCATTCGCAAGTAGCTCCGCAGCTAGCTAACAAAAATAGTTGTATTGTCAAACGCATATGCAGTAGTTTTGGCACTAACCACCCCCCATACATAGCTTTAAAAACTTGGCAACGGGCAGTAAACGTTTGCTGGAAAATTGCACTGCACAGCATAACAAATCGCATGAAGATCCAGAACATGTCTGTATTAAAATCAGTCAGCTACATTTGACTATATCACTGGTTATATTAAGTTCTTAATACAATATAATACCATAATTTGCAGGTCAAATTCAGTTAAAATTGAATTTGCATTGCGTTGAGTATGTCTCAATAAGGACCCAACGGATACCCAAATATATGCCTATGCCAATATATATATGTACATCAGGAAACAACGTATATACAGTATATCAGGTTCAATCTCTATATATCAAGAAACGACATATATCAGGTTTCATTATATATTTCTTATTTGGCCCTCCATAATATATATATATATATATATATATATATATATATATATATATATACACTACCGGTCAAAAGTTTGAAAACACCCCCATTTTCCAGTTTTTACTTAAATTTAAGCAGTTCAAGTCGCCGACTCTGGATCCAGCAAAGGAGCCCCAGACCATCACGCTTCCTCCTCCATGTTTGACAGTTGGTGTCACACACTGAGGAACCATCCTTTCGCCGACTTGACGGCCTACAAAATTTCAAGATTTCAAATTTTGATTCATCCATAAGCCGTCCATAAGCCCTTCATACAGTCTTCAGTAGTCCACTGTCGGTGCTTCATGGCCCAGGCAAGCCTCTTTTTCTTATTTTCGCATCTTAGGAATGACTTTCTTACTGCCACTCGACCTGTCAAACCTGCAGCTCAAAGTCTTCTCTTCACAGTTGAAACTGAGACTTTCTTACTTCGACCAGTGTTAAGCTGTGACTGTGTTAAGACTGTAAGACTGTGAGCCGCCTATCACGCAAGCTGTTGACTCTCAGAAACTTGTGTTCTGATTTTGTTGTTGCTTTGGGTCTCCCAGGCCTCTTCCTGTCAGAGTTTCCTCCAGTTTCCAAATGCCTTTTGATGGTGGAGGAAACTACTCACTGCCAAAAAATTAACATTATTTTTCAGTTTTTGGTAACCTAAACTTTTTTTTTTAACATCTGGCAGTTTATCGCTTACCTTTGTACCATTTCAGGTTATTCACTGGACTTGAACTGCTTAAATTTCTGTAAAAACTGGAAAATGGGGGGTTCTAAAACTTTTGACCGGTAGTGTATATATACAATGGGGGAAATAAGTATTGAACACATCAACATTTTGTCCAGTAAATGTATTTCCAATGAGCCTATTCAAGTGACATTTGCACCCAGCTCTCCTGCAGCAATTCCCAGAGACACATGTGGGCTGCTTTGCTTTGACTCTTTTGTCCAGTTCGTCCCATACAAGTTCTATGGGATTGAGGTCTGGACACTGGGCAGGCCAGGCCATTAGTTTGAGTTGTTCTTCACATTCCTCCTTCACTAGATATTTGTTGCACAACTTCAAGGTGTGTTTCGGGATTAGCCATAATTCAGATGGAAGGTGTACTCAAACTTTTGACTGCTATTGTAATCTCAAGCAAAACATAGATTGAATCTGACTCAAGCACTAGCACCAGATATGCATGCATATCTGCCCAAACTCTGTTGTATCATTACTTTGCAGTATAGTTTGATTTGAAAAGTAGATATTTGGGGTATCTTTAGGAATCAGTCCTGCTGAGCTGTGTTGTGTGAGGAGTCTGTGGTCTCTGTTTGCATGCTGCTGAGGCTTGCTCTGAGGCTTGTGGGAGCAACCGGTTGGCCCTAAAGCAAAATTCTGTGCACGGAAATTGCACTCCATCACCATACATTCATCATTTTGTCTTCCCCAGCACCCTTTAAACTACTTCAGTATTTACATTCCCAAAACAACATTAATCTCCTTGTCAACCACACTATGAAAAAAATGTCCAGAACCAAAACTTGCCTGCGAATTAATGTTACGATGTGTCGGGAGTTTGTGTTGAGAAGGAGCTGTGATCTTGGCGATTTGAGTTTAAATTCAATGTCAATAAGGATGAAAAACATTGTTGATGGACTCTTTACGAGGCATCTTGTCATGTGCAGGCCAGCTTGTTTGTAGCATGGCATGATGGGAAGACCAGCTAACCTCTTCCCCTATGGTGGATACAGCCCGCTATTATCACTATGTGTTTGTTATCAACAGAAGTGGTTAGAAAAAGGAGAGGTACGGCTCAGGTGATGTATTACCGATGTCAAAGAAAATGTCATGGAAGTAAACAAATATCGCCAAGGCCTGCCATCTGAGTTTGAGCTAATGAAAGACAGAACAAATAGCGAAAACAAACCAAAAATCCGTCTGTCCCTATAAACAGACGAGCTATTGATGTGGTATATTGAAGGCAGCTAAAGCGCTAATGTACTCTGAAATGTCATCAGTCAAATCGGCAGCCCATCTCGATCCTCTGCCTCAGCTTTCTCTCAGGAGAGAAATTGATTGACAGGAAAAGGATTTATGACAGCCTATACGCACACACACACTCACACATCTGCCAGAACAATGCATTTATTCATTTTCTCTCTCAGTCTCTTCCTCCGCAAAATCAGCCAGACACTTTCGCCTGGGCCTAGTGGAAATCCGGCGCGCGGGGACGCGGTGCTGCGCAGACTCCGCGGAGGCTTGGGGGTTGTTGATGCGTGGAGTCGCCGACGGGGGGCCTGTCTCGCGGCCGCTGTGACTGGCAGCTGCTCCAAGAGCAGCAGATGGCCGGGCGGTGGTCCAGGGCGGTGCGGTGAAAGACCCGGTGTTGCTCACTACGCCTGTGGCCCATCTCGACCCCTCTGGCAGAGGGGCCTCACCCCACCGGTGCAGTGGCCAACCACGCAATGCTCTCATGTCTGCTGGAGTGGCCTGGAGCGTCACTCACCGCACCTGGTGCCACAGTGCGAAGGACGGAGGGTGGGGCTTCTGTGTGTGTATGTGTGTGTATATGTGTGTGTGTGTGCCTGTGCGTGTGTGCTACAGGTGAACATTGAACATAAGAACTGTACACACTTGTGGGGAGCCAAAAACGGAATGTTCACAGGCCCTGTACAGTCATTATTACATGAAAAATTCACTTTTGAACTATTAATAACAATAAAAAAACAACAACTCCATAAATCTTTGGTTTGTAAATGGGTACAAGGAAGTAACGCACAGTAGGTGCATTTAATCTCAGCCAAAGTCTTGTCTCTGTTATTTTCGACTGACTCACTCCTGAAAGCCACATCTGAAAGGAACTGCTGCAGGGAGCCCTTAAGATGACAGGCCGACAGTCGTCTGTTTGTCTGGATTTCAACCCCTGATCTCCCAGCAATAGTGAAGCAGATTACTCCATGCGCAGAGCGTGAGCTCACACAACAAAGTCCTCCCCTATCTTTGTTGTGTGGCCTTTCCCCCGTTTGTTGTGATTGAATTTCATAAGGAATCCGACTGAAGAACTAAAGATCGTGCAAACAAAGGCAGCTGATCAATGTTTGAGCTGCGCTGCTTTGGTCCCCCCACAACACCCCAAGAGTCGCCGGCCCCTCTGTAGTTGTGGCTCACACTGGGATAAGAGCCAGAGGACTGTCTGTTTGAGCAATGCTTAGTGAGGTGACCGCCTTGATACATTATGGATGAACTCAGAAATCCAGATGCACGTGCTATTTGATGAGATATTAATTAATTGGACTTTTCTGCCTCCTCTCTCTTTCTACATCTCTCTCTCTCTCATGTGTTCCACTCTCTCCCTCTCTCTCCCCTGTTTTTGGTCTTTGGGTTCAGCTTTCCCACGGAGGTTGCACATCCCGAATATTCAGTATTGACAATTTGTCTGCCGTCAGACGGGCAAAAGGAACCTAAAGGATTCAGTAACTTCATCAGGACATCAGCAAGGAGAGCTGCCAAGCCACAAGTGAGCTCTGGAGGCTGCTGTTAAACACTGAGTAATAAAAGAAATAATCGGTTATTATTACAGGCACTGCGAAATAAGTTGCCGCTCTGTCCCCCTGAAATTGGAAAACAGTGATAGATGCCTCTTATATTTTATTTCAACGGGGGAAGGAGATCATTTCTCAGGCCATTTCAAGCTTTATGGCCACACTATCCAGAGGGTATGTGCTGTGTAAACCGTGGATCGCAATATGATGTTTGATCCCTCCCAGCCCCATTGGACCGATCCCACATTATAAACATTATACGGCACGGGTTCAGTTTACAGGGCGCGGCAGCGGACACTTTGTGCGCAGTTTCTGCGACAACCTTCAGGAGCAAAATGATAAAGAATGTGAATGTTTTCGTTTTTTCTTCAAATACGATTATATTGCGCAGCTCTGCTGGCTCAGCTGAAATATCTGGGTGTCCCCTTAGACATAAGCTAAGGAATGAAAATGGAACGAAAACTAAATTGATTTGCTTGAGTCAAACATTTGGAAGGGAGACGGGAATATCACTCCGCTGCAAACATTCGTGAGCTTTGTTCATTACTTCTCTGATGCTGTTGTGCAACGGATGCAACAGGAACGGCAGAAATAAAGATCCACAGGTATGCCGATTGCTTATTTGATGCAGCCTGAACGCAGTACAAGGTCCTCTATAAATAAAGTGTTCATCGGAGACCAGTCCTTTCATCTGTGAAAGCTGACATTGAAAATAAGACCTAGTCATAGATACAGAAGATAATGTGAGCCCTCCTTGTCCCCTAGAGTACAATGAGCCGTGAAAATTAATCCATTTCAAAACAAAAACGACAAGAACAGCAACAAAGATCTAAAAATGACCTTCAGGTATGTAAATGTCAGATTACGCAACACTGCAAATTAATGGCAACTGACAAATACAATGCTTGAAATTCATGCATAATCAGGCATTATAGTGCTCTGTAAACTATGCCACAGGGTGGATAATAAGAAAGTCTTGAGCAAATGAAAGACCTTGTTCTTTGAAGGACGCCTTCTGTTTCCCTGCCCTGTTTTCATTGTCTGGGGTTCTCAAAGAATGGCAGCTCCTCTGTGTGCATGTGATGGCCTGCGTGCTTCTTCAACTATTTGGGGTAGCAAAAAGAAATAGAAATAGAAATAGAAAAAATCTTTCTATATTCATAACAAAAGGGGACAAATAAGATAGTCTACTTTAACAAAATCAAGACCTATTTTGGAATCCGCGCAACTTTTAGAAAACGAGCATTAGCAATGCGTTTTGAAACACTAATTCATATTCTTTCCCCACACAGGCTTCTGGAGAGATTCAAACTTATTTTGTTATGAACTGATGAATATATTTATAAATTCATTTATTTATATATATGTATGTGTGTGTGAATTATACAGCAAAGTTGATTTTATGTGTACTGTCATATCAAGCAATACTTTGATCAGTCACTAATTAGATGAAAATGAACAAGCAGAAAGTATCTGTGCATGTAAAGAATTCTGAATACATTAGACCAATGTCGGGATGATTTATTTTGTTTTTCTGTTAATGATTCTCTAATTGGAAGAGAAGAGAAATCACTAATTAATGCACAACAGAGATTTTGAAACACGGGGGCGACAGTTTTCGCCTGTCAGTTAAAAACACAGTCGTCAGCATTTCTGAGAGCACAATGCCGGCATCTGAAAGAAATATGAATTTCTTACAAGATAACAGAAATCTGCATTCTGCTTGCTGTCCAGGATGACGTGAAGGTAGGTGAAAGTCCTTGTGGCCAGTGCAAGAGCCCAATAGCCAGTAGTCAGGTAGGTTGGCGTTAATGTTTGTCAGGGTTCCTCTGGCTACCGCTATCTTAGTTTTTCCCAACAACGCACCAGGAGCCCACAGGCTACCTGTTGTCACCAGTAACGTGTCTTTCCTTCAATGGTTAACACTGATTAACATTCGACTCTTTTTTACTGCTTTTCAAGCCACTTAATTTACTATGATGGAACACTTAGAATGTAAAATATAGCCATAAAATGCTCTATTGTTGCAGTACTGTATTGTGACATCAGCACCAACAAAAAGACAACGGGTGTACTGGCTACCGTTGGCGCATTTCAAAATGTTGTTTTCGGTGCCATTCTCATGTTGAAAAAGCAGGGTTAATGCAGCACGTAGCACGTAGACAGGAGGTGTCTTTGCCCCCTGGCTGTTTGTGGAGGCTCGTTTTCCTTCATCATATCTCACAGTGCTGCCTCCCGGAGACTGCTGCATATTGTAACTGATTGCAATGCAAAGGGGTGAGCTCATGCGTTTCACCCACGGGTTTGTACATATGTATATATACTGTGTATGTGTGTGCGTGTGAGAGAGAGTGTGCGTGCACGTGTGCACGTGTACGCGTGCGGGCAATGTTCACCACCGGCCTTCTGCCCCTCTCTCACCATCCACAACAAATTAGGGGCATTTTTCCCTCACGGTTTCCAAGGTAACCTTCTTGGAAAAAAAGTGAGCTTTTCAGCAGGAGATATCAGCAGGCCGTTGTTATTTACCGTCGGCTGGAGCTCTAATACACACTGACATGCTCCAGCGCCGTCATCCTTGCACAGGCCACCTCCACCTCGCAACACGCTTACTGCGAAACGCGAACGCTCAAAGACACGTAATTGCAGTTTCCATGGTAATGCGATTAGTGTTTTTCTGTTTGAACATTTACAGATGGGATTATTATTTTTAACATACCTTTCCTTCTGAATCATAATTAGTTAACCATTTGGAGAGTTCATCGGTGGCAGTGGCTCCATTTTGTGGGCATTTTTCATTCCTGCGCATTATGCACAGAGTGAAAACGCTGGCATATGAGCTATTGTACAGATGGAGGGGTACCAGGCATCCCAAACCAACTCCACAAGGCTTTTTCAAGGATAATTAGTCAAGTTATTCCCCCGCTAATCAGCTTTCGGTGGTTCGACATCATTTGAAAGAAACATGGCAAACAGCTTGGCCACTTCTTCGGGCAATAAATCTAAATTTGGGAAGTGCAGGATTCAATAAACCTGAATCTTAATTACAAATCATGTTCGTTTTCCGCTGAACCGTGACTATGTGTTTTCTGGATTGCAACAAAACAAAACAGCCATAAAAAATGTCAGCTGATGTCGGGATGGGGAACCCCACACCATAAATCAGCTTTGCGTAACCCCCCCTCCCTGACAAGGGAAAGTTAGTTTACTTTCATAATTAAACCTCACTTCTGGCTATATTTCCTATCAGTCAAACTGCTCTTTAAAGATGAATACGGGCCTATGCAGAATGTGGGCTCTGAGCTCACTGGAGCCAGAAATTAGGGCATTAAAGGGCCCCTGCTGTTTCACAGCCCTGGGCTTAAACGTGGAGGCAGATATGGCTCAGCCACAGTGCACAGGTTTGGTGGACCCTTCTTGCTGATGCCCACAAATTCCACGCCCCTCAACCCCAAGGTGAGTGTGTGTGTATGTGTGTGTGGGGAAGGGGGGTGCCATCCCTGCCCGGCACTGCCTTACTCTGCCCCATCTGATGGCCTGTTCTCCAGCCAGCTGGCACACAGGCACTTCAGACACTGTGGCCAAGGCTGGCACAGGATCGCACGATGTCAACCCCCCACCCTCAGCTCCACCCCTGAATTCAGTGATCAGGTGATCAGCACTTAATTTGCATTTCATTAACACAAACAGCACTATTGATCCAAGACATTACAGGGCCACTCCAGTGTACACTGACCAAGCCCGTGATGGAAGTGCACAGTTTACACCAATGTATAATCTCTATGTAATTTCGAACATTAATATAACATCATCTTTCTGGGGTAAGAATAGACAATGGGAGAATAGGCTGCGAGATGCAGCGGCATGCCGCAGCATGCTAAAGGCAAAAGGAGACTCTTCAAACTAAGAAAGCAGTGGATCAATATGCTCTCAATTGACTAGAACAAAGGTTGCAGAATTTAGCTTCCACACTTAAGATGGTATTCCCTAAACAGGCTAGAGTTGCAGCCTCCAGAGATTGGCCAGGGGAATAACGGTACCTACTTGAGATAACGTAATACAACACTTCATTGTCATGAAACATGCTTGGGAAAATACTACACACTGACTTAGATTGGAGGAGGCCTTTCTCATCGTGCTTCGCCGCGTCGTCTGGGGTATGTAGAACTTTGCAGTGAAATGTGCTGACAATGTGCATTTTGAACCATGTTTTTTTTATTACTACATTTACTAAGTTTATCCCATGTTTGAAATTGCACACTCCTGCACAAAAAGCAAACGTCGCGGTAAAAATGCGTTTCAATTATGGAGGGTTAATATAACCACTTTGTTTCTTACACAAGAATTACTGGAACATACATTTTACAACTCAAGACACAAGACTTAAGGCTGATTGTGCTTTGTGGTTAGATTGCACCGGAGCTTAAGTGAGCCTCATCCCCTCAGTGGCCGTAAAGGAAGGTCATATCCATCAGTAATGGCGCACAGAGGTTTTTCACGGTATCCAGGGACTGAACATTTGCATTACCCTGCTGTACTTTCATCATTGTTAAGCGGCATCTGTTTTCTCCATTTACGGCAGCCTTGTTGAGAGATACTTTAGTTAATTAGCATAATTCCTCTAAAAAAGAGTACCTCTGTATAAATTAAACAGGATTTGAAAGGATAATCATGAAAAATAAACCAGATATCTACTTATTTGGCAAAAAAGAGTGACTTGCAAATCCACCCCCCTCCCACCGCCACAATAGCAAGAGCAAAACGCCATAAATTGCCATTCAGCCTCAGGACACACAAAAAAACCTGTCCCTATACCAGCCAGGTGCAGTTGATTCTGTACCCTTGTCTGACCTTGAGAGAAATGTCCTCTTGTGAAATGCTCCTTTGTCTCTGTGAAACGGCGGCAATCAAAAATGGCAGGCAGCAGGTCCCCCACTGGAGGACGCGTAAACAAATGGGAGAGTGCAACCCGCAGGCTGCGGGGGCCCGCAGTGAAAACGAGAGCTGCCACAGGGGCAAAGATAATTAGAGACCTTTCTGCCCTGCTCTGGATGCAGCCTGCAGCTGAGGCTGGGAGAGGAGCACGCTCGCTGCTATGGCAATACAGCATCCCGCCCCAGTCACTCCCAGGCTCCTGGGAGACATATGCGCTGGGGTCCCACTGAAAAAGGGCCAGGGGGGGAAGTGTCCTGAGAGATAGAGAATGAGAGAGAGAGGAGGGGGAGAGAGAGAAGAGGGGAATAGAGAGTGATAAAGAAAGAGAGAGAGAGAGGGAAAGGGGGATAGAGAGTGAGAGAGAAAGAGAAAGCAATATATACAGATAGAGAGAGTGAAAGAGAGGGGGAAGGATAGACAGGGATAGGGAGGAAGAGGAGCCAGGAACAAGGAGAGAAAGAAATATGGTGGGGAAGATATGAACACAAAAGTGAGATGGAGCGAGTGAGGAAAGAGAGAAAGAAGGATTAGGAGAGAGAGGGCATGGAGTGGGCTTTGACGTGAAGCAGACAGCCGACTGCTGCCAGGATCACAGATAAAATGAATGATCGTCTTACTTATTTGCAGATGTGGAAACCACATGACTATCTGAAAATACTCAGACACTAGAATGTGATTGCTCACAAAATATATATTAACTTTTACTGTTTACTGTTGAAGAATTGTGTCTGCTGTCTGTTGTGAAATACATTAACTGTGCCATTTTGACGAGGTCATCTGTATAGGAATGAGTGAGTTGATTAGACAGTAAGTTCCTGTCTTTGATTACCAATGCTTTGTCAGCAAACAGTGTCTCTTCTATTCAATGAGCTAATCAGACGCTATCACTTCCTGACTTCCTTGCTGGTGCTTTGTTAGCAACACAAAGGCTCAACCTGATCATCTGTCCCTATGCATATATTCAGGTGAAAGACTCATTCACTTTAGACTCTTTACCAACTCGCTGTGGACCGCTGTGTGTAATAAACTTGCATTTCAAGTCAGTCTCCTGGTCGTCTCTTCGGAAGAAGCTAACACTGTTTTCTTGTTTTTGTCACCTTATCTAAACATGTACCTGCCATTGCAACCTTTTCTACGGCCTCGTTTGCAATCTAATGAGAATAAACCTATATAAACGATAGTAACCATGTTCATCTTAAAACAATCTGTGTACAATCAGAAATGTGTGTATGAATAAAGATCTCCTAAGATCTACATTCCTGTGGTCCTGGAGGGTATACCCGTAAAATAATGCCAGCGTTGTTAATTGAGGGACTGACATTTTCTGCCTGGTGCAATGATGAAGAGCCTGGCTTCATATCAGTTACGCTGGTGCCTGGTAATGTTTCTTTATCCAAAACTACGATTTACCCTGGGCAAAGAAATTGCCGTTGGTGAATCGGTGCTGAACCGGTGGCTGTTTAAATAGGCCGTGTTTCATCTGACTCGGACGCGCGCGTGACCCAGAGGTGAGGCTTAACGTCTGCCCGCTCCGTCAGTGGCACAAATCAGGCCTCTTAAAATGGCAGGGATATTTACCCCCGAACGATGTCTTCGGGTGTCTTCCTCCGCCTGTCACTCAAGAGGTGTGACATATTCATTAGTTTCTATAATCGCGTCCCGTACTGGGGATGAGATGCAGGTCAGCTTAATATCGCTGACAGAGTCGTCAAGTGTCTCCAGCAGTCTTCAAGGATTTCACCCGCAAGTCGCTCCATAAATGCACGCTTAAATGCATTTCTTTCGCTTTTATATTTGTGACTATGACATACAGTGCACAAACATATTGTGACAGTAGGTCACCTCCACCAAGCTGTAATTCGAATGTTAACAGTGAAATATGGAAACAGCAATAATATTATACCTTAGTTGCACTTTACAGATCGTTTACTCCTTCATTTCAGTGTTATTGTCATTTTGTGCTTTGTTCCTGTGTAATGCTCTCTGGGGGAATTCTGCAAGGCTGCAAGTTAAAATGCAATGTTTTCCCCATATCATTACACATTTTTCTTGAGCTGGCAAGTACAACAGGAATGCAAGTTCAGAAGCCATACTTTAATATACCAACATGGAAAATATTCCATTAACAAAACAACTGTGTAAATGCCCTTAAACAATTAAAGCACATGTATATTGTATAAATATACACAGTCTAAATAAATGAAAGTGGCATGCACTAATGGCATATACACATTTCGTACAGAGGAGATGTATTGGTCTCGTAAGCGCCATGTCTCCCTGGTCTCAGATCAGTGTCGTCCTAATGAATCTGGTATTCAATTAGGGAACAGCCTCTCAGGGCTCCGCTCGGTTGGACCAATGAGCCCTCGCGGCGTGGCGCTGCACCGTGTGTCTGACCTCTCCACACTCAGCAAGCGCCATGAGCTCTCCAGCAGTGAGCGCCGCGTGTGACAGGTCTCCATTACTGAGCAGAGTTTCTCACTGGTCTCCATTACTGAGCAGAGTTTGTGATAGGTCTCCATTGCTGAGCAGACTTTGTGATAGGTCTCCATTACTGAGCAGAGTTTCTCACTGGTCTCCATTGCTGAGCAGACTTTGTGATAGGTCTCCATTGCTGAGCAGACTTTGTGATAGGTCTCCATTGCTGAGCAGACTTTGCAACAGGTCTCCATTACTGAGCAGAGTTTCTCACTGGTCTCCATTGCTGAGCAGACTTTGTGACAGTCTCCATTGTGCAGACTTTGCCAGGTCTCCATTACTGAGCAGAGTTTCTCACTGGTCTCCATTGCTGAGCAGACTTTGCACAGATGCCCAATGCCAGTATATGACGCACCATGTGCCAGTACTACTGAGCGCCTGCCATTTTGGTTTATCTGAAATTATTTTAGTGCATTTACCTTTATATTAAGGCCGTGTTGTGTCGTGAGATAATGTATGCATCACTCTGAACTATCATGTCTGTTCCATAACAGAAACATGCCAACCTACCAGTAAAATTCCCAAAAGGAGTGGGGCGAGGCTACCCCTAGATGCTGGTCTTTGGTCAGTTTAGCATATTTCCCACAAGATTCATGTTTGGACTTGGAGAGGGAAAGCTGAGATCTCAGACCCACGTATGACAGCTGCACTCTAACTTGATGATGATAAAATGTTGGTTGGAAATTGCCGATCATTGACGAGTGGTCTTGGATTCTGACCCTCTTTTTTTTTTTTATCCAGTATTGGCGCAGTATCCATTTTTCCACAGTTTGTGATGAACATTCACCATGGGATGAAAATAGACAGTGAGAGAGTGCCGTGCGAGGCTAACACAACAGGGAGACTAAACTTCAAATAGCTAGGAACCACATATTAGTCAATATCATCAGTAAGCCTTGGCTGTAGTTGACATGTTGCGTTGCTCTCCGTGTGCAGATCTGTGAGTGGTTTGGGTGTTTTTTGCGTACCATAAGGTCAAACTCCTTGGTCTGTATAATGTACTGTATTAAATGTATACTAGATTTGTGTAAAAATGTGTGTTTAAAAATCACTGGGATGATGCAAAAGTCTGCAGCTCTGACAACAAAATCCCCAAGTTGGCAACAATGGCAACAGGGGTCCCCAGCGCCAGGCGCAGTGTCCAACAGCTCCCCAGAGCTGACCCCTGTGTGTGTGCCATTCTTATCTGAGCACAACGTGGGGCACCCCCATTGGGGGCACGGGGTGCGAGTTTAGCCTGCAGAGGGGCACCACACAGAGTGCTGCTGCAGGCTCACTTCCTGTGCTAACCTCCCCTGGCCCCTCCTTTCTGTGCACTGTTGCCCCCAATGCCCCCACCCCCTCCCAACCCCAGCTGTGCTGAGGGAAGACACCCAGCCGTGACCTTTCCCCCCCCCCGCTGCCCAGGTGCCCAAAGAAGGAGGGGCTCGTCACTGCCCCCTCTTTGGACCGGCGGAGCGGCGGTAATTAGCTAAACAGTGTCCTAATGGCTGCGGATGCCATCTGTTCTGGAGGCAGGCAGAGAGAGAGAGGGGTCTCACACCTTTTAATGGGCCTAAATATTCGCACGGAGTAATTAGCTGACATCACGGCGTGAGACTCGCACCACGCGGAGCTCGGCGGGAAGGATTAGCATTGCGCACAATGCAGCGCTGTGAGGAAACACCGCCCTCCAATTACTGTGCCCCTCCGACCGAACCCCGGGCGCAACCCCCCACCCGCGTCCCGCTCCAGGCATGTCATAGTGCATTCATGTTATTCAAAGTCAAAGAGCGCAGGTCAAACCCCGTGTCCCCCAGTCCCCCTGCAGCAACACAGTGAGGGGGGTGGGGGGGGCAAATGGGTGACGTACAGGTGTGTGAGTGTGTCTCTAAGGTGTGCATGTGTGAGGTGTCAGTGTGTGTATGTCTTCTCATCTGTGAACTGAAATGCAGGTGTCTGAAGCTCATCTCCTATTACAATGTGGGGGTGTATCAGTATTGTGATACAGCACTGTTTCTGTCCAAAGGCAGGCCCAGTAGAAGGCGGCATAGAATGCACATTACTGTGTATCCTGGCAGGTGCTTACACAAAAACTAGTAGCCATACCTTAGAGCTAATCATCCAATCCTCTTAATTTTAAGAAATGTAAAAATCCATATGAAACCACTCGACTCTGTTGCCCAGGCAGTCCATCAGGGGACTTTGCAATAATGAGGGTCTAATGGTGGCAGTGAAAAGGAGCTGGAGGTGTTAAGGCACAATGATTAGGCAACCACGTAAGAGAGAGAGAGAGATACAGAGGGAAAGAGAGCAAGAGAAAGAGAGAAAGACAGACAGACAGAAAGCATTCTCAAATACAAGGTGATACAGGCTATTGATTAGGTGTATGGACGCTGGTTGGCCATCAACGCATATAAAATAGGACAAAGCGGATCGAGGCTCTTTAATAAAGCAATGGGTTTTTTTTAAACCACCCTTTGGAAGTGTGCTTTCAATTGATTTCATCCTGGAACCAGAGATATTGATATACTCCATCCTTGCGGAAAAAAATCAATGGGAGGTTTCATCAAAAAAGACAACAAAAACCCCCAAACAACAACCTCATGCTTCTGCCTTTCTGCCGTGGCCCAGGATGAAAAGCAGTAAGACGCCTTTTCAAGTGTTTGTGCACGGAGCCCCCCTCCCCATCTCCCCCTGCTTCACCCCTTATTTTTGTTCATTTCAAAGAGGTGAGGCAGGAAGAGAGAGAGAGAGAGAGAGAAAGAGCAGAGAGCTTAGGGAGCAGGTTTGAGGCAGTGCGGGTGGGGTGGAGGGATCTGGTGTGTTCATCAGGGCAGTTGATTGTCCTGAGAGATCGGATGGGCAAAGGTGACCGGGGCCTGGACCAGACACCGACCTATCACCGCATCTAATAGCCGTCCGGGGAAAGAGCTAGATAATCCTATGTAGATACAACCACCCGCTGCCCAAGGGGGTGGGGGTGGAGAGACGGCAAATATGCTACAAACAAGCGCAAATCTCCTGCAGACAAAGGTCCTGACTCTAAATAAATAGAATCTGATACGAGACCAGAGACTGGGATTACACGTGGCCAGGAGTAAGCCAAACCTGGGAGCGGTGAGGAGGAGGAGGGGGCCGCTGAGCGCAGCTCTGGGGGCCTAGCGGCCTGAGCCGAAGCAGGTGTGGCGAGTCCAGCCCTGAAGTTGTCCTCCTTGCGGCTCCACAGAGACATGCCACAGACCACTGCTTATCCGCAGGGCTGACCCGACCTGACCAGCGAGCGGGCCAGTCCCCATCGACAGAGCTCTGGGCCCCAGGCCCCGCGATCGGCCGCAAGGCAGGATCCAGCGGGGATGTCTGTGAATACTAATCGTCTGAGACGCACCCCCGCGCTCAAAAACCACTGCCCCGGCCCTCTGCGGGCGGGAGCTTCACCGCACGAGTCGAAAAACCGCTGCCGGTTCCACCAGGCCTTTCTTGTTTCATTTCATCACTCTGATCAAAGGCCGCCGGATTGATTTTCCTTCCTCTCCCACCGTTTTTGCAGTTCAAGTTGCAAATTAATGTTCACCTTCAGATCTTTGTAGCGGGTTACCTCATACCAATTTGGTGAAGAGCAGGGATACACAGGAGAGTTTTACCCAGGTCTTTCGTGTGATGAAAATTCTGTTTTCATTGTATACACTGTTCAAACAGTTTTTTTACAAGAAGGGGTCAATCGAGGCAGTAACCAGGAACTCTGAGAGTAAGATCTGTTTATGACAATACCGCACTAATTAAGCCTCAAGCTTGCTTTAGGGACACTTCATTTGGGATTGCAAATCATTAGTTACCCATGTAGTGCTCATTATAGACTTATTATTTTTACTTGTTAATGCAGCTGTAAGTACAGATGAAGTATCACCTCAGTGCATGATGCAACAACTTTAAACATTTGCATAAAGCACACACATGCACGCGCATACACACATAAAGGTAACTGCCTAAATAAAGGATACACTTGAGTAAATGAAGGATTCTGGCGGATACTGTTATGGTGTGGGGTGCATATTCTTGGCATGGTTTAGGTCCACTCAACCCCTTAGAGGGCAAAGTAAATACCAATATATACAAAGCCATTCTGAGTGATCACCTTCATCCTATGGCGAAGCATTTATATCCTGATGGGAGTGGTCTCTTCCATGATGACATCGCCCCCATCCACCGGGTATGAGTGTTCACTGAATTGTTTGATGAGCATGAAAACTATGTAAACTAAGCAATGGCCATCTCAGTCACCAGATCTCAACCCAATTGAACGCTTATGGGGGATTCTGGAGCGGCGCCTGAGATAACATGTTCCACCACCAACAAAACACCAAATGTTGGAATTTCTCATGGAAGAATGGTATTGTATCCCTCCAATAGAATTTAGGACCTTTTAGGATCTTTGCCAAGACATTCTATGCTATGCCATTGAAGCTGTTCTGGTGGCTCGTGGTGGCCCATTGCCTTATTAACCCATTCAGACCTAAAATGCCTGCTAAAAACGCCTATTAAAACCTAAGCAATTATTCTACACAACCTCTTAAAACCTGAGGGTTTTCTGGAAAAAATTTCAAAAAAAAAAGCCGACACCAACGTTCATTTCCCCCACGTCTATTTCAGCGAATCACAGCGCATTTCATTAATCGCAAAATCAATGCGACCTAAACGTCACTCCAGGTCTTAATGGGTTAAGACAGTTCATGTTGGTGTTTCCTTTATTTTAGTTGAATACTAAGAAAAACGGTTAACTCTCATGTACGATAATAAACAAACTTATATTATCAATAAATATAAAAAAGGTTCAAAAATAATAGTCAGTTTCAGAGGCAGAAAGATTTCCCATTTTCTTACCGTCATTTCAGCGGCATTATCTGATTTGTTCAATATATATATCAGAATATTGTTGCACTGACTTTAGCTGATGCTAGGTCAGTAGGAGTTCAGCTAGTTGATATATTTATAGTTATAAAATATATAAAATATATTTAGTAGAACCTCTCTGTAGAATCCTGTAATGGGATCCCATAGCCTATTATGTTAACCTCCTAGCTGTTTTCCACCACAGGCAGGATGGGCAGAGAATATGAAGAGAGGGAAGAGTTTGTCTTTCAGTCTTTTTCTGGGTGATTTATCACAGAGGTATGTTGGTCGCGACCCCCCCCCACCCCACGCACACACACACCTCCAGTTTTTTCTAAATGGCTCCACTTTCTCAGTGTCCTTTCAGTGGCAAATTTTAGCAGAGAGCCCAATTCTCTGAAGGCCTCTTAGAGATGAGGAAGTCACTGTTGCAGGCCCCCTGTGGGACCTCGATTTGAGGCCGAGACCCCAGTGGCCTCTTAACTGGGGAGATTCATGGAAACCAGGGGGGCACTGTCTGTCCTTCTTTCAGTTAACACTGTGGTTTAACACTGTATCCAACAGCCTCGGGAACTCAAATATTTGTTGGATTCAATGTACCACCATGGTAGATTTCATTGCATCTGGATGCCCTGTAGCCAACGTCACATTGCCCCCTCTTCTGCCAAATCCCCCAAACCAAATGAGTTACTGCTTATTATTTCTTTATTGCTTGCTTGCTACAGCTCAGTCGAATTGAGGTACTGCAAGAGACACTTAATTTTCCATTTATTTTTTTAATAACATACCTGAGACTCCTGCAGCTGTAAATCTTAATTGGAATGCAGACTGAAATATGATGTAGCCTAGCTGTTCGAAGCCAATTTGATCAGCCTTAATGAGGCCCTTGTGCCTGTAATAAACATGCAGACTAGATGGATTAGAGAGGACCCGTTTGACAGACAGGAGCTTTAGCATTGTCTCAAGTAGCCTTTGTGAAACCCGCTTGAGCAATTACAGGCAATGCGCAAGCATTCCTTTCATTCCCTTTATTGCATTTGCAATCCAAGACAAACAGCAATAAATCCAGGGTTACCATGGACACTCGAGGACCGATATCCTCTTTTCTTTTCTTTCCCCTTGCCACCTTAAAACCATCTAGGCCAACCGGGATACAGTCTTTTTCATATCATTCCAAGGTTAGCGCAATGTAGGAAACAATTAAAATGAGAAACATATTCTATGGTGGGAAATTAAGAAGAACAGCAACTAAAAAAACAAAGAAACCAATCTAACCCAAAAAACAGGTCTACCCAGATGTTAAACAAGAGCTGTTGTGTTTCCCTCTTTGCAATTGCATAACTGTCTATACACTCTAAAATGTTAGATGTTTGCGGCAGCTAGTTACCCTGGGATATGAACACGTTTGAACAGAATTAAGAAGACTTGTGGACAGGATCACTGGTCTAGGCGGACAGCCCCTTCAACGTGTCATGCTGTGTTGGGTGTTTCAGTCAGCTCTGTGATCATCTCCACAGGTCAGAGTTTACGGAACGCCCTGAGGTGCGACAAGACGAGGTTGCAATACATTCAATCTTCATACCTCGATCTGCTGTAGCATCCTCAGTGCAAAACTTATATTAACACTTGTATATTATTATCTATATTGATACACATATATTCACATGTGTGTTTGGTCCTGTTTCTATTGATAGTGTCTATTCTTTTTGACTTTGGGAATAGGGTGAGGATGTGAAGAAAGGGAGGCAGAAAGGTGGGAGGGGAGAGATGAGGAAGACACTGCTGGAGATGGAGGAGAGGAGGAGGAACAAAGATGGCCCACAGCTGGTGGTGACAGGGTCAAAGTTTACGATCAGCCTCGAGGAGATACGCGACAAGGGTGTAATAGATTCTCCACCGTGCCTACCGCTGTGTCCGGAGGAGGAATCCTGGGTAATTGCATCTCGTGTGCTTGGGGAAGAGGGCGGAAACTTCTGCTTTCATGGAATACAGTGAGCATCTGTTAGAGCGCTGATTTAGGAGGTGTGGGCGGCCAGGCTTGCCCCAGGCTCTGTAGAGGTGTGGCGGGAAAGTGTATCCCTCCTCCAGCGGTGTTGAGTGCCCTGTGTGCAATGACTTTAAGATACCTTTTTATGTCCACTGCCACAAAATTCAGAGGCTGAACTAATTTACACTAGGGTACACCCTGTGATGTTGCATACTAATCACACCAGGGGAATGTGTTTTGTGAGCCTTTCAATTCTCTTTTATTTTTTTTAAAAGGAAAGAAAAAATGTATCTTAAAAGGGATAGAAGAGAGGTTCTGAGTGTTCTTGGGTAAAAACCAAAGCCACAAAAATCTTTGAACGCACCCATTCGGTTTAGTGATTCTTGGGATTCTTTGAGCCTGAGATGGATATTATTTGGATTGTTGTCTCCCTTCTGACCAATCACCAGCAGCAGATACACCCATCTATTCAAAGTGTGGAGGATGAAGAAGCCTGCTGTTATTGCAGACTGACTTGAAAAGGGCAGAACGAGTCCCAAAAGACTGCAGGATGCGGCAAAAGGTGATGCTGAAAATCCTTTCTTCACACAAATTAACTTTCATCCTCAGAGCGAGACAAACTTAACTAAACAACAACCGGTAAACAAACTAGCCTCGCTCTCAGCTTATGTCACTGAGAGGTGACTTGTTTTCATACCGGAGGAAGAAATGAAAGGGGAGATGGCTGACAGAGACACTAGCAAGGGACACGTTTCACACACTGCGACTCGGTTTCTCCTTTCCACCAGGTTACGGAGAGCGGTACGGGAAATTCAGAGCAACGCAGAGTAATTAATCACGGAGTCGTTAGGCACGCATCGACAGCTTGGAACGCCTTCCACATCTTTGATTAGGATAAGAGCATTACAGATGACTGAATGACTGAATATTTCATCACCGTTTCTTGATATGTATTCTCCTCTTGCTCTCCCTCTATCACACACACCCTGCCGTGTTCAGGGCTCACCACATCTCCACCGTACACTGCACGGCAGAGGCGTGACTAGGACCAGGCTATTTGGCCATAACCCTGGACCTTTTTTCATTAGCCCCGGTCAATTTTTGGCAAATGTATTCTTTTTTTTGCATATTATTGACTGTGTTTGACATTGATCATTACTGATACAATCATGAACACTGTACTGCAAGTGTTAAATGTACCCCCCGCTTTTCGCTTTATTTAAAGTTTGTTGCAAGTGCTTAATGTCATTATAAATATAAGAACTACAATGATACTTTAGTTGCATTGTTTACATTCAATGTACATTTTTGATCATCATCTAGACTAGGTCGTGGGCTCAGCCCTGGATGTTTGCAATGTCTAGTCACATGCCTGCTGCACGGTGGAGAGTGCCCCAGCTGAAAAGCAGCAGCTCGAAAGACAGGGAGGCCACAACACCCATACGTTTGCTATTTCCATCCTGGCTTCTCGGCCCCTGTCTGCTTCTTCACAGACAAAATATTGTTGGCAGCCACAACAACTCTAAAGGCAGTGGTCCACATTGACAAACAATTGTGGTTTTATCTTCTCTTTTTCTGTTATTCCAGTGCTGGCTTTTTCTTATTACGGCCTGCCTAAAGGTCGACCAACTGCTTCCCCACCATCCTCAGCAGCATGTCTCAGTAATGGAGCGATTCTGCAGGCTAGCACAATGGAACCATAGGCTTTTATAAAGTACACGACAGCGCACACTACCCACACCATCAGCCTTTGTTCTCCTGAAGGCTTTCACCCGTCATGGCTGCAGACCTGCCACCTCAACCTCAACCTTTTCTCTTTTTTTAAATCTTTTATCTGTGGAAAAAGCTGTTGCCTGGCAGATTGTAGCGTGTGCTGTGGAACATGACTACTGGGCACTTCTGTTTCCAGGGACACATCAAGCGCGGAAACCACATTAGTCCAGCTGCCAGCGACCTGCTGTGTTACACTGACTTGGAACGGTGCTGCCAAATTCCCCCTCTGAAGCAGCCAGGGTCCAGTAAGATATTGCTGTTGACCGTGCTCTTTAATGGCATTGTTCAGAGGCTAGCAATATGAACGCTTGCAAGAGACCAGGTGACTGTGTTTCCATAATACATCCTTACAGAGAATCCCTTGCTGAGAGTCAAGAATAGGCAATGCAGTGAGAACTGAATCCATGGTACGACTGTTATTTTCCAGCACATTGGTGCCTGGATTCAATCAAAACCACCAAGTCATGTTATGGAAATATGCCATTAAATCAAATGATAGAAATATATAGGCTATACCTTCCTAGATTAACCCTGCATCACATTACAATAAAGTGACCACTGGATTCAATCAAAACCACAGAGCCACTTTTAAGGGGAAAAGTCACTTTGTTGTAACAGGGTGCTGTATCAATCTGAGAAGGTTGATGCAGTATTTGATTGAATAGCACTTTCCCTTAAAGGTGACTTGGTAGGTTTTGATTGAATGCCGGGGTGAGCCTAACTATGACGGCACCCCTGGGGTGAGTGATGTGTGCGGTCCACGCGTGGAAATACAACTTCCCTTCTCTTGTGATGGGCCTCAGCAGGCACCGTCTCTCTCCTCTTCCAGAGAACAGATCACACACATCCAGGAGGACACACAAGGTCATCCCTTACCTAAAACAAGAGAATAAAAGGAGCTCAAACAAGCATTACAAGCTGTTCCTCCTTCACAGAATAATAATAATATATAATAATAATAATAATAAATAGAATGGAATAATTATATGACAGGGGAGAGACAATGAATGTAAAACAAAAAATAATTACCTGTCTGCTCTCAATTCAATGAGCAGGAAACATGCACACCACGAGGACCCGAGGTGCACTAATGCGATGTAAACCTGAACTCACACGGCCATCCTATTCTGGCATTAACAGCCATGTATAATTTAACGGGATAATAAAGTTTAACAGCCTGATTAACCAAGAGATATCTATCTCCATATGATGCAGCGTGCAATCTGTTTGCGTTGGGTGTTTCCACAGGCAGTTACGTAGGGCCCTGAGGCTCCTGGGATCTCAGCAACAGCGTGGTACATAAAACAGAATGCTCATGAATCCTGTCTGTCTTTTTATTTCTTTTTTACATTGTTTTTAATTAAGTTTATATAACAGGAACAGTACACATTAATAAACGTTACTGGTGGTTCTGTGTGGCTCAGTAGGTAGAACATGGCTTTGGCAACCCTTAGGTTGTGGATTCAATCCCCACTGCGATCATATATACTGAAAAATGTATGCATTCACTACTGTAAGTAGTGCTTTTGGATAAAAGCGTCTGCTAAATGGCAGATGTTTATATTTAAGTTTATGTAAATGTGCCTGATTTAGCCAAATGGCTCATTTTCATGTTTAGTCCCTGGGCAGGTGGATGGAGGCATGCAACATGCCATAAAATGCAATCAACACCACAGCCTCATGATTAAAAAAGCAACATTACAACACATGCATATGACACAGGTTGCCTACCTGTGTCATATGCCATGATTAGGCAGCATCACAGCACGCATGTCATTTAAAAAAATAAATTTTGTTTCAGATTTTCCCAGTTTTTCTCCCCAATTTTGAAGCCAATTATACCCTCTATTTGTTTCGATTAACCCTCCCCCATGAACTCGCCGCCCGTCTCTATGGGGCAAGCTACTCTCCAAGGCCGGCGATGATCTGCCTCCTTCGAGATGGAACTCACCAACCCCCTTCCTGGAGACACCCTTATGTGCTTTAAAGCAAGTTTGTGTTGACCACCCTCCCCCTCCCCCCCTCCCCCTCCCTTAGGAGTGGACAACCAAACGCCACCCCCCATCGGGGCTAGGGCCGGTCTGGCAGAAACGGGTTTCTGATAGGCAGCTCACACTCATACAGGACCAGCCAAATATGGGTGCGTTAGACCGATACGCTATCCACCAGCCCCCAGCAAGCAGCATCTTAAGAGAATGCACTCACTTACAATTTCTGGGCCTGCCACAATGGCATGTGCCCTCACTGTGAGGACAACGGATATATTGGAAAATAAAAGTATAACAGTCAACAACATATAAGTCGTAAAAAAACCATAATGATGATAGCAGTCCATTCTTCCCATTTTGGCTTGTCATTTTGTCAACACGGTATGGCGAATGACTCTTTCTGAATATATCTGCACTGACTTTGGCCTTGAAGGAAAGGAAGGGGCCTCTGACTCATTGTGAATCCTGGCTAGCTGCTCCATGTATTTATAACTGTGAAGTTTTAGCGTGAAATTTACTGTCAACTATCCCCCAGTGGTCCTGTGGTTCTGATGACAGACACTAGCTTGATGTAGCATCCTCCTTAAAACTTGTTTAATATTTCAATATACTCACATGAAAGCCCTTCTGAGCCTCTTTTTGCTGAGAGAAAAGAGCTTAAGTGTTTTAAGGCTCTCTCCCTAAACCATTTGGTTTAGACCTGAGAGCAGTATTGTCTCCCTTCTCTGTGCTTTTACTATATCTCTACGTATTAACAGTTAGTAGCCTTTATTTAACCAGGAAGGTCAACTGAGAATTCATGTATCATATACAGTGGCAAACAGTGGGTAGGGAATGCATAGCTAAGCAACAGTACGATGGATGATTAGGTCACCAGATGGAAAATTCAAACCATGACACCAGGGCTAACACCCCGGCTCTTTGCGTTTGGTGGTATCTTTAATGTCCATGTTGAGTCAGAACCTCTGTTTAACATCCCCAACAGATGGAGACTCCTACAGCACTGTGTTGCCATCATTGCCCTAGGGGATCGACTTTTCAGCGGCTCACAAACACCACTTCAAACAACAACTTTGTTCACTCAGGATATCCACCATCCAAGCCCTTCTGCTTAGATGATACAGATTTTGTATGGCTGATGGCTAATCTTTCTGCAATGCCTCTTTTCATATCTTGGTAGCATGGTGGCCGAAGCTCTACAGAGTATTGTAAATGTTGTCTAAATATTGTAACTATGAATCGCAGTCTGCACTTTTCACCGTAGACCCCACCACGCTGTTTGCCCTTTTGCTGCTTTAGTACAACATCATGTTCCCAATGTTATTCAATATGTAAAAACAGAGAGTGCAAGATTATACAGTTTTCAAAGCAGGAGGTTGAGCTAGAAATCTAAATGAAAATATTCTGTATTTCCCAGGGTGGTGTGTTTTGCTGATGCTAGTGTTTGTTCTTTATATTTCAACTGCTTTCCTGACTTGTAAAAAAAAAGAAAAAGAAAAGGGGTTGCACATTCCCGCACCCCTTGAATTCTGGTTACCAGCCATTGTTTATTTTATTTTAACTGTTTCTCCCCTGAACTCCCACACCTCAATCCCCGAGCTTCCCTCCCACCATGCTTCCCTCTCCCTAACAATAAAGTACTGGAGACACAGATAGGTCAAGAACAGTGCACCCTGTTACCTTCTCACCATGTGTATTTCCAGGCAGGGAGGAGAGCACTGCAAACGAATGCCACAGAGATGTTTTCACCGTTTAGACAAACATCCTCCTCAGATGCACCAGCACAGCAACGGAGGGAGGCCTTACTGAGCCGAAGCCCTGTGGGGGGTGTCAGCTCGGTTGCTAGGAGGAAGTGGGGGAAATGAATGAATTTAATTCAACCAAACTGGGTTTTAATGAGACGAGTACAACAACAACAACAACAACAAAAAGGATCAATGGGTTGAAACCAAAAAAAATTAATGAAATGAAAGGACTATTTTGCATTGCTTTTCCATAAAGCATGCTGAGGCTAATTGCGTACCTTCACCAGTTACCAGACCTCTGTGCAGTTGATCTCAATGACCAGCTTGTTGTCTCAAATAATTGTGATGTGAAACTGAGTAAAGAGAGCAGGAAGGACAGGGCTTCTTTCAGAATACTTTGAATATCGTGACCACCTGTGTTTCAAATCCTTGCAACTAATATCTGCACCAGAGAGGATCTTTTCAAACCCATAACTAACATATATTTACAAAGGTAACAATGGAAAAAGATCATAGTATGTACAGTTTTGCATGATACAAACTCAAAACCAGAACCATCATATTCCAATAAAGACAATATGATACATAAATGTATAACCAAAAAACATGTGTTGGCATAGCTTATTGCACATACTGTATGTCTTTAGTGAATACTCTTCTTCAGAAGGGAAAACATATGTGTGTGTGCATGTATATATACTATATATATATATATATATATATATGTATGTATATATATGTTTGAATCACCTGAATATGAATACTTTTCTTGGATTGTGTGTACATAATGTAATTTGCTTGGAGAGGATGGGGTTTCATTTGTGCAGGGTAAATGTCATCTCGGTTTATTTAAGAATTTTTAGTCATAATCATAATCATATTTTTGTACTGTATACCTCTTTATTAGCTAAATCTGGTTTGCCAGACTGGAGGCTTTCCATGCAGCTGGTAACAGCGCTGTCATCACTGTATCCCCAAATCTGCGGGCTAAAATCATTCATTCTGCACACACAGAGCCCTCCATGCAGCACTGTCTATCCTTCCTGGTATTGTATCATCTCTTTTCAGTCTCAAGTGCAAGCAAAAGGGAAAGGAATGCTATCCAGTCTTACATTTTTATTCAGATCATTGATATCAGATGGCAGCAAATTCACCTGAAAAAAACTGCTTAAAAATGTGCAGAAGAAGAACATAATGATGCTGTGTTGTTTTGCAAAATGAAAAGAATGTGATTATGGATGATATTCTGATGACACACACGGGCACACACACACACACACACACACTAGTGTTAATTTTGTTAACAAAATGATGATGAAAATACTTACAATTTTATGAAGGTAAAAAGATATTGTTATTGATGACAATATGGCAAGGCATGAAATGGCCTGACAAAAATAGTCAGGAGCAATCAATGGCTCATTCCCTCTGTAGTGTGATGGCTTCCTACCACGCTTTTCATTCTTCAGAGTAAAATGCTAACAATCAAGGACACAATCAAGAAAAATAACATCGCAGAACTGGAGTGGTTCATGTTTTGCTGCTGTTCGTCCTTCACGAAAGCTGCCACCCCACCTCTTTTCCCAACGTGTTTCTAAATCACAAATATATCACCTGGGCAGACTACTCAAAAGCTTATTAAACAAATCTCAGCTAAAAATGATCTCAATGCTCCCAAACAGAAACAGATGAGCAGTGACTGAACATTTTGGCCCATTTGCAGTCCCATCTTTATTGTCTTCCCATGGCGAGGAAAGAGAGAGAGAAAAAATACATTGCATTGAAAAAGTGTGTCCACACGGTCTGCTGGGTCGCCAAAGGCTTTGTCTGGAAAAAATACAGAAAGCCAGCATGGTGCCTTGCTTCCAATCAGATGCCATTCATCACCTCTCGCCACTGCCTGGCCTCTCGAACCCTTGACTTCCTCCTACTCCCAAACTGTTCACTGTTCACCAACCATGAGAGATGCTCCAAGCAAACACCATCAGCTCCTTAGAGCCACTCTCCTCCTCCCAACACGCAGGAGTTTCAGGCCTGTTCAGTCAGAGAATCCCAATGGATTAGTTTAAATGGGCTCTTTTGTTTCTTTTAAATTTCCTGCTGTGTGAAAGCATTTCCATTTGCAAATGACTTCTGTCGAAACAATTCCTGTCCAGCTGTTGCCTTCTGCATGTCGGAAATGTGCCCACTTTGTCCGGACCAGCGGTAGGGATCACACTGCATCTTTGCACTGCTCTCAAAATGGCACACCTTACCTTCAAAATGGATCGGGGGGGGGAATCATTTGTAGAAGTAGTTAAAATAATCCACAGCACGCACAGGGTCTGTGATGGCACATTCTTTGCTACGCCTCACTCATTGAATTATGTATTTATAGCTTATGTATGGGACTTAAAGCATGTCTGACATGACTGTTTTTATTAAACGCCATGCATGTGCTGTCAGTATCCCAGAGTTCACCCACAATTTACAGTCCGTACAGTACGTGCTCTACTGGTCCTGCGGCAGTGCTCTTTATCATTGGCTGTCAGCTTGATGATCGACGAGTATATTAATGGAACCCAGTGTTTGCGCTGCGTGGTTTGGAATTAAATGTGGTCGAAAATTTGAACCAAAATGGTGGCACTGAACCCCCCCTGCAAAATGAACGCAGTCGCAATAACGCAATCTCTCAAGAGTTTAAGGCCATTCTCTGAAATTCTGGGAGCCGATGATCCCCAGGGGCTTATGGTACGGGAACCAGAGAGAGCCATTATTATGGGGTGCAGGTGGCAAACACCAGGAAATCTCATCCTTTTCTGAGCGGGAGTGACCCAGACCTTTGCTGCACACCTCTGCCTCATTTAATACTGATGCATGTGGTCTTTTAACCCTTACCTCCACTCATATAATGCTCTTCCTGTGGACAAGGAATAAATATGAGCATATTGCAAACCATGCCTTAGAAACCCCCATAGGGGGTGTGGTGGATAGGGGTGAGTGCCTGACTGTACTGCAGCATACAATTAATGCATGAGTTCCCTAACCCCATACGGAGAAGTGTGTGTGTGTGTGTGTGTGTGTGTGTGTGTGTGTGTGTGTGTGTGAGAGAGAGAAAGATAAAGAAAGAGAGAAATACAAAGGGTGAATAAGAGACCGAGCAATGGAAACGAACAGAAACAGATTTCAAGAGAATGAAATGAATGAATTTCTTTTGAGAAGACCAGTCTATTTGTTGCAGTTTTAGCCAGCCAAGATACACTGCAACAAAATCAAAATCAGATAAATCAAGCTGTGCCAAGGCAAGCAATGTTTTTGCAAAATTGAAACCACAGCCATCTCATTTCATAAGCATTGTCTATATCCAAAGATAAGGTTTTGTTTGAAAAAGAAACATAGACATCTGTTTAAAATAAGTGTACAGTGCTTCCCAGTAGCTAAATTAAACAGTGACTAGCGATGTAAAGACCCTGAAAAAGTCTTTAGTGTGCAATAAGCGAAGATGAATCCCCACCTGTTCCCACAAATTAATTCATGAATTTTTCAAAAGAATGCAAATTAGCATGACTGGTGAACAACTGTCTTCCAACAAAATTATGTTATCAAACGACACGGACTAGAGGAGTAATTAACGGGAACTGCACATTGAACTAAACAAGAAGAGACATGCTGGCCCCTTTTTTTTTGTTTGTCTGTTTGTTTTTTTTGTGTTTTTTAAAGCACCCTCTCATTTGTTCGAGCCACAACCGTCTCGCTCTGCATTTAGTGGAGTGAGAGCTCTGATGGATCTGCCTTCTACACCAGCTCTGCTCCGGATGAAAGACTCCGCGAGCTGCGTTATCGCAAACGCACACATTTGGTTTGGCAATCCACCGATGCAGAGGTGGGCGGAGGAGGGGAGGGGGAATTGAAGGAGGAAGTAAATATTGAAATATTTCTCCAGTCTCTCGCCCCGGTATCGTTCGGCTGCCGCTGGAGAGCCTTGGCTCCCACGATTGAACCATTCTTTCTTCAGGACACCTTCACATGCTAATCGCTCTCCCTGGGAAGAAGCATTCAGCGCGCGCCGCCCCCCGTGGCCAGCTGCTTCCTGGCCACAATAGGAAACCTGGAATTCCGGAGATCCTACTTTCATTCCTGTCCGCATTCAGCTGCTCGGCCATTCTTCCCATTCTAATGGAGAGGCCCGCCGATCCGCCTGGCCCTGTGGTGCCGCCAGATAGGACGAACAATCTCAGCCAGATGACCGGGGGGGTGAAGTCTGCGCTTTCAGAATGCTCCAGATCAGCCAAGTGCCCATATGCAAATAACAAAACAAAACTAAATAAATAACTAAAAAGAAACACATACATAAATAAAGTGTCCCTGATGACGTAGCCTGTGTTTATTTGTTTTCATAAACAGGAATTTGCATGCCTGGATTAACCTCCCAGATAAATTATCTCGAAAGCATATGCTAATTAGATAAAGATGGATAGAATAAAAAATACTCCACCGTAATTACTTCCTGCGGGTATGGCATAGAAATTCTCCAGTGATCTTAAAAAGGGTTATTTCAAAACCTAGGCGCACAGGCTATAGCGATAAAGCGATCCAGACAGAAAACACGACGCTTCCTGTCGGCCAAAGGGGCCCGTTTAGTTCTTTTGTGACACGCTTAACGTTACGTTATTGATGATCTTCCTCATTAGTCTCACATTGATTATTTCATTTATAAAATCTATGGATTCACTGTGCCAACCAAGAAAGCATTTTCAGGTAAATAACTTAACATTTGTTACAAAAGCATTTAACATTTTAGCCATATAGCAGATGCTCTTATCCAGAGCGACTTTTACATTTTTACATTTCTTACATACAATCCATTTCTACAGCTGGGTATTTACTGAAGCAATTCAGGTTAAGTACCTTTGCTCAAGGATACAATCGAGGCTGCAAACTTTGGGTTACAAGCCTGGTTCCCTAACCATTATGCTACACAACACTTTGACGACAGAGGCAAAACAAATGGCAAAATGGCATGGGGAACCCTCCACCACATACTGTACGGGCTTGTGCTTAATCCCTGACTTGTTTTTCCAGGGGGGGTGGCCCCTTCGCGGTTCCCCCTGGGTGTGCTGCCTTTGTCGCAGCAAACCCAATCCACTGGAACAGCATGACATGCTTCACTGTGGCTCCAATGAAGGAGCCATGTTTTTTTTTTTTTACCTATAAAAGACGCAGGCCCCTGAAATAGTTTTGTATCATAGGGGAGAGCCGCGTTTGACAAGTTTTATTTGGGTCGTTTTTTCTCTCCCTCTCCCTCCTCAGCCCTCTCAGCAGTGTAATACGATGCAATCTGATTTTGACCTGGCTCTTCATTATGGTGCAATGGTTTCCCAGGTAGCAGTTGGCACGGTGATTCCATTTCAGGTGAGCCTCTCCCCCCAGTGTGAAGATAAGATAACTCATCAAAGAGGAAAGGTCAATCACTCCATCAAGCTCCCCTCTACCCTCCAAACCTAACCCCTGCTATCCCCCATCCCCCATATTTTCTAAAGCAGACAGACAGATATAAACCCTGAAGCAGTCAAGGAGGATTTTGCCAGGCATCAGAAAAATCTATACATCTTGTCAAATAATTGCAAATATATGTGTCCCTACTGGTTAAATGCTCCCCCAGTTGTGTTGAACAACTCTGTAGTTTTAATTATTCATTTATTTGTATTAATAAATTTTGTTTCAGATTTTTCCCCATTTTTCAGTCCAATTTGGAAGCCAATTATACCCTCTATTTATTTAGATTAACCCTCCCCCACAAATTCGCCACTCATCTCTATGGGGATAGCTACTCACCGAGGCTGGCAAACTCACCGACACCCTTTCTGGAGACACTCTTACGTGCTTCACAGCAAGTTTGTGCCGACCACCCTCCCCCCTCCCTCGAGAGCGGACAGCCAGGGCTAGGGCCGGTCTGGCAGAGACGGGTTTCGATCCCTGATAGGCAGCTTGACAATACTCTGTACTGTTTTTGTTAAGTGAATACCCTTAACTCTAGAAAGGCTGATTACACAAGTCAATGTACACATTTTAAGATCTTGTGAAATATCATCAGCTTTTAGCATTAAGGGCTACTTTCATGAACACGTGACTGCTGCTTGTTGTGTGAGGCCCAGCTGGCTCAGTTGTTCCAGCCGTAACCAGTTGGAATGCCTTCCTCAATGCACATGGATAGGTTTATCAAGGTTTGTGTCTTCATGGGAAATGTTAACGGATTTATTAAGAATCTTCCTGACTCTCTGGAAGCTGGAAAAATATCTCACTGCTGCATCACCTTGCTTGACACAATATGACCCTCTCTCACCGCACGGGTGAAAATCAATACTCCCCACAGTGATTGCACCGAAACCGTCAGAACAGCAAAGCCTTTTGAGTTTGAGTCCTCACAACTCAGCCACAAATTTTGAACTGAAGTGATCTCAAGGTCAGGAAAGTAAGAAACAGCAGCATCCTAAGCCACTGAAGCCACTACCTGTGGAGTCAGGGAAAAGGTAAAAAAAAAATATATATATAAAGAGAAATGTTCCTTTAATAACTTTCTTATTGTGTTATTGATGATAATCGCAGAAAGTAATCAGTGTTTATTATTAATCCCGTTTATTATTAATGTATGATCAGAGAAAAGTAAGAAGCACAAAATAAACAATATCTGCAAAAAAGGAGAACAGGTACATCGGCAGCATCCCGATCAGAGAATAAACAATATGTTGCCAAGTGTTTCTTGTCTAGCAATGTGCTAAAAAGCAAAGCATATGTTTGGATAAAGGAGATGACAAGCTTGACTGTGGAAGTGCACATGATGAGGTTGCGGAGGTCTCTGGGAGTCCAAACTGGTTATCTCAAAGGAAATACAACACAGAAGCGCACACATTAAAGGTCACTTGATATATATATAGATATATCTTATCAGCTCTTGCGATTGCTCACCGGTTCAGGCAGCAGGAAACAACTTCTACAACAAGAAAACGGTTGCAGATTCTGTGGCTAATGATCTAAAAAAGAAGGTGTAGAAGTTCTCTCACCTGGGTCACGAAATGATTATTCATTGCACCCCAATTTTGCAACAATTCCCTGAACACTGTCAGATAGCTGTTGCTCACATTTGTATTCCTTGGGTAACTTTGTTCTGGGTTCCCATGGTGATTAGATACAGCACCAATGAAGATATCTGGTAGTGAATGCAGAAGAGTTTACACAATGCTGAACTGACACCTTTTGTATAAAGTATATTATTGGAGGATAAAGTGCTCCACTATCACTGTGTAGAAGAATACAAAAGCATAGAATGGTGCTGATCTATTGAAGCCTGGAGTATTGACGATGCAAAGCACGGGAAACTTCTAATCTGTTAAAAGATGCCATGTATGACACCTAGTAAGAAGTAAAATTGTATGAATAAACTACTGCTATCTAAATCGAATTCAGCTACAAATCTCTTGTTCTTAATCTTACAGGGACCCGTATTTAGGCATTTTTTGAACAACGTGCAATCTAATATTGAATAATAAAACTTTAATAAAAATAATACTAATAATAATTTGTTTGCACCTTTCATGCAATGAAGTTGCTGCCCACAGTGCTTTACCGCATAGGTAAGACATTTGAAATGAAATAAACAGGAGTGAAAAATACATAATATAAATAAATAAATAAGATATATCAAATAAAACATAATAGAATACATACACTTCAATTTACATAATAATGTCAAATAAATACAATATGTAAATTTACGTTACAAATTTAAAATCTCAAAACCTAGGAGAAATTCAAGCCACAACAAATAATTTTGATCATATTTCAAAAGCATAAAGTAGAAAGAATTATTACAAGACAAATACAATAACAAAGAATAACAACACAAACTCATAAAATGATCATTTCATCCTTTTCAGATGTTAGAAACAACTTTTTAATTTTTATTTTAAAACATCAGTTGAGGTTGAGTGCCTGATATGCAGACTTCCATTGCCTTGGGGCATATTCTTATGTGATTAATGTTAAGAATGCAGAGTGGGTTTGCTTTTGCAAGCTGGGCACAATTGGGCTAACATTTTTCCAGTTATGGTTTAGTGCTGAACCATTTATTGCTTTAACAGATAAAAGATCCTTAAAATCAGTTCTTAAACAAACAAGAAATAAATGCAGAGACACAAGGACATGGGTGATATGATTTGAAAGACTATATACAGTATTGTGTGTGTGTGTATATATATATATACAGGGGGTAGACAAAACAAAGGAAACACAAAATGAAAAAGGAGTAACTACATCACAATTAAAAAGGAGTCTGCATATGTATTTCATATTAATGTCAATACTAATTATCAATATGTTACTGCTATAAAAGACATTTAAAAATGAACACTTTAAAATGTGAGTGTCTAAAGCAACATGAGAGATCTAACAGAGTTTGAAAGAGGTCAAATAGTTATAGAATTACAGGTGTGGCAGTGACAGAAACGCAACATTATTTAATGTGTCAAGAGGAATAGTTTCGAGAATCATGACAACATACACCAAACAAGGAAAAACTGCATCAGGAAAGGAGTGGTTGCAAGTCACCGTTGGGGATAGACAGGCAGGATAACAGGATAGTTGCTAATAACTGCAGAAACACGGGCTCAAATATTACGGCCTCATAAATGACAGAACTGAATCTACACCTCTGTGGTTCACAAAGGGGATATTCATGGTCGGGCCAGCCATTCAGAAACCAATATACAAAATACAATTTATTAATTTGATGTACTCAATCCTCACACTTAATCCTCAGAAATAACCCTTAAGTGTCATACACATTGCAAGTGAGCTGCTGAAACTCATTTAGCATAGATGTAGCTTTATTTACAATGTGATCATTTGTATTTGATTGCCATCAGGGTACTATAATTTCCTCACCCTAAAACAGATCTTCAACTAGCAGCTCAAACCCATACCCTTTTCTTTTTACTCACCCGCTATTATGATTACGTAATCAATGCCCATGTATTGTGGCAATTATTAATTGATTAAAAGATTAATAATGATTTTTCTGTACAACCACATATACAATATAGGCACTAATGTTGATGTACTCTGATGCCTTTCTGTCTTGATGGTTCGTTTAAAGAACAAAATCAGTATCAGTCATTTGGCAATCTCATTTCTGGGTTTGATGTATGTAATTAATGTATAATAGTGTGTAAGACTGATGGAACGGCTTAGGATGGTGTTACTGTTCAGACATACACACACACACACACACACACATACTGGTTCTGAAAGAGCTCCTCTGTGTATACCACTGGCAGCTGGAATTACATGCAACACAGAACGTGATACACCAAACCATAACACTGCCTGATGCCAAAACAAATAGATGCAGACCTGCCAAAGTATCTATGTTGAAATGAAAACGGCATGTATGTAATTTACAAGTGTTTCATGAATCGTGATGGCAAGTTTCTGATTCGATTAGCTGCACTGTTATTGTGAAACATTGCTGTGGACTGTGTTTTCACACTTAGTGTATGTTTTCAAATGAGTATTCTAAAAGCAAGATACAACACTGTTTAGAAGGTTACCTCAGTTGAGATGCCCATTGGATGCATCGTCACGTAGGTGAGGAAAACATTACAGAACAGGCCTATTGATACACCTGGCCTGAAATCAGCCCGATTTTCGAATTGTCTGTTTCTTCTAAAAACCTTCATCTTGCCTTTATAACGTGTCCATTTTTTCCCCATTTTTAGCTTTTTAGCTCAACGTCCAAGTAAGTGTGCCTTGAGCTTTTTGGATGTGCTATGCGTGGCCTTCCAGTTTTTGTTTTTTGACATATTCGCACTTCACCTTATGGACCTACTGACCTTTTTCAAAAAAGAGCATGACAATTCACTATTTCCAGCATTTCAGGAGTGCTGAATCTCTCTCCCTGCTTCTAATAAAGATAAGCCCTGGAGCTCCAGAAGATGGCAGCTGCCTTCAGCTGGTTCCTTACCTCTGTCTTCATCGCCCCGCCCCTAGGACCCCTTGTCCAAGTTATAAAACACCATTCAGTCATTCATAAATTTGTAAAGTCTGGGTCTATAACCCTCACGATAAAATGTAGCCAGCCATCCTCAAATATGGAACAAAATATGTTTTTGAATTGAAGTTAAAATAAGTACTTCTACCCTGGCAAGCGTTTTTCTACATGCTTGTCATGAACCACTTCACGCTGCATCAAGTGTTGAATGTTTGGAAGAATTAAATGATCTCTTTTTTTTAAATGCTACAAAACACCTCAATAAAATAATGGAATAAAATGCCATATGGCTTTATTCATCTCACCATGGAAACTTTTGAGAGAGACAGAGAGTGAGATAGAAAGAAATACATAGAACGAAAGAGGACGGAAGAGAACAGAGGACAGAGGAAGAGAGAGAACACAAACACGTTTACGATTTATAACATACATTTCAAAAGCATACGTGCGTGATAGCACCCCCAAGCTAATAATGCATATATAACATTCCCATGTACATGCTCAATGTTCACTTACAAACATTCAGATGAGGCCATGCTACCTCTGTATTTGGTTCCATTATATAAGAACAGTGGCAGGAGCTGCATTTTAGAGGGACAGAGAATGGCACTGGAATGAGCTCTAGTCAGCATCCTGCTCTGCAGCTTGAAAGATGGCCACGCTTGCTTCTCGCATTTCCCTTCATCCTCCTCTGAAGATCAGGGAGTGAACCGCAGAATTACTTCATTAATGTGAAGCACATTTCTTGCCCTTCAAAGAAACATTTCCATTAAAAGACCAGGCTTGGTAAGAGGCATTCCACTGTTCCTTCTCTTTCAGTCTTCAAATGGAAGCGGGCAAATTCGGTCTGACCATGCAGCGCGGTGCTCGGTGACGTCGCTGTGTGTGGCCATCTCAACCTTGACAGCCATTCAATAGAGGACAAAGATCAGGAACAGCAACAGCGGAGCATTGATATAATCAATGACAAACTCACCGGGACTCATGTCCAGAATTACGAGGCGAGTGCGATCACACACATCTACGCTTTACTGCAATAAGGTTTAATTTATTGAGACTGTACGATCGAACCGCCTTGAGCTTTGAGAAGAAAAGGAAATTAAACTTTTCTTTAATTATAAGAATTATAATCTCAAAATTAGCCTAAATATTCACGGCATTATAAGCTCAGCTGTTTGCTGGTATTAATGAAATGTACTTTCGCGGGAAGCAGGTGAGGGGAAACCAGAAACCCTTCGACCAGCGACCTCCTTTTAAAAGGACAAACACAGACTGCACAGTGTGTACACACAGGGGGTGTGTGGCAAGTACTCCAGGTTCCGAAGAGATAAACAACACATCTCATGGTGCTGTCTGCGGGGGAAGACACCCAGTCCACAGGCTCCAAGTCTACCTGTCTGCCCTGATTAAAGGGTCAAGTTCAGCCAACAGTGTGCCAATTGCTCAAAGAATCTCTTTGCTACAAGGGTGAGAGCAAGTATGTATGGCTGTGCACCTTTCTGTGTATGTATGTGTGTGTGTTTATGTGCGGTGCGTGCGCGTGTGTGTGTGTGTGTGTGTGAGTGAGCGAACAGTGACCCACATTTCTTTGTGAAGCCACACTTATGAATAGTGCCATGATTGTACACAAGATGTTATGGCGAAAACGGGCAATTACCGTCTGAGCCCCGGATTCTACTGCCTGGGAAACTATTCCCATACAGCACCATCCAGAGTGTGGGGGAAAACAATCCAGTTTTAAGCTATAGACCGTTCAAAACAAGCAGAGCATTTCATCGCTAATATCCTTGCCATTATTTATTTTTTCACGGTGTTGTTTTCTAGTTCATTAACTGCTACTTTTTACATGATTTGCTGGTTTCTTTTGTTTATTTTTTTTTAAAGATACCCCCGAGTGTTATCTTAACTGGTTGCAGGGAAAACAACGGAGCTCACTCCCCTCTGCGTGTCCTTGTGGGGACATTGCATCTTCTCTGCAGTTCCTGTGTGAGTCTGAGGGCTTGCTTTTTGTCAGGGCTCACTCCTGTTCCATCTGACCGCCATTATCCGCCCCGGGATGACACGGAAGGGGAATGCCTTACAAATAAGCCTTACCACCGGCACTCACAGATGATTGCCCCCGCACCAGGCCATGGAGCACAACCCCAGCGAGTGTGCCAGCGCACCGGTTCACAATCTCGAGTTTGATTGATACGTCTCGTATTTTTCGCTTCGGCCTGTTTCGAAAATCGTTTAATTTTATTTCAAAATCGAGCCACTGGTCACCGAGCACGCTGAACACACTCAAGAGCTGTTTCCTTTCTCTCTCTCTCTCTCTCTCGTCTCTAATTGGCCTGTAATCATTTAAGGAAGATTGCGGCTGTGTTTAAAAAAAGCTACGGAATACCTCTTGATTGATTAGAAATCCTCCTGGCGCTTTTAGAACCTGTATTATGTGAATGAGCTTTAGAACACAGACACCTGTCTCTTATTTGTCTGCGAGGCGGAAATGCTCCACGCCTGCATTCAAGCTTCCTCTATTGATTACTGGGATTACCACTCCATCTGCAGAGTGCTAGGATTACAAATACATCTAAAGTCTTAACATTTACTGGAAAGTTGCATTTCCTGAGGGAAGTGGAAACCTCAAGGATTGATTCTCAAATTGTACTCAAACACATTTGTTCCAGACAGCAGGAGAAGCATTTTGTTTTTGATAATTTTTTTCTGAATAGTCTTGTGGTGCATGTTGTCTTAACTCACTGTCACACGAGAAGCCTGTGTTATTGAGCGGTGTTATGTCATCTTCTTTGGGAAAAAGACATCTTTTTGTGTGCAATTTCTGTTACTATTATGCCTTCCAAAAATACTTTTAGTATAACGAGGAGCTATTTTCCAGGAGGCCAACATCGACAAGGAAACACATGGTCCACATGGATCATTTTACTCTTGCGCTGCCTTTGATGGAAGCATTGTTTTCAGATGGATAGACTGACCGATTGAACACAGAGAGAGACACAGTGGCCCAGTTCCGTTGCAGAAAAAAATTCATTCATTTTCTCACTTCACTCACAATCCACATTTGGAGGACTCCCAATATGGCAATGGCCCTTTTCGAGGGCATGTCTACTTTGACTTTATGAGAAGTGAAGTTGACATTTTTGTTCTCCCACCCTCGCTTTCAGGCCCTCCAAGCTAGTCTGCTCAGGTGTAGACTTCAGCAGACTCACTTGATCAGATCTCCCATGCAAACAACTGGGATAAAACCACATCCGTGGAATGGGGAAAATCTGCTTATAAATGTGAGTGAATTTAAACAACTACAATCTTTTCCATGCTGCAGCTAAGCAACAGTTTCAATGTATAACTTATACTATATTGGACTATGACTGAAAAAATATATATGAAAATACACAATATACTGTTTATTTGTCATTGTAATTTTCCAGTATGCTAATGATGCTTTATGCATGGAACAAACAAAAGACTGCAAAGTTGGTCTGTAAACTAGCTGCGATGAGGACCGGTTTCCTTGGCAGTGACAGACGTTTCTTAACACGGATGCTTCCACGCTCCACGATGTGAGGCCGTTCCATTTGAAAACCGTATCTCTACTCCATCTCGTTTCACTTGCACTCCAAATGAGTGTTACTCCAACTTCCATTCGAATGATTAAAAAAAAGGAAAAAAAAGAAGCCATTTGGAGTCTGCCTCCCAGGAGCAAAGGGAGGGAGTGGAGGGAGTGGAGGGAGCCACAATTTGAATGGAATTCGGCCAGTCCCCCCTAGTTTAGATCATGTGGTCTCAAGTACGGACGGAAGAACAAGCCTTCACATACCCCACAGTTAGCTGCACCATGTGTTGCCAATCACTGACCTGTTTGAACCGAAACTTTCAGAAGCCTCCAGGGAAAGGACAGAAAACACTGGATAGCTCCAATCAGTGAGTCACGGGGCGTATGGCGACTACCTGTCCGGGGGTTCATGAAGCCTCACTCTCCCATAATCACTATAATTATGGAACAAGATTCCGCAAGAAGATATTGCAAGCACTGGAGATTTCAACAGTATTGCTCTTCATAGGGTTTTCAGTGACAGAATGTTGTGATATTGTCCAGATAGGAGAATATGGATTCGGAACCGAGCAACATTAAGAAAGAACGTTATTAAGGAAATAATAAAAATACATGCCATGTATGTTTTGTCAAATTACAAAACATGATTCAGCTATCATACTCTACAATTTCCTGTGAAGCTCTTATGCAAAACAAGAAATTCCTAAAAAGGGTAATGAAGTAAGTTGGTTATTCTTGAAATCCAGAACAGATGTGAATTGTTAACGCACGATGTGATCCCTGAAACTAATGTGTGCCTGCACACCTGTTAGACTCAAGATTCCTGATGTCTGTTCTCAGGGACAACGGCTACTATCAGTACACACCTTTTTAAAATAAAGAATTAAAATACATACTCTGCGAGAAACCAAACCAGTTATCAGTGCGCAGATACCAGCTGGGCTGTAAATACCCAATTTAATTCTGCAATTTGAATCTGGGATGGCCTAAGTGAACCACGGCAAGGGACGGTGATAAGGAATCCAGGGCCTGATGTAAGTTCGAGCGGAAATGCAGGCCCATGACAGATGGTAAAATTAACAGTGTTTTTGACATTCAGGCGCACGGCACAAACAGTGCTGCAACCAACAGATAGGGAGGAAAGCAATCAGGGGAGAGGTACGCTTCAGGACTTTATAACAAAATTTTAACATTCAGCGTGCTCCCCCTGTGCTGTCCTTCAAATACCATTTATAGATATCAATCGACATTAATCTGCCTTTCATGATATAGCCCTGAGTTAGTGACTCTAAGATCTGCCCGATCTATTTCTTTAAGTCATGTCCCCGTGGACTCCGAGCCGAATCCAGTGTGTTTGGGGACCATGTCTCGGGGACAGAGAAAACGCTGTCACCTCAAATTTTCATGGCACGTCACCTCTGCACCCACGGGCCCCCAGAGGGCCCCTCACAGACTCGTGGCAGAGGGCATCCGCCACGCCCCGCAGGCTCCCGCCCCTCGCCCCTTCCCTAACACCACACGCCCTCTGAGCATCCCGACTCTGACCTTTAGCTCCGCTCAAATTTCATCAGGACTTCAGCCCCCCCAAATCAGTGCGGGTCTTATCGAGCCTTCCTCAGGAGCTTATCTCTGCACGGGCTGATGGCAATCGCTGCACCCCGGGGCTGTGTTTGTTTCAGCGTCTCTGCACCTAATCCTGGCTCCCCGATAAAACCCGATGTTTTATTCACTGGTCGGGGACCGTACCGGCAGGCAGTGTGACATGCGAGGCCTTGATTTCGCGCCGCATGACATGCAACAACTCTTGATGGTTTCGCCAAGTTTTTTATTTATTATTTCACCCAGCGCCTCACCCTCATCACGCACCCGAGAGTGAAATTGCATGTATAGGCATGCGCTCGCTTCTGCATTATTTTCTTTTTTTTTCTCTCCCCATGTTAATATCATCTAGGAAATGAAATGTGTTCACCCCCAGAATCAGCGGGAGGCGGCGGAATAATTTAGGGGCTATTCTGAGCGAACACGAGTGTTAGGCGCACAGAATTTATCCAGGTCAGGCCCCAGGAATTTATCGGAGAGTGGGATTTATAATGAATCAACGCCCCGAGACAACCATCTCATATGAGTTGACATTCCTTACCCAGAATTCCAGAGTAGTGGAGGGGGGTGTGGGGTTAAGCCCCTGGAAATGTAGGCTCCGCCTCTCCCGTCCCAGAGCTCCACCCTTTGATCCTGCCTCCTCCTGCCATGTCTTTCACAGTTGTCCTAATGTGCATCAGACACAGTGTCAGAACTACTTAGTCGTTATCTGGGGGAGCCATGCTGAACAGTGTCAGGGCCTACTTTGGCAGATGGTGAGCAGGGTTGTTTTACACTGCCCCCCCCACCGCATCCCCATTTCCCAACCTCCCAACCTGTCTGCCATCCTTGGGCTTCCCTGCCCCTCCCACACACACACACACGCACACGCACATGCATATGCACACTCACTCACACACCTGCACACACACACACACACACACACACACACACACTCACAGCCACAGAGACACACGCACACACACACTCACAGACACAGAGACACGCACACGCACACACACAGTTACTTGATAAGGCGCCACATCCAGGCTTTGTCATACAACATCCCGACTTGGCATCCCCAGAGCTCGCCATCCGAGCCCCGATAGAGAACACTGAAAATGGAGAGAGAATCTAGCACAAGAAACACACTCCCGATTAATCAAGCCCTCATCCCCCTCCCAACCACAGCCATCCACTAAAGCAGCTCCACAGGGGCAATTGGGTGGATTCATCATCAAACGCCACCCACGTCTCATTCCCACTGACATACTGCACTACTAAACTGAAGGACACACCATTTGAGGCAAAGATTTTATTTTATTTTATTGTAATGCCGTTACGTTTATGGACTGAGTAATACTGTATGTGCACTGTAGGCAATCTGTTACAGCTCTGTCCCAACAAAATGAATCAATGTGTTACAAACCGTGGGTCAGGCAATGACGAAGCAAAACTATCACTTGGGAAATGCAACTGGCCATGATTTTACCGTGCGTACATGCATACACTTCTGTTGTCATTAATACCAAAAGCCGAAAGGGTTATCCCAGGGTGCACCGCGCTGCTCTGCATTCATCTTCCTTCTCAAAGGTACCCATCTTCCCCGTGTCCCATGTCGCTGTTCCTCATATGCTCCACGCTTCCATCGCCTAATGACTTCTGTCTGGCAGAACTGCCAAAGACTTCTGAGTGTTCCGGCAGAGGGACAGGTTCCAGCAGGGCAGGCCGGGAGATGAAACGACATCGGCAGCGCAGAAGGTCATCGCAGCCGGGCGGAGGCTCAGCTCCGCGCTTCTCTGAAGTGCGCTGGAGTCATTTCTCCGGGAGAGATCGGCCGGTGTCTGGTCCTTTCTACCATGCCTGCCCCTTTCATGTCTGATGTCTGATCCTTCATGGCACTGCGTAGATACTGTAACAGTTGCTCTTTGCGAAAAAGCAATTACTCTCGCAGGCGTCCCTCTCAAACACACGATGGTGAAAAAATAATAATAATGCAAGAGAGGATGACAACGGCCAAGGGTGGACACACGGAGACAGGAGAAGGGGGCAACGTGGGTATTAGCCATTGCATGTGTGAAAATGTGGCTACGCTCGAGGTAGTTCGTCTTTTTCCAGCCTTGCAAACTTTCCTTGTTTTCTGGTAATCAGATGCGCGGCATCCCAGACAGGCACGGCGCGTGTAGGCTGAATGTACGCCGTGGCTGCAGGCTTTAGTCGGCCGGACAAGATTGTGGGAAGCACAGTAGTCTCAGTAGTTCTCAGTCAGAACTTTTGAATTCCTGCAGACAGCATATTTAATGTGACACACTTTGGTCACACACTCTGTGTGTGTGTGCGTGTGTGTGTGTGTGTGTGGAGGAAGGGAAATTGCTCGTGGAAGAGTCGCTGAGTGCCATTGTAGGAGACTTTTTCCTGGCAACGTCCTGAATGAAAAGCCTGGCCCCGTTTCCAAGTTATTTTTTTTTGAGCGGTGCTTTTTTTTTTTTTTTTTTTGAACACCTGCAAGATAACACCGGGATTAGCCCCTATTTAATTCCTCCCTGCTCTTTTCATGTTTCTGAGCGGTGGCGGGCTTTGACCGGAACGCTCCCCGCAGCATTAAGGACCGACTGTGATAGCATTCATTGCTGAGCTTCTGGATTTGTTTACTTAATCCAATATTTGTGCTCGCGTATACGGGAAAATGCAAAGCTGTTTGCGCCTGTAACAACCAGCCATAGTAAGAAACAGTAAATAAGAAAAAAAAACTGCAAATGATAGAGGAACGCGGAAAATACAGTGTTAGAGGATTTGAAGAGTGCGGGTTTACTTAGGCTTAGAAAATTAGATAACTTTTGATCCCTGGCAGAATGATCAAAAACGCATTTAAAATTTGAAGTGCTCGTTTGAATGCCTCTCTTGGACAAAGAGTAAACAAAGCAAGCAACGTGAGTGCACACAAACATTAGGTGAACTGAGACAAAAGATCTCAAAGTGCATACAGTATTTAATACCTCACAATTCAAGCCTTTGAGAGAATCTCCATCTTCTCAGTTCATTTTTTCCCCCTCCATTTCTTCATCTTGGGCTATCTGAATCCTGTGTGCACGGCCTTCTTGGGTTTAAATCACTGTGTGTAATTTACTCTGGCTCCTATCGCTGTCCAAAAGCCATTGCTATCCACAGAGGGGTCCAGACGGCCGGCGCTCCGCATCCACCTGATCTCGCTGCGGGAAAGCGAGTTCTGTCCACTGGTCCACTGGTCGGGTCCGGCTTGTCCAGGTTCTGCCTGGAGGCCATCCGTCCGCGTCAGAGTGCCTTTGGACAGAGTCGACCCCATCTGTGTCTCCTCCTGACATTCATGAGAGGGAGCACTGTACTCAAGTGCTAAGCTTGTCTCTGAACATTGGTACCAAGCTGAACCATTACCTTGGACCGCAATGCCATTATTCGTATATGACGGTATTGCAGTCCAAGGAAATGGTGTAGCTTGGTGCCAATGTTCAGAGACACACACATACACACATACACAGATGCAAAAATGCACATATAAACAATCGCTTGACAGGTAGAGTAATGTATAAGTGATGAGAAGCTTAGTACTTGTGCTGCACATGTACAGCGCTCCCTCTTTTTGGTCCTGGGCTCCTGGTAACACTGTTCTTTTTTTACTAAATCTAAAAAGTTGGGAATATTTCAGGATAGACACAGCTTTTACAGTGGCTTCCTTTTAATTATCTGAACAAGAAATGTCTGTGATTGTCCATGTACTTGTTTGTGTGTGTGCGTGTGCATGCGTGACTATGTGTGTGTGTGTGTGTGTGTGCGTGAGTATGTGCAAGCCTGCATGCATGTATGTTTGATTGTGTTTGTGTGTGAGCAATTACTCTTTAAATACAACTCTTCAAAACAGTTGCCTTTTTTTTACGCGGGAACAAAGGTCTATAATAGTGGCTCCCTTGTACTTCCAAGTGAAGTCTGGTTTTAATGAAGGCATCTGGCTACTTCCCACCTTTGGCAGGTTCCAGAGTCACTTCTTTGTTTCCTGCTACATCTGTGTGCACTGGGCGAGCCCAGGGTCAGAGGCAGAATACGCTGACCGTCTCGGGATAAAAGACCAGATTGCAGGCAGTGTGTTCCGCCCCCCCCCAACCCTCGCTCCCCCCTCCACGCCCCTTCCCTCTCCAGGAGGATGAGTGCCCTGTCCTGAGGCACATTTCTGGGGTTGCTGTGGCGGCTGGCTGTCAGTCACCCGTCAGTCACGGCAATCAGTCCACCCGGCCTTTTGTTTCAAGGAATCCCTTTCGCTGACAGCCCCTTTCACTGAACTCCCTCTCTGTCCGGCTGGCCCCTTCTCCTGCGCATGCCAACCGGGTGGCCGTTGGTCCTCCCACTGAACCCTTGCCCAAGTGACACCATGGGAGCCGGCCCAACCCAAAAAACCCAGACGCACGACGGTGGCTCGAGTTCCGCCCCACTGCTTTTGTGGAGGAGCAGGCTGCAGATGGGAAAAGAATGCAGTTCTAAATTCGGCACAATTCTCTTTTTATCTTTTATGTCTGCAGATGTGTGCATTCTGAGGCAGGAAATTCGACTTGCATCCCGCATAGACGACCATTCCTAGCATTCCCATTGTAAATTATAATAGTTTTCTTTGTTTACATCACAACAAAGAATGTTCCAAATACCTGTGGATATATTTTTTCTTTTCTGGTTACATTAACTTGAATTTTGAGCTATGCAAGACGGATGCGTGTGAAACACAATTTGATTTCTATAGCCAATGGAATATGGAACACAACCGTACATATGGAAAAGATTATTGCCATCATCTGGCTGACGTATAGAGGTCTTGTTTTCCATCGAAGGACATTATAATTACTTCTAATAATTGAACATATATGGGTTTAAGTTTATCTTGAATCTATACCAGTTCGTATATGATACAGCATGCTTCAGCAGTGTAATCACCGGTGCAGGCAATTACAAAAAATAATTAGAATATTAATTAGAATTTCTCATTAGCGGCCCCGTTGTTTTAGTAAATGAGTTTAATGATATGGAAGGCCTCTCCCCCTCGAGGGGCACATTGCCACCCCTGAGCAGAAGGCGGGACCCCAGGAAATGAGCCGACCGAGGGAAGGGAGACGCGCTTAATTGTAAACCGCGGAGATATTTACATAGTTAATGTGTAACCCAGATATCTGAGCCTGCTATTATACTGCGATCCCGTCCCCGCCGCCTTTGATCGACAAAAGCGCGACTCTTCGGGGGAACGCTGCAGAATTTAAATAACGCTGGTGTGTGCGTCAGCTCCGTGCTTTATTTAGTTTATGCCGCCTGCAAGGGTTCTGCACGCGGCTGATATATTCCCCTACGCTTTCTTCACACATGTAAGTTATCAATACCAATATATATAATCTCTGGGGATGATATGAGAAACAGCGTTTTGAAGTACGCCCCCGATGCTTCTAACAGGCGTAACTCGCTTTGTTGTAGCGTAGCATCATGTATTTGTTACCGGGGTTGCACTCGACTCCCGCTTTCGTTCAATTACCAAAGGCTTCGGCGTTCCTTTTGCTCTGAGTATTTCAGAATTGTGTCGGAATGGGCACATCCCAAATGGATTATCTAGTGGAATGTAATTTTTTTGGGACAAGGATTTACATATCCATGCTTATATCCATAACCACAGAAATGTCCTGAATATACATATATAACTGCGTCATTAATTCACATGTCATGAATATGAGCTTATTATGAATACTATTTAGTTTATTTTTAAACAGACATTTTTGCTGAGATGTTTTCTTAAGACGTGCTACCCACCGCATAAGTTAACCAGTTACCATTGTGTAAAAAACAAAATGGCTGCAGACCATTTTTTGTGCAGAACAAGAAAAACTATTGCCTCTGTGCCTATATGAGGACACAGGTAGCTACATTCTGGAAGGGCTGACGTGGGAAAAATCTATCAAGATCCCGAGGGGTTGCAACCATGAGGAACTCTTTCTGGGAATGTTGAGACTCAGCTTTAGGGGGGCACGTTTTCTGTTTTCTTTTCTTTTTCACACAGAAATTGTTCAATACAAGCGATCCAGTGCTGCAGCTCTGGCGCTTCCTGAAGGTTTGAAATCAATAGCATGCACTCATATTGACCAGACAGTGATCAGCCCACTGGAAACAATGGGTAGAGATGTAGCTGTTACTTTTAACGCAGTGCTACATCACGGCGGTTAACACCCTGCATGGCTCACAGACCCTCAAAGACTCACTTCAGTATCACATTTATTCATTCATTTATTCTTATTATTTATTCTTCCACAAGAGACTAAATACCCACATCTTTAAACTCCACTACCCTTGATTCTATACATTAATTAACTGTCATCACCACTGTCTACATGCGAACAAAAAAAACCTGAACTTTTCTTCCCTTGTGTTACAGGTACAGTGTGCAGCTACCAACAATGATGTCTATTGCAATGTTACTACACTGATCTCTTGCACCAACCATGTTTAATCTTATAAATGCACTTTTTGTAAGTTGCTCTGGATAAGAGCGTCTGCTATGTGCCTGAAATGTAAATGTAAACTGTATTCATTGTTTCAATTTAAGTTGCTTCATTTTTCGTTGAACATCTACACGCTCAACAGGATGTCAAGGTTTAAACTCAAAATATGACCTGCACTCTCAATACCTGGGCTTGATCTTCAGCACCAGGGTCCAACATTCGAAGACAGATTTAGAAAAAATGCTACTTAACCAGTTTTGCTTTGAATTTTTTTAAATGTAACCTTTACCAGGAAGTCCCATTGAGATACAGGATTTATTTTCCAAGGGAGACCTGGCCAAGGCAACAGCAACGACAAAACATACAGTATATTATACATAAAAACATACATGATAATAAAGTGCTTTGATTGGAGGTAATACAACATGTTATCAATGGGGGCCCATTCTACAGAAAACAACAACACTTCCTGCAGAGTTCTGTATCAGGGATTTAAATTCACTAAGCGAAATCAGGGTATCTAATTCGGTGATGTAAGATGCGTAACGAGAAAGCGGATTGGCCTGGGAGGTTCAAACGGATCAGAAATGCAGGCTTGTTTTAATGATGAGTTTGGGCCATTTCTGGAATAATTAACTCATTCACTCTGACATTCCTCTGGAATCACACCAGAGACCACGCCAGGTGTTCCGCTTCTCGCAAAGTTATTTATTAACCCCGACGAGTATTGAAATGTATTCTGCTGCCGCAGCTGCTGTTTCCGCAAGCGTTTTCACAAACAGTCCCCAGGCCCGTGCCTCGCTTCTTTTCCTACCTTTTCCTCCCCGTCCATCTTTCAGCCTGTTCACAGCCACTCTCCCACTTCCCCTCTCTCTGGGCATAAGTAGTGTAATTCAGCATTCAGCAGTTTCCACTTACAGTGCTAATCATCACCATTTTATGATATGAGATATTAATTTTTGACCACAGCGCCAGGTGTGCTCTCTTGAGTTTGGCTCCCTTACGAGGGATATTTATAGCAGACTAAAAAATCTTTTAATTTGACCATTTATCAGTTATGTATTATAATCCTGTCATACTGTATACACTTGACTGAATACAAATTAAAATTTAGTTCATTAATTTGGATCTCGTATAGTCTTTTGAATTTGCTTGATAGCAGACATGTTAAATTTGCTTTCAGGAGTAAAGAAACTTTTTTTTCCCTCTCGGGAAATACATATAAAAAACAGCAACCCAAAAACTGCCATACTTAATTTGAACGTATTATGTTTACACGCATGTGCACTTATATGCGTTGCATGCTACTTGCGAATGCGTTTTGGAAGAATGCCAAGTCAGTTATTGCCAAGCTTGCTGCATTTATCAAATATTTACAAGAATAGGTAAGGTTCTGTTGGTAGGGGAAAAAGAAAACAGCAAAGCAACAACAATATTCAACATACAATTTTTACAGGAAGAAGCTGAACAAAACTACTCCGAGCGTTTAAGTCTTCAACAAGAGGACATCTCCCCTCTCCTTTCAAAAAATACAACTTCAACTGCACAAATAAATTCTGCCTCAGACATATGGTAAGCAGGTGCACTGCTCCCAGTTCTAGGGCTGCCGCATTAACGGAGTGGCAGTGCCAATTTGTATTAGTGACTTAAAGAGACTAAACATTGTCAGAATAAACCAGCGGCTCATTATCATTGTGTATTAATTTCACAGTGATGGGTTGACTTTTCTCCACAAAAAACCTCCTTTCATCTACCGTTGAAGCAAACAATGAACGGTGTGTTAAAGGCCTTTCACAAACAGAGAGCTGAAATGATGAGACGTGCAACTTGTCATTGTATCATTTTCCATCAAACTCCAGATGTACGTGACAAATTGCTGCATGATCCCCCGTCAGCTCTGAGGGCATTGCTGTCACCTTCATTACAGCACAGTATCTTCTACATTTCCCAGAAACACAACTGAGAGATAGCAGACATGGTTTCTAAGCCCGCGAGCTGTGTCCTCATTGTAATGCTGCACCGAAAAACTATTCCCTGTCTTCAGCTGAGAAAACAAAGGCACCGAAGCCAAAGCAAGCAGTGTCCGACTTCATTTCAGCGCTCTGTGCCGTAATTGACAACTTAAGACCTTGCCCATGGAAAATGTCAGTGGCAGATGAGAAAAATGATGGCTAATATATATATATAATCCATATTTACCACACATGTGGAGATGAACCGCAGCTTTTGAGTCCATGTCCATGTTCTGGCCTGTGGGAGAATTGTGGAATATTCATTTAAATTATTGATGCGGAATATTCTCATGTTCAGTTACTTGAACTCTCACTCCAATTTTACTGTACAAAGGAAAGAAATAAGAGGAAATTGACGGATAGCATGTGCTGCAAAATACCGCCGTATGATAACTCCAGCATACAATTCAAATGATATGCTGTTTATATGGCATGCGCTCCCTGTAGCTTTTTGCGCTTCGGAACACGTTATATTTTCAGTAAATCTGCAGTGAAGGCCCCTTCCAAAGGCAACCAGGGCTGGAGAGGAGAAAAGCAGGGAATGTGCTGTATTTGTTTAGACATAATGAGCCTTTAAGCTGTCATTGTGAGGCCTATTTGTTTTGGGTGTACTTAGTATGACTAACTAAATACGCCCCAGGCTGGAGTTCCTTTTCAAGTACATGTACTGTACACTTTTTAGTGTTCCAATCAGATATGCATGCTAAATAATAACTACTTATCTAAAGTGAACTAAAGCCCTTTCCTTTCTGAACAACTTTTTATCTCTCCCTGTTTTTTTCTCTATTCCCCAGTTTCATAATTCCCAATCGCAGCTGTAAACTCGTCCCATTGCCACAGCATCCTTTGTTAATTTGGGAGGGTGCAGACTCCCTAACAGCAGTAAACTGTAAGTGCCTGCCTCATTTTCACTGCCAGCTGAGATACGCACCCATTGCGCCAGAAATGTGCTCTACCTGCACAGCTGGCACCAGCAGACTACAGGAACCCAATCAGGGGTTCTGTTTGATTGGGTGCCCGTCGTCTGATTGGACAGGGAAAAGCCAGGCCAACCTCCCTCCCTGGGTGATGCCATGGCCAGTTCGCATTGCCCTGCAGGACTCCCAGCCACAGTTGGGAGTGGTATGGTCAGGAATCCATTCCAGACCGTGGTGTACAGTACATGACTGCGCGAGAACCAGTGTTTCAGCTGCAATGCTTATTTTTAAATAAGTCTTAAGAGCCCACTTGTGACCAGAAGCTTGCAGGTTTGGTTTGAATGTAACGCTTTTTCTTTTGTAACCTCCAGCGAGGTACTTAACCCCAATCACTTCACTGAATAGCCATTATCAATGGATAATGTGTAAAATGTTAGCTATGGATGTTTCATTGGATAAGTGGATAAGCATTGCAAGCAAGAAAATTAAGTGACATTGCATGAGGACAGATGCTGAGGTAGATGCATGCTTTTGTTCCGGCGAGCTGGCGAGGGAAAACCTGCGCACTAGCATGACCAAAATGGGGGACCTCGTTCACTCCGAATGGAGAACAAGAGCACTGCTTTCCTCTCGTGCCCGCCCCTCGTCTCTAGTTCACGACAGGACAAGGCTGTCTTGGCATTGACCTTGATGTTGGTCCTCTGGTTCCCTTACTTCTCTCCCAGGATCCTCCGGGGGTTGTCCACTTTTATTAAAAAGAGATTTGGAGATTTGAAGAACAGTTTGAACAGACAACCCTGACGCACAACGGCGGGTAATTCCCTTAATGCTTTCAAGTCTTCGTCGGCGGATTAATGGGTCTTGACAATTTCTCAAAAAGGGGAGCGCAAATGAACGAGCACGTTCCCAGACGCCCGTGCCGATACCGTCTAAGGCGGGGTTCCTGATTTTCTCGCCGGATAAGAAACAATTCGAGGCAACAGAGCGCAGACATGCTGCAGATGTTGAGAGAAATGCTCAGCTGTATGCTGATGGATGGTGGGAATAACAGGGGTGGGAGGATAGGAGGATGGGATCTGCATGAGGGGAGGAGAGTGATCTCCGTTGCCCTGGGGAACACCCCGGATCTTACCGAAGCATCAATGAGAGACCGGAGAGCTCCTCTGGCACACTGTAGCACACTAGCGCCAGCTCTGGGGGGGATCCTGAGGTGGCCGGGCCCCCCCAAGCTCTCATATAAATGTATTTATTCATAATATATCATTTATTTATAAATATACATTAACAGTGTGTTCAATACCATGCACATATGCATCAGTGCCCCCGCCCCCTAAACAGGGCCTATGTGCCGCGGTGCTCACTATTCTGTGAGGCCGCACTCACTACTCACCCATTTATTTTCATTCACAGTATCGACAGGGACCCTGAGTTACCTTGTTTCCCCCAGCCCCTGTCTTCAGGACAGTCACCTTGAGAGGCTGTCCAGCCCCTTTTTATTGCAATTTAGACCGGCCACCAGATGGGAGGCCAAGAAGGCACTGATTTATTCTCCTTTCTCTGAAATTATAACCACAAAAGAACAAATATCACATACTGTCATCCTCATTTATACAGTCTAAATGAATATGATTTGTGAGAAAAACATAGAATACAAGTAAGGCCAATTGTCTAATATTTGTATAATAAAATATGGTTAAGTTCTTTGTTATGCTTCAGAATAAAACAAAAAATCTCAAAAAAAAATAAGTAAGGGTAACAATTAAAGCCATATTTTCTCTTATAAAACACTGAAACACACCTGTGAAAATAAAAATGGAAGCAAACCAGAAGTGTTTTTTGAATTTCAACTGCAATTTATTTATAATAAGTGTAAAACACATCCAAGAAAATGTCAGAGCTGAAAATGATGTCATTCAAAAAAGAGAAGAATGGGTGAGAGTTATGGTCTGCATGGTCGGGTGAGCGGATAATACATGAAGGCATCAGGCTTTTTCCCATGGTTTTCAGAGGAGCTAGTGTGAGCTGGACATCATTTACTCTATGTTTATTGTTTCAGAGCCAACTCTAACCTTCCTGTTCCTCTGTTTTTACCATGGCCGTGTGTCATGAAGGAAGCGCATGTTGAGAAACAAACGTTTTACTTCTTCATATCTTTTTGAAATACACCTGCATTATTGGCCATTTGGCTTTCTGACAAATGACAAATTACACGTGTTAACGCAAATAACTCGCAGACACTTGTCTCAAGTGAAATAAAATATTCCTACAGAAGCTTGAAAAAATGTTAGTTTTTCAGCGTGGAAATTCGTATTATTGTTTTGTCCTTTTGTCCTTTGTCCTTTTGACCAGTGTGCTTAAATTGCAGTCACGCAGAATAATGTCAGGAAAGAAAAAGGATTTATGGCTAATGATCTTGGGTTAGGGTGAATTATCTGTGCCTCTCGTTGAACTGCAGTGTGGATACGGCCATCTGCAAAACAAGGGGATGATCATAAACAATAACCCTCTGACTCTCTGAATGACAGCTGGCACTGAAGCACAGAACACGACATCCTACAAGTGTAGTTCCACCAACGGGCGGGCCATCTCAATCCACAGCAAAGTCATGCATGACTGGGTGTGGAACATCTGTGGTTGAGAGCTGTGAAAGCGTTGTTGGTTGATCGCTGAGAACAAGTGTGAGACTAGCTTCTGGGAACGGGTTCACAAAGCGCACCTCTCTGTAAATTTCCACCGATGCGAATGAGGCTCGCTGCGATAATGTTATCACGACGACCGTTCTCTGTGTTTACAATATAGTTCGTGAAATTGGCCATCTCTTTGCCACCTGAACCCCGACAGGAAGAAGAAAGAAAAAAAACGTTAAAAAAAACAACTTTAAAAGGCTTAAACCCACGTGAGCCTCTCAGAGCTCTCATGGCTACGGTTGCCCGAAAACACCATGACAACACCAAACAGTGCGCTCGGAGAAAGCGGCAGGAAACGGCATCTCCAAATGGGCGCATGAGTGTGTGAGTGAGTCCAGACAGAAATCAGCAGGGATGAGCACACAGGCTGGATCTGGCCTGGTGAGTTGGAGAGGATTAATTAGACATGAGGAGGTTTGGGGGGAAGGCAGTGATTAAAATCAGAGCTTTGATTGCCAAGCTCTCTGGGCTCTTTCAGATGAGACGGGGATGCTGAAGGAGGGCTCCTGATGTTTGTCATTGCCAGTGATGGATCCCTCACCCTGACAGTGTGTGTGAGACTCAGTATGGCACAGAACAATGTGAGGCACAACGAAGCCAGCGGTCAACTTTGGTGCACTGAAACCAATGTTCTTTTCGGTCATGACTAAAGCTCATAAATTAATTAACTTTCCAAAAACAAAACAAAACAAACAAACACAACCCCCCCCCAAAAGAACAAAGAAGAATTGAAATTCTATACAATTTTGCATGAGTAATGGGCTGTCCCTAAACATTATTGGTATCGTTGTGTAAAAAAGAAAAAACATTTTACTAAATGAAAAAATATGGCTCGAGGGCTTAGCATCCCTGAAAAGTGTTTTAGCTAAATAACTTGTATACTTTAGCTTTGCCATTATTTATCTGTATTTTTTCCAGTGAAATATTTCAGTTTTCTTTGGAGAGTAGACGTCTTTGAATTTCAGGCAGGGGGATATTCAGTTTCATTTAATCAAGAACTGGAAAACCACAGGAATTCTCCCAAATGGTTTGTTGCTGCATCTTTTTTGTTAGTAACATGTAACAGTATTCTCTAAAAGAGCTGAATTTAATTCAAGTCGGGAACAGGCCATGAGTCACTCAAATCGCTTTCCCCGCTGAGAAGTGGCACAATTGTGTTTTTATTAAAGCCAATGATTTCTGCTGCCTCTAAAAGCTCAGATCACGAGGCAGGAAGTTGATTCAATTACATGAGCGGTGACATAAATAAGTAAAACATAAATAGATGCAACAAATCTGAGGGTTGTTCGGAAGACAAGAAGGGTCCCACCTGCGGGCTGCAGAGATGGGCACTGAATGATAATTATGCATTTTTTAAATTCAATAATCCATCCACCGTCCTGCAATTTGGGCAGATTGCACAGGATGATTTCCTGGCCTGGCCTGTGGCTACAGCAGTAACACAGTAGCAATGCAGAGAAAATGCGCTCTAGCATTTGTTCTCTCTCACCTGTGCAGCTGTGCCACCATGGCAACCTGCGCGGCTGTGCCACCATGGCAACCTGTGCGGCTGTGGGTTTTTTGCTCCACTGCAGTTTCCCTGCCCACTGGTCTGGAGCAGTGATGGACTTATCACTAGAACATGATGGTTTTGACAAAAAGTTCGATTTTTGGTGTGTTGCTCAGGAAGTTTTAAAGCATTGAGATATTGAGATAAAGGACATTTATCTGAAATTATACTGGCTTGTTATCTTGCAAAAGTTGCAAAGTGTGTAAATGTTGCAATTCTTATACACTTGCACATAACTTTTCAGGGAATGTTCCTTTATGACAGCTGTGCAGACCTGTGATCTTAAAACAGTGGAAATTAAAGTGCATGCAATTTTCACATGCTTACGCATTACTGCGCTTCTTCTCAAGTTTCCTCTTAAAAGAGGATGGGGGGTGGGGCAGCTGAAACTACCAAGTTTCAACCAAGTGGTTTCAGACAGCCTTCAGCAGAAGAGGGCCAGATGGGTTAGGTCGAGGTGAACAGCTCCATATGCCCTTATATGTGTTGAAAATGTTGGAATTACTAAGAAATTGTAAACTGAAGCTCACAAACTAGCCTGAGGGCCAAAGTTAGCACGTTGGCATGCACTGTTTCAAACTTGCTTAAGAGATGAAAGGGGTTCAGGACAATGCTAGATTATGCTAGCTCCTTGTTTTATTTAGATGACCTGTATCCCCTTCTCTAATCCAATCTCACGATAGTTAATCAATAACTCATACTAGTGCTACAGATGCTTCACAGGTATTCATAGGACAGTAGCCTCTAATTGAATTTCTCTTACTGACTAATGCACCAGACAAATAAACTTTACTTAATGATCACCAAACTACCTGGATGGGTCAATTAAGATCAATTGTTGTCCTAAAATGAATTAGCCTAATCATCACATTATATGTGAGCCCAAAAGTTCAAATATGGCAATTATGCATGCACTCTTATAAATGATTTGGATCATTTGGTAGAGTAACATATATGAGTGTGTGTGATGAAGGCCAATGACGGTGAATTTCCTTAATGTTAAGACCATCTTAAGTTAAGATCTGCAGAGACTCTTTGGGGCAGTGGCTGACAAGTTTTAAATGATTTTCCAAACAATGAGAATTCATCTATAGGCTGGGTTCCTGGCTTTTATGATCAAGTGGATGAATTTGAATGTTACATATACATACCTGACTAAGGTCACAGATGTAAAGACACACTGTCAATAAGATCTACAACCTAACATAAATATATCCTAAACTGGTTTTATTTATTGTTGAGTGTTTTTCTTGTGTGTGTGTGTGTGTTTGGGTTGTTGTTGTTTTGGTAGATTCAGTACATTATTAATAATGTTTAATTTAATCTTACTGTATTTTAAGGTTGGGTCCTCTCTAGATAACCAGCCAATCGCATTCCTGCTTTAGCCCAAGCATAATTCAGCTCACTTTCACTGGGTAGATAACCAGTGAACTTCCCCAAACACACATGCCGGCTAAAATATTTCCTCTTTGTGCAGGGTGTTGCATCATGCAGCAGCATTTTGTATTTGTATTATATTAAGTCTAGGATTTTTGTGGAGTGAAAAGAAACCACTTGTGCGCATGGGCTGGTTGTGTGACAAAGTTATTTCCTAAAGAAGGTCATTTCCTCACCACAACACACAGATTTAGCACATGCAGGTCTCCCAGAGATAAGATTATTCCTATACTTTGGACTGTGTTAAGCTCATACAAAGGGTCAAAAATTTTTTTTTTTTTAAATACATTGACAGAGTACTGGGAAATTGAAAAAAATAAACCAGCAGGTCCAGTGGCAGATATCCAAGAGTATTTAAAGCACTAGAGGAGATTATTCATAAACCACAAAGTATTTTTATGCACTCTCCAGACATTTCAGATGTACCTGTTGAACAGAAGCCAGGAAAAAAGAGAATCATACTGATACAGGACGCTACGGGCCAGATGGTTTAACTTGCATCACATTTTAAATTCTCGAATCTATCATTTGGGACAAGTTTGGATAAATCTTTCTACTATCAAAAGAGACCGTCAGCATGACTTTTGTGGAGGGATTATGATGAACAAATATCCTGGACTTTAAAGAGGCAACAAATTGTTCATAGGCAAACCAGCTTTATGATACTATATATTTGGATTCTCAAAAAATGTTTTACAAAGTACCCCATGAGACTCATTGCCAAGCAAAAAAATAATTAGGAAGTAGAGGATATCTCAGAGTGGATTTCAAATCCAAATTAGCTCCAGGGTAGAACGAGTAATGATACAAGTGCAAAGTTGGTTGCCTCGGTGAAGTTGCGGTAAAGCAGTGTGGAGTTACGCCATCGTACAGTAAAGCAACGTGGAGTTACAACATTGTACAGTAAAGCAATGTGGAGTCACCATCGTACAGTAAAGCAACGTGGAGTTACAACATCGTACAGTAAAGCAATGTGGAGTTACGCCATCGTACAGTAAAGCAACGTTGAGTTACAACATTGTACAGTAAAGCAACTAGGAGTCACACCATCGATTACAGCAGCTGTGACTGCTGTAATCAGACCAAGAGAGGATATTTCCAACAAGTGTTTCATTACCAGCTGACTGTAAAGCAAATGATTAAACATGTCACGCTCTGCCATCTTTGTGTCTTCTTCTTCCATCACCTGGTCTGCCTGCAGCGATCAGTAAACTACTAATCTGCCAGTGGCCATTGCTCAGGTGATGTCCACCTGCTTGTGATGTATAATTGGATTTGACTATGACATAAATATTTATTTTCATGTGCCTCATGGAGCAATGCTATCTTGCCTCCTGTTAATGATCTCATGGTATAACACCTTAAGTCTTACTTTTGTGTGTGATTGGAATCCACACTCAATCCCTTGTCCCTGGTGAGGTGATATGTCAGTTTAATATAGACTTCCAATTCTCTCTTGTTGAATTTTTGAATTTCATTGCTTGCAGTGTCTTCCATTTGAATTCACTCTACCCTGGCCTTTTTCTCTTGGGAGTGAGGCAGCGGGAGGAATTATAAATTGGCTAAAACAATTTTATAGTATACTCTTCCTTAATTGCGACTTGCTCTAATTGTTTTTTAATTAACTGTCAACAATGAAATGTTGTGAATTGGAAATACACTTTTTTTGTTAATGGTGGAAGCACTGGGTTGCAATCACAATTTGGTGTTTGTGAATCCCCCTCTTAATTTCTTCAGGCTTAGCAAAATGAGTCTTGGGGGATTTTGTTTAGATTTTTTTTACAAGGGATTGACAAGGACCATTACAGAATCTATTTCAGGGATAATTCCACCATCAGAACAAGGTAGAATAGTTTAAAATGTTGCTATGGCACAAGTGTTATGGCACAAGAATTCTGTCCATTCATTAATTCCAATTCCATTCATTAACAACCACTGTTATTAATGAATGGAATAGTTTACCAGTAGAAGCAGAGGCCCTTGGGTGTTCAAGACCATGCCTGACTCTAGATGGGTCTTTATAATTTATAAAAAGGAATGAAAAATGTAGTGTTATTTAAAACACATCGCTGGGTCCCATTAGTTCAGAAAAACTAGCTTTTATCATTTCAGCTAGAATAAGAGTATGTCTGATAAGTAGCTCTGTTGCATTCAGAGCCCCCCCTGTGTGAGATAAAATTGGGACAATTATTTCACAATACAGCAAACTTTTCCATTGAGGTCCCACTTCCCTGGCACATCACAGAGCCTGGTGATTGTGAAAGATATTGCACTTACACAGAGTTAAAAGGTTCACAAAAGCCTACATCTTTTACAACACCCTGGGATAATTCGATTCCGGCGTAATTCCAGCAGTAATTGAGTGCACCAGCCCCATGTGTGACCTTGGAAGTAGTGGCAGTTTGTTCACAGTGATTAAGCTAACTTCACCCATTTAGGTTGGAGGGAACATGGTGCAAGGTATAAGCAACCTGTATCCTGAGCAGCAGTACAAACGTGAGTGCAAGGTTGACTTCCTCTCATAAAGCCCGGCACTGTGGCCAAGAGGCTCAACACCTGTACCTTCTCAAAACGTTTACCTGTTCTATTTCCATTCCGGTTTTCTCTCTGCTGATATTGGCGGGGATCCTGAGCTTCGATATTAAAGCGTTGCTCACGTTGTATCTTCCTGCCTGGGCCTGCACCTGGAGTTCCTGGGGGCCAAGGTCTGAAGGCAGGTCTTGGATAACTGAGTACCGTCGCCTCTCTGTCTCTTTCTCTCTCCATTCAATTCAAAAGGCTTTGTCGGTGTGATATACATGTAGTGTACTTATTGCCAAAACTAATAAGAAAAATAACATTCCACACATGTCCTCCCACACGTCCATACTGCACACACAATCCCCTGAAAATGATGGATTGAGACACAGATACATTGTCTCTATAAATACTGTGTTTTGGGTTACAATAGGGTGTAGAGGGGTTACATGGTTCCAGTGAAGGGAACAATGGAAAGAAAATGTTAAAAATGTTAAAAGAAATACTTAACAATTCTAACTCAAGGCCAAATATCTATATAATGAAAAGAGTAAAAGAAAGCCTTCTCCACCCACAATTGTTTTCTCCTACTCAAATGGACTCAGATTCCTGATTGAAAATGTTCTGACATTATGAGAAAAAAAGTGCCACTCTGCTCACGGGGAGATTTTAAAAGAATAGTTCATCATTTTAACCAGGCTGCTCTCTGTCGGGAGGGATACTGCACAAATTGAAAATAAAATATTTCGGAAATTGACGGAAATGGGCATGAAGTGGACACTGTGGTTTTTCAGCAGGTGATTGCATGTGCATGTGCACGAGCATGCGTGACCCTTATCCCACTAAGAGCATCCTGCCTTCTCACCTAATTGCCCAATATTCGCTTGCCGCTAAGCACCCAATGAAACAATGAGGGCCTGTTAGATTTCCGTGTGAAGTCGAAATTCTCTGCGACACGGCTCGGAGAGCTATTACCACATAATGCGGGGGCCAACTCTCTCAAAAACACATGTGGGAAAAACTTGCAGAGAGCAATCAGCTCATTTTTTGGCAGCATTGTTTTTCATTTCAATGCATGTCCCATCCAGGAAAAGCTGGGACGGAAGTTCCCATCGCAAGAACTCAAGTTTGAGCCAAAGGGGAACGTCAAACAATTGTGTAAAACCCCTCATTGAACCCCCAATCAAAATTCATGACTCAGCCTGCTCCAGGGCAGAAGAACCAGTCGAGGACAATAGCCAGGTTCTGTACCCTGGGTATTAATTAACCATGGCCATTGATTGAGGAGGGGTTTCTCCAGGGGGGATGATGGCTCTGTCCGTTTGAGGGTCTCATAGAGGAACACCAGGTTTAATCAGTAGCCTGTATCCTGCTGAACAGGCACCTGTGGGACTTCAAAGGGGGGTTCAGTCCCTTTGTTAAACAAACTGGCTACTGCAGTTTGGAGGTAAAGCTGTTGCTGGGTTCACACAGGTCTAAAACCGGTTACCTGACAATCACTTAATCCATGTCACGGTGAAATATACGGAATCTTATATTAGGATAGGATTTAGAAAATAATAATGAGCAGAAGGCATATGATTATTCTCCCTGCAGATTTTCTGTAGTAAATTTGGAAAGTTTTACTCTTTTGACATTTCCACAACTTCTTCTTATCCAATATAATAAGTTTATGTTTCACATAAAATACTAATTTCCCAGGAATTCTTGTTTTCAGTAACTGAAAAAATTGTGCTTTTGTTAAAAAAAAGGCAAAAAATGTAAAACTGCAAACAAATCTGAATATAACAGCAGGAGGAGGGGACTGTGTGGATCAGGGAACAGGAGGGAGAAGAAATAAGAAACATGCTCTTTTCTAAGATAAAAGTAATTGATGGTGTCTGTGATTATTTTGAAGGAGAACCTCTTATCTATCTAAAAAAAAGAGAGAACAAAACAGACCCCAGATGGACACAGACATCCCTGCCATTGCCAAGGTAACCCTCTCTGTGAGAAACAAAGCAGCAAAGTGCAGATGTCATATTTCAGGGAGGGTCTAATCTAGCCGTTGTTGTTTTGCTTGGAATCTCGCCGGCTCTAATGTTCCCCTCCACTTCGGAGAGTCCTCTGCCAAACAATAAAGATGATTAAACTGGATTCTATTTCTTTCCCTCTTTTAAATCGCATAATGTAAACCATCATATGACTCTGTAAAAGTACTCATTTGGGAAAGAAAAGGGTTTAAAAAAGCATTTCACAAGACTCTGGACCACATCCGATGAAAAGTCAATGGTACAGCACTAATGGATGATCATAAACATATTTGGCAGCCGTAACTATAAAGAAAAATAAAGGCATTAACTATGGGCTCAAATTAATGCCAAAAGTATTTCGTCTCTGTAAAAGTATTTCGTCTCTGTAAAAAAACATTTTGTGCTTGCAACTATAAAAAAATGTTTTTTTACAGAGACAAAATACTTTTTACAAGCACAAAATGTTTTTTTACAGAGACGAAAATACTTTTACAAGCACAAAATGTTTTTTTACAGAGACGAAATACTTTTACAAGCACAAAATGTTTTTTTACAAAGACGAAATACTTTTACAAGCACAAAATGTTTTATTACAGAGACGAAATATTTTTACAGACACGAAATACTTTTGGCATTAATTTGACGCTTCCAAAACTATCAATCGGCATCCAGAAGAAATCAGGTTGCCATGTGCAACTTTCCCCTATTGAGTCTCCAAGAAGCATCGCCAAGTTCAAGATTCATTTGAACGGCGTCCAGCACACTGCAGAAAGGGCGCAGGCTTGATGCATTGTACACCGTGGCAAATCATAATAATTCAAGGCTTTCAAACAATTTGGTAAATTATTAGTTATTGTTCATAGAAAAGTTTACTGCATTCATAGAAAAGTTTATTATTTGGGCGAGTTTTCCAATTTTATAGATTTGTAAATTGTAACCAACATAGGCCTACTCCATTACAAGCCATAGGCTAGTTGTAGCCTATCGAAATAACGTAGTGTGGAGAGACTATATCGAAATAAACGGGGAGCACATTTCCATGAGCTACAAATGTGTTTATTCTTAAATTAATAAGTAACCCACCTCAAACAAGGACATGTATCTAGTAAAAATGCTAGCACACAATTAGTCAATAGCCAGTTCAATTCCCACTGGGACCACATATACTGAAAATGTATGCATTCACTACTGCAGGGTTTCTCAAACTTTTTTACTCCACGACCCCATGGGTACTTTCATGGGTCGAAAAAAATCGCGACCCCAAACATAAATGAAAATTCGCGACCCCATACCTAAAGCGCGACCCCATCAAATTGAATGGCAATGGCATGAAGTTGTCCCACGTAACGGTGCCCAACCACGGACCGGTTTCATGCAAAACCATTTTCTGTGGAGGGGGGGGGGGGGTGGTACACGCGAAAAAAAAGATGAGACCAGTTCATTTATTTCAAGGACGGACCGGGGGCAAACGCGAAAATAATTCTTGCGCCCTCGGATTTTCTGTCGGCCGGGGGGTACTACGCCACAAAAAAAAAAAGTTCTTTATTTTCCCAAGCCACGCGGAGCCGCAACATAAGGCTGAAAGAGAGCCGCAGGTTGCCGACCCGTGTCCTATGGTTACTTTTAGTTTTTACATTTACTTTTTGGCGACCCCACCATTACCCTTTAGCGACCCATAGTTTGAGAACCGCTGCACTACTGTAAGTCGCTTTGGATAAAAGCATCTGCTAAATGCCATTTATCCAAATGTGCTCCCCGTTTATTTCGATATAGTCTCTCCACACTACGTTATTTCGATAGGCTACAACTAGCCTATGGCTTGTAATGGAGTAGGCCTATGTTGGTTACAATTTACAAATCTATAAAATTGGAAAACTCGCCCAAATAATAAACTTTTCTATGAATGCAGTAAACTTTTCTATGAACAATAACTAATAATTTACCAAATTGTTTGAAAGCCTTGAATTATTATGATTTGCCACGGTGTACAATGCATCAAGCCTGCGCCCTTTCTGCAGTGTGCTGGACGCCGTTCAAATGAATCTTGAACTTGGCGATGCTTCTTGGAGACTCAATAGGGGAAAGTTGCACATGGCAACCTGATTTCTTCTGGATGCCGATTGGATAGTTTACCGGAAGCGTCAAATTAATGCCAAAAGTATTTCGTGTCTGTAAAAGTATTTCGTCTCTGTAATAAAACATTTTGTGCTTGTAAAAGTATTTCGTCTTTGTAAAAACATTTTGTGCTTGTAAAAGTATTTCGTCTTTGTAAAAAAACATTTTGTGCTTGTAAAAGTATTTCGTCTTTGTAAAAAAACATTTTGTGCTTGTAAAAGTATTTCGTCTCTGTAAAAAAACATTTTGTGCTTGTAAAAGTATTTCGTCTCTGTAAAAAAACATTTTGTGCTTGTAAAAGTATTTCGTCTCTGTAAAAAAACATTTTGTGCTTGTAAAAGTATTTCGTCTCTGTAAAAAAACATTTTTTTATAGTTGCAAGCACAAAATGTTTTTTTACAGAGACGAAATACTTTTACAGAGACGAAATACTTTTGGCATTAATTTGAGCCCATAATTAACATGCCAACGATAGCAACAAAACTGAAATTATGGTATTGCTAATAGGCCTCCTATACACATGACAGACCCATTCCCAGAAGAGTATCACTAATTATCGGATTTCACTCTCAAACGTCAAATGAATATCAGGGAATTCGGTCACGTGTTGCTTTATCTTTCTGTCATATAATATTGTCATTATAGTTTGGTTGACAAACAACTGAACAAGTTGCATTCAGACCTTACTCTATTCCCCAAATCAAAATGAATGACAATAAAGCACATAACATGACCAGGGGCGATTTAAAAAATCTGGTTTGACAAATTCAGGCTAATTTGACCAAGTGAGCTGAATATGTTTTAATTCAAGTTGGTATTTTTCCATTTCATGATACTTGTTTAAGATTAATATGATCTGACTAACTGAAGCTGGCTTTTTTTCTAGCTAAATGCATGTGCATATCAAATCTTCAAAGGAAGGTTCCAGAATCCCGGGGTTAAAGGGACAGTCAGAAAGAGAAGAGAACAGTTGGAGAAAGAAGGAAATGTGTACATTCAAGAGACCAAAGTGATGAGATGAGAGATGAGATAATACTTTTTTGTCTGCTAACACAGAACATTGTTTTGTATGAAGCGTTGGCTGAACAGCAAAATTGTCATTTAAAAAAATGAAACACTACAGGTGGGCTACTTCATTTGTAGATGACGGTGAAACTGCAACAATACAACCAAGAAAGTATTTAAGGTTATCTCTGGGGTACCAAAGACAACATCAAAGACATTCTAATGCTAATAATTAAATTGTCCTCTGTTCATTTAAACTGTAATTTGAAAATAATTCTTGACTAAATTAATTGCTGTGCACAGCACATTGACTTACAGGGTTATTCCATCAAAGGGGTATGAAAGCATCCGTGTATCTAATGCATGACTATTTTCTTTTAGCTTCCGTCATCGCAATAAATTTCAATTCAAAAATGATTATTCAGCTCCTCACTATACAGCCTGAGTGGCAATGTGGTCTCTATCAAAGTGAACATAAACATAAACATACAGAACATAAAATATCTGATTTCATTGGTCAGGACAATATCAGTTTAAACCCACAGCCCAGATAACATGAAATTAGCCTGCTGTGGAGCATGTTTAAGATCCTGGATGTGTTGCCATGGAAATAAGCCTGACTAGATGACAAATAATTGTTTCATAAAACTGGAGAGCCCAATTTGCCCCACTATATTTACAAAGGTTAGTCGGCTAACCCATTAATCCCACTTCATGAAATACCCACCCAGTTTGCATCTCTTTGTTTGTTAGCAGCAGGATCCGAGCGGTCAAAAATGGCATTGTCATTGAGTGCCAGGATGTCAGGCATCCATTCACCCCTTACTGAAATCTGGCATTTTATCAGATCTCACCACTAGGTCTCAAAATGGAAAATTCCTTTGGGCAAAGTAGTGGTTTTCACACCCTCTACACAATTCACACAAAACAGAACAGTCTGAAATGATTGGTATTTTACTGGAGCTAAGCCCAGGTTTTAGCGTCACCTAGTTCAGAGACTATCACACGAACACATTCAATTCAATGGATAACATTCTGCTTTCGGAAGGTATGTCAGACACTGCAAAGTGCAGTGGAAGAAATCATTACTAGGATATCAGCTACTGGTTTTAACACGATGGTTTCCACAGTCAAAGGGCTTTCTTTCATTACTGCAAAACTCAGTTTTTCATAACTGATGGAACACAGCGACAAAGGAATTTTCACCGCCCACCACCTCAGCAGAACAAAGAGGTATGAGTGTCTTACACAAATCCCCGTATGGCTTCCTCTGAAAGGTTGGCGTTTCATGTGGAACGGAAATAAACAAAACACTGAAGTCTGTTTAGGAAGCCATTAGCCTTGGACTTTGAAACAATCCTTCCACTTCCCTCTTTGAGTGTAATTTTTTTTCTTCTTTCCCTCACATGCCCATAGTTGCATCCACACAATAGCGACTTAGTTTCCTGTTTTTGTGAACCGTGGCATGTGTTCTGTCTTTGTTAAATGTGAGAGCGCTTCTCTCCTCTAACTCAAAGGGCTTATCGTGGGTAAATGGTAATTTCAAATGGCCTTCTTCCAGGCTAGAGAGCTCTGTTACCATAGACTCTGCATCTTCCACTGTCTCCCTGGTAAAAAGGGGCCAGACCCCAATCCCCCAGCCCATGACTGGCCATACATTTTAACGCAGTGTCATCTGAAACCATATGACTGAGTGAGAAAGAATGAGAAAGAGAGAGAATGAATGTTCTCTGTTGCGTGAGCCTCAGAGGTCACAGGACTGTAAAAGGCTTGTCCCAGAGCAATTTGCACAAGGGCCAGTGCTGTTACACATGTTGAAAGAGTGAGAAAAATTGACGAGTGAGACTGTGTGAAATTAATGGAAAACACAACTTCTTATTCATTTGAATGAGGAAGAAAATATCAATATACAATTAGATACCAAAACAACCATATGCTATCTCAGGTACTAAGGGAGTGATTATGTCTATGTGTTTTTGGATGAATATTTGAAGACTTCAGATGCAAAAGCATCTTTAATTTTCGATAAATCATTTTTTTTAAATTGTGGTTTCTTGGTATAACTTATCAATTCCAAAAAGGGTGAACCTAAATTGATGCAAGTAACAGACAGACAGATGGGTATATAAAGTATTCACCCCCTTTGGCATTTTTCATATGTTATTTTCTTACTTCATGGAATCAAAATGTTTTTAATTGGGATTTCTTACCACTGATCAAAACAAAATACTCTTTAATGTCAAATAAAAAAATCTAAAGTGCTGATGATTTCAAATTAAATACACCTGTCTGTGAGAGGTCCCACAGTTGGTTAGTGCATTTCTAAACAAGAGCTTCATCATGAAGACCAAAGAAAATTCAAAGCAAATCAGAGAAAAGGTTTTTCAAAAGCACCAATCAAGGGAAAGATATAAAAAGATTTCAAAGACTTTGAATATCCCCCGGAGCACCATGAAGTCCATCATAGACAAATATGAAAATATAGAAAATATGGCACAACTGTGAATTTGCCTAGAACATGCTATCCCCCAAAACTTTGGGAGAAAGGCACTTGTTAGTGAGGCCATCAAAAGGCCTATAGAAACTCTGATGGAGTTACAGTCTCCTATGGCATGGGTGACTGAGAGAAACTGTCCATGGAACAACGATAACCTGCGCTGTTCACAAATCTGCACTTTATGGGAGGGTGGCAAAACAAAAGCCATTGTTAATGTAAACTCACATTAAATCTCCCCTAGAGTTTGCCAGAAGGCATGTGGGAGACTTTCAAACCAAGTGGAGAAAGATTTTGTGGTCTGATGAGACCAAGACTGAATATTTTGGCATCAACGTTAGTTGCTATATTTGGCACAAGCCTAACACTGCGCATCATCCAAAGAACACTATCCCTACAGTGAAACATAGTGGTGAGAGTCTAATGCTATGGGGATGCTTCTCTGCTTCAGGGACGGGAAAGCTTGTCAAAATAGAGGGCAAAATAGATGGTGCAAGATACAGAATTTTTTTGGGAGGAAAACCTGCATATAGCAAAAGCCACATTAGAGTAGGTTAAAAAATGAAAAAATCTATATCCTTGAGTGCCCCAGTCATAGCCCAGACCTCAATCCCATTGAGAATCTGTGGAAAGATTTGAAAATTGTTGTTCGCCAACCTTATGGAGCTCGAGATATTCTTTAAAGAAGAATGGGCTAAAATTGCAATGTCCAGATGTGCAAAGCTGGTAGAGACTTACTAAAATAGACTCACAGCTGTAATTGCAGCTAAAAGTGCTTATACCAAGTATAAAGTCAAGGGGGTGAATACTTATGTAATCAATTATTGTTTGATTCTTATTTGTAATTAAGAAAAAGCTTTAGAGTTGTTTTTATTTGACATTGTAAAGTATTTTGTGTTGATCAGTGGCAAGAAATCCCAATTAAATCCATTTTGATTCCATGAAGAAAGAAAATAAGATGTGAATACTTGTTATACCCACAGTAAATTAGGTCTGATTTCAATATGAAAGTACAGCTTGGCATGCTGAGCTCAGAATCTCAGAATCGGTTACAGTTAAATGGCACAGATACGAGAGACAGGATTTCTCTTGCAGCTCTTGCCTCTCAGATGCATAAACCTTGATGTTTTTCCCTCATACTTTATACCAAAACTGTAGCTATTCAGCAGTGGAGATGGCTGTAAGCCACACAGCTTCCGTGGTGGTGTAACAAGTGTGAATATAGCTTATCATCATGTGCTGGAGCACCTGCATTCAAGACTAGATTAACACAAGATCACATGATATTTTGATATCGACTGATAGTGTCTTTTCCCATCCGTTAGAAAGTCCATACAGTGCATCAGACAAAGAAAAAGAGAAATGAAGAGAAAACAGACAATGCTCTTCCAAGGCTGGCGTTTCAAAGAGCTCACAGAAAATAAAAATAATAAAACACACTCTGGACTGGTTTAAACATTGGTTTAAAATGCAAAGCTGAAAGTTGAAACGTTAATCCAATGTTTCTCCAGCAGTGTGCAGTGTGCCTGGGTTTGAACATCCTCTTTAAATCATCCGGTGATGACTTAATCGCCTCATTTAGAAAAAATATATATACATCTGGTACGAAGGACACCTGAGATTTATGTTGTATTCAATGAATGACAGTAACACTTTACTTGAACTGCACAGAATGGCATAAAGCCCCTATAATGCTGTCATAAGCATGGAATAACACCTCTCAAAAGATGGAAAAACTCCACACGCTACTCCTCCTACCCCTGTGATCATTTTTATTTGCACACGCACATGGAACACGTTTCTATCCACAATAATCTTCGCCTCATGACACACACCGACATAATGGCTTACGTCACATAAGATAATTTCTCGTGAACATGATCTACAGCATATAAATAGCATTTCTCTTAATGGACCGCCTTTAATTGTTGAGTTTGTGGAGGCAGGCTGAAGGAAGCTCACCCTACAGCAGTTACTAATTATACCGATAGCTTACTCTTTTAAACTGTGGCAAATCTTGATTAATTATTGTATGTCTAACTGAATTAATTGCCCCCCAGTGACTTTAATTATCTCATTGAGAAGATTCACCGTATCTGTTAAGCTGAAGATCCATGATTTTGATGGATGATGGAGAATATCCTCGCTTTGAATCTGAGATGGGGAGGGAGAGAAAGACAGAGACAGAGAGAGAGAAGATTCTAACTATAGTTGCCTTGTTGGATTGGGGAGGTTGACTCGTGCTCGGAGCTGCTAATCGTGTTTATGTTGGAGGTTAGGAGGAGGCCAGTGTATTGCAGGGACTTTTCTCCACACATTGTGTTTTTTTGGTTATTGCTCATTGGAAGTGATGTGGGCACAGTGCATCCCTCCATCCATTCATTCATTTTCAGAAAAGGAATCACCCAGCTCTGGGTCAAGGTGAGCAAAGGCCAGGTCTGGCGGGCATGAGCAGGATACAAGCTAGAGCAGGGTTACTCGAATCACGGTCCTCGTGGGCCGAGCACTGCTGCTTTCCCACACTCCCTTTACCTGGGAGTGAGGTGTGGAGGCACTCTGACTGCTCATTTGCAATAATTGATCAAGTAACTACCTGAGAGGAAGTAAAACCAGGGCCGAGTTTGGATTCGTGGGCCAGATTTGAATAAATTGAGTTAGAACCTCACCCTATATGGGATGCCAGTCTATCACAGGGCATACATGAGAACATATGCACACATGCATAAACTTGTGCATGCACACATAGGCATGCATACACGCACACCCACACACACAGACACACACACAAACACGCACACGCACAATTGAGAGACAACAATGACAGCCTTGTCTTTGGTGAATAAACATGAAGTGAAGTAAACATGAACAAGTATTAAAAACATGTTAATGCAATGGGAAAGGGCAGCTGAAGCTATGTCTGAATACTGAAAGTGTCTGGTGAACTGGAAGGCTCTAATGATGAGGTGACCAATTTCATGTTTAAGACTGAGGATATTATATTCGGTAAGAACAAAGGCATATTCAATCGATAATAGATTGAGAGTAAGTTTTCAAGATAGCCTTCCATATAAATAAATTACATTTAAAATGTATATATTTCTCTCTTTATATGTCCACATCATAGGACATAACAGTTGTACATATCAATATGTAATGAATATTTCTTAAAAAGAGCAAGTGCAACCTTACTGTCTTGATACCCAAGATTGAAATATATGGCCATTAACAGGACACTAATGAGAACAGAACGCTTTCAGCACGTCACATAAACCTTCATTACGGGGACCTCCGAGTTCTGGCTTCATTGTTTGAATGAGGGGGGGATGATTAAAATCCGTATTGTATTGAATTGTTAAGAGAAAACAAGGTGGGGGTTTGGGTGAAGAAGGCGAGAGCGTCATAAAAGCTTCAACTAAATCAGCCAGTGATTTGATTAGGGGGAACGTTGGGTAACGTGATCCAGTGCTGGGTGCTGTGTTGTGCCATGGCAAAGGGAGGGGGGTGGGGGTTGGGGGATGCACTGTGATGAATCCAGAGATTTGGCGTCATAAATTACAATTATTTTCACTGGAAGGTTTGAGAGAGCCACTTAGCATCTATCAGTCTGTCCATATGGCACAGAGATTACCTCCTGACATCTTTCCTCGGCGCTGCTCGAAATTTCATTAGAAGAGGAGGAAAAACATGGTGATGTGGTTAAAAAACTGAGGCAGCTGCTCTAGGGAAATAAATCACACAGGCTCTTAAAACATCCCCTCCAATCCGCACTGCACTTCACACAAGTTTCAAAACAGTGTTCCCTTCCCTTGGCGGCCCAAGGTCCTTGTACTTTTTTTCTTTAGCCTTTTTCTCCCTCACTCTCTCTCTCTTTCTCTTGCTCTATCCTATCTCGGCCCCATTCCTTCTCTTATTCAATAATAATTAGAGGGGGGGGAAAAAAATGCTTAACAGTCACCAGATCTTCCTGGTAATAGCAAAGGTGGTTTTGAGTGCCCAAAACTAAGGCGCCAGCAACCACAATGCAATTGTTTATTTCGAAAACATTCATAATGTGGCACACAAATGATGCATTGAATTTAGAGCAAAGATTGCCCCCTCTACACCACAGCAACCAAAGGGTCTCTAGCACCACAGAGAACAAGTGTTTCTGATTTAGTCCTAATTCCCTCTTTGGCATTGCAACACTTTGTCTGTGTCAACTCAGGTCAAATTTTGTATTTTTGTATTTGTCAAGTTACAATAAGATCCCCTGCTGAATAGAAAATGGCTTTATCTATAAAAAAAAATTCAAAAAAATGCATGAATGTATTTTAGGTTTTATAGAAATTACATTAAGAAAAAGCCAATTCCATCTTTTGTTGTGTTGCCACCATTTTAGTTTCCAGTAGGTTGGCTGTTTTGGATTGGCTGTTTTCCCCCATAGAGGTCTATGCAAGTCACAAATTCAAATCCTGAATGCTGGCTGGAGCAGAGGCTTGAGCACAAAAGCCAACATTTGTACTAGGTTTTTATAAATTGCAATTAGTGTGCGAGTGCAATGCTTAATACAATCAAAGCTAAACTCAATTGCTAATTCAACAGGCTGATAAAGTTGAATAAATAGCTTTTTTTCCCTTGGACACATACAACTGAGTTTTCAATGGGAACATGAATTAACCACTCAGAGTAAAGGCAATAGGCTACACAGTAGAGGACATCAGATGAGTCTTACTGAACTTGTAATTTAGCTTTACTCACAGGTTGTGGAACAGTCTTGAAAAGGACCATTATCAGAACATATTTTTGAAGTTAAAATGTTAACGGTGATATGTGCAAGTCTGTGAATGAAAAGACGTATTAATGGAATAAGGCTTTGTCTTTGCCCTCTATATGTGACTTTCTGGCTTTCCTCAGCCAGTCGGCGTTCTTGACAAACAAATCAAACCCACTCCAGTTGGAGTTGTTCAACAGGAGAATCACACCCAAATTTCTTCCCCTTTTTACGGAAACCAAATAAGAATCACCAGAACACATTTATTAGAGCAGAAAGAAGAAAGGAAAAAGTCCCTGTGCATCACAGGTAGGGAGAGGAGAAAAAGGAGAAGCGGAAAAAAGAGAAACACACCCTGGAGCCACTGCAGTTTGAGCTCTGAGGAAAGAAAGGAAGCAGCCTTTTGTCTCGCCCACGCCCGGAGACAAATCCGTGCTCGGAGCTCTGCTTTAATGCGACGGGATTCGGGCCTCAGGTTCTTACTCCAGGCGGGGTCACAGCGGCCGGCCCGCCGCGGTTTTTGAAGCCAGACCGGAGGAAGAGAAGACCTGTTGTTGGCTGATATTTGAGAGGGGTCGGCTCGAGGACAATCGAGAACTTGTTATTTTTTCGTCAAAGCGATATATAGCTCCGCTGAAGAAACAATAACAGCCCATGGAAGATTTATATAGATTCTAAACAATGCAGCGAAAAAGTGCCTTGAGCTGGTACTTAGTGAGCCTATTTCACCACTTCGGCTGCTGCAATAAAACACGCAGGCAAGGCTCGTGCATTTATGCAAGTCATTCGAAAGAAAATCATTTCTCACACTACAGATGTCTACCTGCAGCTTAACAGATGTTGCCTTAAATATTTATCACCTCACCCAGTGGCAGTTTACAAAACTATAGGCATTCTAACAGTTCCATCTAGAAAATAATGATAACGCAGCCATATTCTGCAACTGCAACTTGTCAAGGGAAACACTCTTTCTCACTCACAAACAAACGCGCGTGGGCACCTGCCTGCATACACGCATATGGTGTTTCAGGCACCATAGGTGATCACGCAGAATGGCTTTGTATTTGCGTTTACCTTGCCTGCTAAGGGTTTGAGTGGACCTAAACCATACCAGGAAAATGCACCCCACACCATAATAGAGCCGGCTGAACCCTTTATTTACCAAAGTGTTTCCTTTATTTTGGCAGTTTCCCAATATACACAGTTAACATAACATACTGTATGCGTATATAAATATATACACAATACTGAATAAGTTGATTATTTTGGTCTACTCTTTCCTGGTTCAGCCAGTATATAGTTCAGTCTGTTTTTTGTGTTTTTGTGTTTGAAAGCTTTAAAAAGTGCTCCACTTGTACAATTATTGTATTTAAAAGGTAGGAAACAATGTTCTGCAGCAAGCACCCTATGGGCATAATATGACAGGAAGCACAGCCATTCATGTTTCACTCTTAGCTTGATTTGCCACAGTCATGCACTTTGAAATCTTCTAATGCAAAGGGTATAGTCTTTATAGCCCTTTGCTTTTTGTTTCATCTGCTGTACTTGTTTTAATTACAGTGCTTTTAACTTTTAGGTTTTTTTTGTTGCAGTAATTCACCAAAACAACCAGCTCTCGGTAATTGTACACCCTCATTCCGCTCTTTGCCTGGGTCTGTTTTACATATATTTTCAACTGAAAGAGATGCTCATTAAGGTTGGAGATCACACTTCAAAAAGTTTCAAGTCTTAAGTTAATCTTTTTGAAGATGCAATACGACCCACTCACATGCTGCCTGGCGTTGTAACCGTATCTTGTCACTCCGCATGTGCTTGCAGGAGGAATGTCCCGGATTGGTTCTTACAAACTAGGGAGAGTCTGCAATCTCCTTCCTGTAATGGTCTTGGTCTGAGCACAGGGAATTCAAAAGAACACTAATTATGATTATGGCATTCATTTGTTTACTCTTTTCAAAAGATGTGGTTGTGGGCTGTGGATCTAAGAGACTTTCTTAGTATCCCATCTACTTCTGGCTCTAAAGAGCTGAAATATACACAGTACCCTCCACATTTATTCACACCCTTGATAAAGATGAGCAAAGAAGGCAGAAGGCTGTATATATATATATTCAATACTCAAAAAATTGGAAAATTATTTCATACTAAGCAATTGCTCAGAGAAAATATTGAATGAATATTACATATATATATATATATATATATATATATATATATATATATATATATATATATATATATATAATCCTATGGTAAAGTTATCTGCTAACATGGCTTTAGATTATTTATCTTTGAATGATATGGATTATTTTGTGAGTTCATCATCCTGAGTTTAAGTATTGAATTATGAAATTGTTTAAATCTTTACATTTTTGTTAAAGGCTATTATGACCTTGTTGAGTCCAATATGCTGTAAAACAGAGACTGTGATTAATATTCAATATGTCTAGTGTTTATGTCTGTAAACAATTTAAAAATCTATTTTCAGAAAATTTCCATAATTCTTCAGGCTGCAAATGTAACTTGTTATTGATGTCAAAATAGTGCCTTGAATCAAGTGGAGGAATCAACACTAATACAGCATTCCAGTAAAGTCCAGCATTATCACAAGAATTAAAAAATATATAGAAAGCTACTTTTTTGTTTGTTCTGTTGTTACAGTTGTTTTGTTTGTCAGGAAAATATCTGCTGTGAAGCACTGTGAGACAACCTGACTATAAACGGTGCTACTGTATATAAAATTAAGATTGATTTACTGAAACAAACTAAAATAGTTTTATTCTTTGCCCAAGATAATCTTATCTTCAAAGTATGATAATGTGGTACAACTATGCAGCATGAATGCAAATGTTTTCACTTCAGGGCCATGAATCTAAATTCAGTACCACTTTAGGATACTGTGCAGTTTTGAGCAATACTTAATACATTATTAATAAATGAACGCATGATACATAATTAAGAAAATACATTGTTGTTCATTAGGCAAAATGTATAAATGTTAGTAAACATGTTATTAATCGGAAGGGTGGCCAGATTGAGCAAAATCTGAACAAGGTGACAATTAGCTCTGTATATATATAACACTCAGTGGCCACTTTATTAGGTACACCTTTCTAGTACCCCATGGATTCAACAAGGTACTGGAAACATTCCTCAAAGATTCTGGTCCATGTTGACATGATAGCATTACAAAGTTGCTGCAGACTTGTCGGCTGCACATTCATGTTGCGAATCTTCCGGTCCACCACATCCCAAAGGTGCTCTATTGGACTGAGATCTGGTGACTGTGGAGGCCATTGGAGTACACTGAACTCATTGTCATATTCGTGGAACCAGCTTGGAATGACGTGTGCTTTGTGACATGGAAAATTATCCTGCTGGAAGTAACTATTAGAAGATGGGTAGACTGTGGCCACAAAGGGATGCACATGGTCAGCAACAAGATTCAGGTAGGCTGTGGTATTAAGGGGCCTAATGTATGCCAAGAAAACATTCCCCACACCATTACACCACCACCAGCAGCCTGAACCATTGACACAAGGCAGGATGAATGCATGGATTCATGTTGTTTACATCAAAATCTGACCCTACCATCTGCATGTCGCAGCAGAAATCGAGATTTGTCAGACCAGGCAACATTTTTCCAATCTTCAACTGTCCAGTTTTGGTGAGTCTGTGCCCACTGTAGCCTCACTTTCCTGTTCTTAGCTGACAGGAGTGGAACCTTTGTGTGGTCTTCTGCTGCTGTAGCCCATCCACTTCAAGGTTCGATGTGTTGTGCGTTCAGAGATGCTCTTCGGCAGCTCTGTTTTCACCCACAGAGCTGCCGCTCACAGGATGTTTTTAGTTTTTCGCACCATTCTCTGTAAACACTAGTGTGAGGGTCTGCCCAGGATCTTCTCGGGTTCACCATTAGATTTCACTATTTGTTACCTTTTCAGTTGCTTTCCTCTGTTTTAGTCTTGTGTATTGAGTTAATTGTTTCATTGAGTTAATTGTCCCGTGATTTGTTAATTGTTTATTGATTCATTGTTTTAGTGTTTCAATCTGTGCCTCGTTGTCCCTGTGTGCTTTTTTGTTTCTAGTTTCAGTAATGTCACCTGTGTCTGGTTTAGCTCCCCCTACTTAAGTTGTGTGTTTCCTTTGTCTCATTGCTCAGTCTTGAGATTGTTCTCACCTCGTTTTCCTGTATTGGTATGCTTGTATATTTCCCTACTCTCCTCTTTCCTCGTTTTTGTTTGTTTTCCTTGTTCTACATTTTCTAGTTTGTTCCTATGTAGTTAGTTTCATTAGTTCGTTTTTTGGAGCCTCGTCTCCCAATTATTTTCTATGTGTTCCATTTGTTCTTCAGTGTTTTGTTGTTTTATTGTTCTCTTCATTAAGTAAAGATCTATTTTTGTTTACCAACTATCTTTGCCTCCGTCTTGTTTTCTGCACTTGGGTTCACTCAGTCCACATCCTAGAGACTGTTGTGCGTGAAAATCCCATGAGATCAGCAGTTTGAGATACTCACACCACCCCGTCTGGCACCAACAATCAACAAACATGTCTGCATGCTTTTATGCATTGATTTGCTGCCACATGATTGGCTGATTAGATAATTGCATAAACGAGCAGGTGTACAGGTGTACCTACTATAGTGGCCACTGAGTGTATACATATACAGTATATATATAACATCCCAACAATACTGATTGTACTGAAGTTGGTGATTGTAAAATGTATTATTTGAGGAAGAATAATGCTGTTATTATTTATTTATTAAATATGAATCATTTAAACATTTTAACTAATTACCCCAAATTCAACAAAAACACAATGCACTTTTCCCATGTGCATTTGAGTCATATATTTAAGTTATACTTTCATAAAATTTGACTACTGAACCCAATGCTTAAAAAAACCCCAATGAATCAGGATGATGAGATGATTATGTTTTATGTATAAACACGCACTGCGAAAGCAGACGGATATTCACGCCATGCCATGTTCCTGTGCTGAAATTATACGACACAGTGGGACTATGAGGAACAGAAGCACACTCACAGTACAATAGCTCCCACACTTTACCCATGCGAGCAGCACAGACCGCCAATCCAATTAGCATCATCTGGATAAGATATTGTAATGTAATCCAAGCATAACTAACAATACAAATCTGACTTATTCAAAATAACTCATTTACAAAGAAAGTTTGTTTGTGCAGAAGCATCTATAATTTATGTGTTTTATATTTTCAGTAGAGTAACACTCTACCATGTAACCAAAAAAATTGTGCAAAACATTTCCCCGTTTTACCTGTGATTGAGGTATGAGTGTTTATTTCTGGTGTCATATACTGTACATATACATATTCACAGGCACACACATATACACATGTGCACACACACACACACACACACACACACACTATCACTCTTTCTTTCCCTCTCAGACACACACATACATACGTACACGCACACAATCTCTACATATCATACACACACACACAAACAGACTCTCACACACATGATCTCTCTCTCCCTATCAGAGACACACACACCCACACAATCTGCAATATTCCCTGTTGTGAGAGGAAGTGCTCTGTGGGCAACAGGTGTTTCTCTGTGCCATCATTCTCCCCACACGCCTGCGGTAGCCATTGATTACCCAGATTAAGTAGATGACAGCTGTCCAGACATCCAAACCCTGTTCACAGGAAAATGAAAACAAAATCTGCTCCTGGAGCTAAATCGCAATATGTCAGAGGAAGCAGAGGAAATCAATGGAGAGGCCTCACAATACATAAACAACCTCACCCTCCCAATTTTATTTAGATCCACAGCTAAAGATCCAATTAATTTTATCTGTTTTCAGATTGGTGCATCCCATTGCAAAAGCAACACCTGCAGGCACTAAGCTTTCTTGCGCCAGGAATAGAGGGTATATGCACTATGTAACATTGTACTTGATAGGTGTTATTTTGACTGTTATCTAGGTGGCTTTCATACACTAAAATGATCAGTTAGTAATTTTAGGGGGTATTTTAGGGAACATCTTTATTTTCCATATTGGATGATCTAAACAGTTGTGGAAAGATTCACGCATCACACAATAAACACACATATGACTATTTGTTTTCCCAACTTGATACCCAGCTTGTGCTTTATGATGTACACATTGCAGGATGGAATGCTCAATAAAACAATGCCATGGCAATAGTAGGGACATACAGTCATCAACCAACATACTGTACAGTATATCATGGGCAAAGGGATACAACAGAATATTAGCGATTCTTTAAGGTTTTGAAAATGCCCACCATGAAAAGCAGGACTAGCTAAGTTGGAAAACGTTAGTGATAAACCATTTTGTTTAAGCAGACCCTCCACCACCCCGGGCAGTTTACATATCTATATGTGCAATTAGCACAATAACATTAACCATCTGACCTTTCCAGATGAGTTTCATTTTATTTTGGTTAAATACAGAGTGGTGGGTTGCCATAAAGCATTATGGACTGAATCCCAAGACTTATTTTATTTCACGCTGCATTAATATTGTGTTATATTTCAAGCTTGAATACATTTTAGTTACATTATGGGATATATGTAGTGTTTTTTGTTTTATTTCTGTGCTTTTATTGGACAGATTTGGCTTTGGCCTTCGTAATCTAATAAAGCCCCCAAAATTGAAATACCTTACATTTTTTGGATAGGGACCCTGCATTTCATACAATTCACTAAATATGCATAAATGTTCTGCACAGTTTAAGGAGAGGTTATGGCAACCACATGCATATTCAAGCAGGAGATTCACAGGCACAGGGGCTGAAATATCAATGGCAAAGTTTGCCATGTTCTTTCTGGCTACCTGGCGCAGCCAATCAGGTGAGAGGTAACATGTCTTTTTACAAAGATGGTCAGTAGAAATGAAAAAGACAAATAGCTGTGTTTGGAGATACCTGCTCTTAGGTTAATGAAAGTATTCAAATTTTTCCCAATTTTTTGTATTGTCTGATTGGCAGGCTGAAATATGAACTTGAACTGTAAAGCAAGTCAAAAATGTGCTTTCTGAAATTGATTGCTGTAGACGGCAGTAAAAGACCACCCACTGTGCCTCCTCCTCTCTGGATAGCCTGGCAGGCAATATGCAATTCAGCCTTTTCTGTGTACCCAAGCTGAGATGAGTTGAATGATTGACAAGGCAAGTTTGAAGCTTATCAGCATGAGTTTATGTAGGCTGCACTCCTTTTCTCTTCTCACACCATGCACTCAGCTCTAATTGGTCTAGATGCCCCGTTTCTCACATTTGGACCAATCACGGAGGAGTGCACGCTGTGTGCAAAGAGAAGAGCTATGAATACCTGTCAATTACCTTTGCATTGGTCTGCTTCCACTTTTCAGTTCCCCAGTGATTGTAATTGTGGTTTTAATTACCACCAAAAGATAACCATGCGGACCTGGCCAGTGAGCAGAAGATATCTATGTAGCAGGCTTAACGTTAGTCAATTGACCTAAAAGTTAGATTGATTGATAAAAGGTGTTTAATTAGTGTTCCTTTATCCAGAGAAACTGAGGGTGTTCCCTAGATGAACAATAACCAGAACACAAGAGTTCATGCAATGCTATTTATTTGAAAGAAGTTCCTGAACTTTGAAATAAATGTTTATTGCATGTTACGTATTTATTCATTGTCCCCGATACCTGTTTAGAGCCGAGTTCAGTTTGCTGCATTTCAGTTTATTTAATGTGTCTAATCTTTCATATCCTTATCTACATTCTCTCACTATTATGTTGTTCAGTTGATTGTTGCACTTTTAAAGTAGTTTTTTAATTTTATTTTGTATTATACTTATCAATAAAATATGATTTTAAAAAGTACTAAATATTGTGAGTCACATACAAACTGGCAATTCTGTCACATCTTGACAATAGAGAAGACATTCTGTAGCTTGTGCTGTTGGAAGAGTAGACTGAGTGTTGTGTGAGCGACAGTAATAATTATGATTTCTCCAGAAGATATGCTTATATGCGTACTGTGAGCCATGAGAGCACAAATTGAAAAAGCAGTCTCTGTTCTGCTCCGTAACAGTTCCATAGATGTGCACCAAGTTAAATCGTACTGAGCGTGATACAATTCTGCCTGCTTACTATGAAAAGGGACGATTAAACACAATCTCTCCATCAAAGTTAGAACGTATATCAGAAATATATAATGCTCCTCAAACACTGATCTGTTCATAGAATGAACATAGAATTGTCTACTCTTGAAGGAAATATTGTTTACTATGCGGTTTAGCTGAACGCCAGTTAGTGGCTAGAGCAGTGGTGCTCAATCTTGGTCCTGGGGACCTGATGTGTGTAAGTTCTACCATAATTTTTTTCCTGAAACTTATTTTAACACAATGCAGGTTTGGCTCGTTGTTATTTGCGTTCATTGAACTCTTAATTTTCCACAAATGGTTGTTTCAGGTGTCCACACTTAATTAGGCCCCCACTGGTTTCACCTGCCAGTCTATAATTGTATCAATTAAAAAGGTAGCCTAAAGGAATCATGTGACACAACACATTACAGAGAATGAGAACTTGATCTCATGGATTTACATTCCTTGTATGTGAATATGGGACATGTATTGTTTATGACATGCATAGCTATTTCTGACATATTATGGCCTTCAGAGTAAATCATGATTTAATAGAAATTAAGTGTCTAATTAAAATTTATTAACAGCTAGTCACAATTCAGAGGTTGCAATTATGACTGGAACGAAAACCAGCATACACAGTGTGTCCCCAGGACCGAGTTTGAGAACCACTGGAATAGAGTACTGCTGCCATACCCATATGCAGGGCAATTGAGCTAAGCATCTAGCATCAACAATTTGAGCAGTCTTCATCACTGAAGCTCCTGCTAAAATTTCAACAATCACCCCTCTTTCAAAGTCACTCTTTCAAGGTCTCATCTACTAGCCATTCTGCCCATAGTTGTAGGAAACCAGGCCTGCCCAGCATTTTTATACACAACCCAGAGCATGCTGGGACGTTAATTGCTCAATTAACTCAAGAACAACACTTGTGTGGAAGCACCTGCTTTCAATATAATTGAGTACATTTACGTCCTTCATTTACCCAAGTGTTTCCCCCTTTTTGGCCACGACCTGTATATCTATATCAGGGGTGGGCAATTCCGATCCTGGAGGGCCGGTGTGCATGCAGGTTTTTGTTTCCACCAGTTATTATGACTCAATTAGCTAATTAGCTGTATACACCAATGCCGACTCACTCGTCAATTAGCCCTCAGTAAAACGTTTCATATAGGGACACAAGAACAGTCTTCAGCTGCCATTCATGAGCTTACCAATGAATGTAGCAAAAGTGTCAGTTTACACAAGTGGTTGGGCTAATTAAATAATTAAGAGCAGAAGTCAGCATGGGATCCAGAAACAGATACAGCCCTCCTTACCCACCCCTGATCTATATACACCCTGCAACATCACTGATCGGGGATAACTCACCTCAGCAACCACCAATGTGCATCAACGTGCACCTTTGTGATAAATGACAGCCCTTTTGCACCAGAACAATCGCCATACATCAGAATTGAATATGGATAACAATGATTCATAAAATCATTAAACAGATGGTGATGATCAAGTGGTCAGACTGAGGGAGGCAGAATTTGGCCAGGACACCAAAAACACCTCTACTCTTTGCAATGAATACCATGGGACCTCGCCATTTATCACCGTGAGTCAGGACACTTCATGAAGATGGTGACAGCGCACTGGTCCTATTACTTTTAACTCATCAAGCTCTCTCATTAACTCTGTCCAACTTGTCTTCAATCAGCAGGGGGGTACAGGTTGGTATGACACTGTGCGGGTAGTAAATGAGTAATACAACTTTCACAACTACTGTATTAACAGAATAAAACACAGCTGAAACAGTGCCAGCTTCATTTTTCCTATAAATGAAAAATACTGAAATAAATAGAGGGTATAATTGACAACCAAATTGGGAGAAAAACTGGAAAAAATTAGAAATAAGTTTTAGATATAAATGAAAAATACAGGCAGCTCACAGCATTTTAACAAAAGTTTTTAGTTTTTCTTCTCTTACTGCTATAGGTTTGTCTAACTTTGCATTTTCCACTTCTCTATTTTTCAAACATCTTAAATTGTATCCCTCTTTGACAGGGGATGGCAGAATCTCCAGTGTGAACTCGGAGCATTCCAATTTGCCTTTGCCAGTGTGACAGTAAACACAGCCATTATCCGTGGCGTGAGAGACGCAGGGCAGGGAAAGAAGCAATTCAACCGCAATCACCAAAGAAACGAATTTCAGGTTGATTTGTCCATAGCTTTTCAGACTCCTCCATTTCACAAGCCTCTGGGGTTTGTGGTTTGGGACAAGCTCTGGACAGTGCTTCGGCAAAAAACTACTTTCTGTGCCAGCGGGCCACGCTTTTCCCTGGTGACATCACCACACGACGTTCCTGAGCCTCTGCATACTGCAAAGCTTTTTCACTTCCCCCCGCTGCTCTGGAGTGGCTGCTGTTACCAAGGCAGCACATGACTCAAATGAAGACTGAGATGTTGGAGGAGGCAAGATGGGGGCAACAGAGGAAGCTGACGAAGGTCGAGCAGACCTCTCTGGGCCCAGGAAAAGGCCCCTACAAAATTAGAGCTCATTCCTCGGTGGTAAGATAACGCGCCCTGCCTGCCTACAATCCCCCCTCCCCCCACATGCCTCCCCCCCTGGTACCCACCGCACACTCCCAGCAAACCGTGTTGCCCACCAATGAGAGAGGAGACCGCTCCGGCGGCCACACTTTAGCACATCAGCCGCGCGTCTCACGACCACATTCCACACGGTCTGTCACACAATGCCGTGGAACAAAAGACGAAAGGTCCTCCGTGGGGAGGGCGAAGCAGCGATTATCGCCGAATATAACTCATGTTTTCAATGCAGCCGTGAATTAGCATGCGCCTCAAAAGGCACCTTATCAGTGGCACGTGGGGGGAAAAGATTGAGTCTCGCGCTCTCACGGATTCATTATGCCTTGTGGAGTCTTTTCAGAAACATTTTGGTCACAGACACTCTTTTCAAGCGCTTCAAATATATTTATATATTTTTAAAATCCACTCCTCCACTGCACAACCTCGGAAACTGACAAGACACATCTGTTTAAAATGGGATTCCATTTAGCGATAACAATCAGGATATAGCCGCATTTATTACGCTTAGCATGACAAAGGTTACTTCTGTTTGCTGTTGATGACCCTCCGTAGAGCGTACAGGCACAAAGTATTCATCCTTTTTAGTGTCACTTATCATTATGAACACAATGCAACAATAGGTTATCCATACCCACGATGAAAGTGGGAGAGACAGTGTGCAACAAAGGGGGGGAGCTGTCTGGCAGTCAGACAGTAATTTGTTTGAGAATTTGATACTGAAAGAATTGAGGATCAACGGGCGAGATTTGTCTTACATTTCCCTGCTCTCATCCTTGAGTGCACCCCGACCCCCCCCATCCACCCTTATCTCAGAAAAGGGAAGAATGTATTTTCTGTTTATTTATTTCCCTTATTTCCCTGCCTCTCATGAGACAGGTTGCTTTTCTAAGGGGAAGCGTGAACTGTGACACATTAACTGTAATGACACAAATAGCAAGTGCCGTACATTCCAAGTTCCTTTGAAGGGGATTTAAGTGGAATCCATCACAGGAATTGCGAAAAGATTTCCCAGTGGATCAATAGATTATAGCATGAGCTAATCTCGGCAAGTGAGAGAGTGGCGCGAAACAGTCATATCGCAGACATATGGGCTGAAAATTAGCGCTGTAATCAGTTCCCTTTTAATGTGGGCCTATCGAAAGCCTGCGCGTGGAGAGGAACTTCAGTTTCATACTCCAGATGTGTCCATTTGGAATGGTTTCCACACATTTGACTCGGCTCAGCTCGACAGAACTCAATTTATGGGGCTAATGGCCTCCATGGGTAAGTAGCAGGGTCTGGAGAGGCACTGCACTGGTGTGCCGGCTCATCGCTGCCACTGCTCAGATTTGCTCTTTGATGGCAGCCTTCCCCTGTTAATACACAGCGAGATGAAGCTCGCAGGACATTTTGTCTAATTAACCTGCTTCTTAGGGGGGGACTCCTTACAGAATCCTCCATGCCTTTTCAATTAAACCCATCTAAAAATGATTAAATAATAATTTTCCATTAGCAACTGGGGTAACGATGCAATGTATCCTTATTATGGAGAATGATGGGCTCTCGTCCTAAGACACTGCAGGTGCCTGGCATGAGAAAGAGTCACACGTAATCCAGACCGGCTCCTTCGAGGCTTGAACAATTTTGAAAGTAAAAGAAGAACAGGAAAGACTCAAAAACTCAGTTAGTTACGTATAACCAATTGGAAATATCGACACATTTTAGAACATAACACAGTTTCTACATTAAATGCCACTCAGGGCCATAGACAGTTTGAGTCAGGAATTGCACAAGACTGAAATAGCTTCCCTGTATACTTTACTGAGCAGAGGGAGTGATTGTGTTTCAAATAATACTTGATACAGTCTCTGATAGACCCACACTTATAGATGCACACGCACAAACATGTCTACACACAATCATACACACACATGAATACCCACACACACACACACATACACACATACACACACACACACAAACATATCTACACACAATCATACACATGCACACAAACATATCTACACACAATCATACACACCCACATGAATGCACACGCACACACGTCACTGTGAATACACACATGTACACACACACAAGCATATCTACACACAATCATACACACACATGAATACACATGCACACATGTCACTGTGAATACAAATACACACACACACACAAGAATATCTACACTCACATTCATACACACACAAATGTGTATATGCACACACCCTTATACATCTGCTCAGACACACACACAGAACAGTAATCAGTGGGTTAAATAGTATCCATTAGCAGAGCTGAGAATCCTCAATGGACCCCAGCCATGCAGGGCTGACCTGTAGCAGCTCTCCACCGGCACCAGCTATTGCCACGCATTAACAGTTAATTGATGTCATGGAGGGCGACTGCTGATCAAAGACTTTTTATCTGTCACCCCCTCAAATGTGTGCCACCACCGTCCTATTACAGAGACCCAGCTTGGGGAGGGAAACGTGGTGGAATGATTGGGGCGGATGCGCCTCTTCCAGCAACCCCCCCTAACACCACCCTCCCCAACCCCCCATTCCACTACACCTGCCACCTCCTCCTGGTAATTATCCCCCTTGACTGTGCCACCACACTGAGAGCTTTTTAGTTCTACCGTTCTGACAACCATCAGCAAAAATAAAGGCAGTCTTATTTACATCGTGGACTTTGCAATTTCCTCCTCATTGCAGTGACATTCACACACTTTCCATTGTCTACACTCCCATTTCATAAATATTTATTTCTTTTGATGGCCATGAAATGATCCCATACAGTTTGAACTCCAGAGCTATTTCAATGGTTCTTGGCCTGGTGTGGCCTGGTGTGGTCTGACTTTTACCACCAACTCGGGACGAGAGGATTTGCAAGATGTCAAAAGGAACCCCTAAATACTCAGAGAGACGGTTCTGGGTCCACGGGGTGGCAACAAAGAATGCCTCTGCCCAGAGTGTGCGTTCGCTTACGCAGCAGAAGTGCGTCGAGTTGCTTTTGTTGGAGGGTGAGGGCTGTTTGTTTTCTCGCCCGCTGAAGTTTTGACTGCACGGGTGGGGGAGGCTCATGGAGCACTGTGGCAGGTGGGAAATCCCCCCCTGCACAATGCAGTGCTTATGACTGATAAGCCCAGGATCTGCGCTCCTTTTTCATGGCTGTGCATTTCGGGTTACGATGGGAGTTAAACTTCCCTGCGGGAGAAGAGATGAGATAATGTTTTTTTTTTTTATGGGCATGCCTGTGCGCAGACACAGAGCAAAGGGATCATTTCGGCGCAGGTAGACTGGTGATGCAGAGGGTGAAGTCCTAATGATACTCTCTTTGCTTTTGCAGAGCTTTGGAGAGGAGGGGGCATTGTTTGTTTTCAAAGTACGGAGCTCTACACCAGGGTTCCCCGAATCATGGTACTTGTAGGCCCGCTGCTGTTTTTCCACCCTCCCTTTACCTGGTGTGAAGACACTCTGACGAATCAATCGCATTAATTGTTCAACTACCTAACTGAGAGAAAACCAGGACCGAATTTGGATTCATAGGCCAGATTTGAGGAACCCTGCTCTACACCATTTGAGCATAATTAGCTAAATGTATTTTCTACTTCCTCACCTGATACCTCACCAAGACATATTGTGCAAAGAGTCATATGTTTGTTTATATGTTTGTGGTCACTGTTAACACATTATGGTACACAACAGCTTTAATTATGCAGCGCTTTTGAAAGTTTGATGCTCCCATTAGATAAAGTCTCTCTATCTCATATACATTTTATCTGGATTAAACTGGGTCTGTATCCTCCCTGAGCTCATTCTCACCTGCGAAAAGAGAACAGGAAGAGACAGCCCTGAGATCGGGATTGTAAACGATGGGTTTCCTGAAACGACAAAAGAGTAGACCACCTATTTCAGTTAAGAACTGCCCCGAAGGCCCGTGATTCATCCTCAGCCCCGTGACAAAGAGGAGACCGAGTCTGGGCAGGTTCTCCACTGAATACCTGTCTCTAAACACCACCCGAGAATTAATTACATGTTACAAAACGGGCCAATTATCCGCAGAGTTTATTTCAGGACCAAACTCGAACCACTGAGATACTGTATGTCCCTGTGTGGACTTTTTCTTTTCTTTTGGGTCATAGCAGTCGTTTAGAGTGCCATTATGACAAAACCAATCTCCTTTCTAATCCAAAAAAAGAAGAAATAGACTCAAAATCTAAGAGAACAACTATTGCAGACAGTCAGAAAAATTGTACTCACTTCACAAAATGTCACTGGATAGAATCTCACTCGGGCAGTTACCTCTTGCCTCAAATTACCATCCTGTGGTGTAATAAAGTTTCAGTTTGAGAGTAATAAGTGTTGGAAACATAGCCCACTGACACTGTAACATTATCAGGTTGGCGGGTGGCTGAAAAGAATTAGTGTTGCCCACTGTCTGAGTTACTGTTTGTTGCGCTCACTGAACACCCCCTGGAAGTCTCTTTTGGTTCCAATTAGTTCAGACACAAGGTATTTCACACACGCCCATGGCAACACTTGCAAAAAAAGAGAAAGGATTCAATGTGCAATTTTATCAGTTAATGTTTTGGCTCTGTATTGCACCATATGTTACCAACTCGAAGAACCTCATTGTTTTGTTCACTAGAGAACAGAGCCCGTCTACTCTGATCAACGAAAAACGCGGCTGAATTTTCAGGAAATTCTTGCGCCAGGAACATGAACTCGTTCCATACCTGCAGCAGATTAGGACCCTTGAAACCCTTTTGCATTTACAGAACGGTGGATATTCTTCTCGGGACGGGGTTGGCTCTGTCTTTCATTTCCTTCTGTAATCGAGTCAAGCTCTAACATTAAGACCACGTGAAATATGTATATATATTTAAAAAAAACACAAAACACATCCAAAAGCACCTCGGAGTTGATGCATTCAAGCTGCTAGTCAAAATGCGCCGTGCACTCCGCGAGAGAGCAGAAACAGCCAGCCATACATCACAGGAAGTTAGATAAGCGTATCATCCTCATCTCTCTCTCGCAGTGATTTCCCAGTAGTCGGTCACTTGATGAAGTGCCAGCCCCCCTCCCTGTTATTCTCTGCAAAGCAGCCAAGTGTCCACACGCATAAGCATATTCATCAGTCAGGTGCACCACTAGATTCCTTCTGTAGGGGTTGTATTTTTCTGAGCGCCGAAACGTGGGGTCCAGGGGCAGCGGGACTGGATTTTTCGTTCTCCACGGCTGGCCGGCAGTCATCTTTAACAGTGAGCAGTCATGGGGGGCCTTTGAGTCTCGCCCCTCGTGCACCTGATGGATTGAGTCACTCGTTGTCCATTCTACCTCCTCCTGTGAGGGGGAATGGGCTTTCTATCACCCACAGCCGAATTGTGCCTATTGTTCCACAATCCAATGCTACCATTTCCTGGATTCCAAATCGATTGTCCTGCATTTTCGGAGGTTGCTATAGCTGATTTGATCTGGGCCAGGTGGCGCGTGGGGGTGGGGGGGAGGGTTGCGGGGTGTTGTTGTATGGGGCATTTTGGATAACAACCCTTTATACAACCCTTTGACTCTGACCAGCAGTTTTCATTTCCATATCAAGCCTTGATAAACAATGTAAAAACCAGTTACACCTGGAACACAATCAAGCTCATATCGCCCTCCTCCCCACCCCCACCCCTGCCCCACTGTTTCTCAGTCCAGGCCCCTCTGTGCCAATCCAGCACAAATCGACTCTTTCACCAAATCCGCCATTTCAGATGACACCTGCACCACCGCTCACGTTGTGGGCCGACATTTTCCCTTTTGTTATTGTCGAACGCGAATGTGAAATGCATTAATGAATGTGGTTAAAAGGCCCTTCTGCCATGAGACTATGCAGTCCTGCGCATTCACACTTCAAAGTATGCATTAATGGAATTAGCTGGTCAATAACGGGGCATAGAGAAATGTCAACATATTTAATCAGTGGGGAAAAGGCCACGTTTGGAAAAAAAAACTACTCCTTGCATAACACTTTATGTAGATTTGGGTTTCGTTGGCTTTCAAATTTGATCCAGTCAAATACCAAAGAGGATTTATATGAATTAAGAAGGGCCCCTGCCTGCAGTATCTCTGTGGTATTACGTATTACATGTTAGGTATCACAATATAAATCCCATTAAAATGCAGTTGGTTTCACTATCAGAAACATTTTGATTTATTTCTCTTATTAGTGTTTGAAGTCCTTGTTTCAAGCACCTCATATTTAGATACAACTGTATACAGGTACAACTGAAATGTCAGCTGTTCTGATAACTGATCATATTGGGAGGTACAGCAAATTCTGTAGGCTAAAATCAAGCCTTTTTTTACATTTATGTTTTTTTTGTTGTTCCCAGCAACCTCACTCAAGCTTAACTTAGTAGACCTTACAGCTATCAAAAATGCTTACAATAATTCTAGATAATACCTTAAAAATGTTGGAGCGCCTTTAACAAGTAATTATTGCCCGTTGTGTGATTTAATTACATGTGATATTTGAATGTGCTCACAACACTATTTTGCAGTAATTATACAGTGTTTTCCACAGACTAAGCAGAATTATAAAAATCCCAACCTGACTGTTGACTCTATCTCAGTAAAAATAGCTCATTTAGGACAGAGAAAGCACGTCTCATTTAAGTACGACTTCCATTGTAGCCCTTAGAGATTCCCGTCACTGTAATTTATCATGGACATGTTAATTATTCAAGTTTAAAGCAAATTACTCCCCGTAAAAAAAAAAAGGAAAAAGGAAAACATCACTAGCACAAGAGGCCATATGTTTGGATCAAGGCATGTTGTGGAATGATTAGAAGACAACTTCTGTTGTCACGCAGGAATAAGACCAGTGAACTATGCAAGCGTGGATTCCTTTGGCAGGGGCAGGAGGCTGGAGGGATTAGAAATAGCTCAGAATCTTAGCTCCTCATATTTTCATTTGTTTCACTGGAAAATCATCATAATACACCCACGCTGACCCTGAGACCCCCCCCCCCCCATCACCCCAGTTAATACAGTATCTTTTCAGAGCTATGGGCGTAAACCTGTCTCTGAAATCACTGTTTGATTGCATTAGTGTGATGTGTGAGATGTGTGCTTTAGAGAGATGTGTGCTATTGGAGGTTGTCATACTTTTTGAAGGCGCAGTTCAGCAGAGTGGAAAAGTATTAAAGCAATAAACTGTGGACTAATTGTCATGAAATCAGGTATGGGGTTGCCCCCATTCTTCCTTCTCTCCCCGGTGTACCCAGTCCAGTCGGCGGCTTACCCGTCAGTTCATTTTAAGCCGCTCTCTGCTGGCCAGTTAATGGCACTGGGGCCCCCTTTAGTTGTGTTGCTTTAAAGCCCTTGATCGCTCGTTTCCCGGGGAGGTTCTGAGATAGGGAGAGTGTGGCTTCAGTTTCGGAGGGGCCGTCTGAGTGGGTCGGCCTCTCGCAGAGCCGAAGGAAATTTGAATGTGAATCTGTCGCCTCCGATCTCAATGATCCAGCTCAGACCCGCAGGTGGACAAAGGGACACAGTGTGAACGGATCACGGTGGACTTTCAGGGCCGTCCCACCGGCAGATCAGCCACTGATGCTGCGGTACCTTTCGGAAGGAAACACAGGCCTGGATTCAATCAATATTTCTTCTTAACTTTGGCTCAATAAAATGTGTGTGTTTTCATCTTCATAAACGTTTAGCGAGTTTAGCAATGAACTGAACTTGCCAACCTATTTTTGGCAGTTTTCTTGCTGAAACATGATTCAGATGTTTGGTACAAAGGCTTTGATACATATCCTGGCATAGAAGATGTCCCTTTTTCATATTGAAAAGTTTATTCTACTCATACACAGAACAGGAGGAAATAACCCACAATTTCACTGCGTTCCTTGGCAGCATTTACCATGTTATAATGTCTACATGCATCCTTGGATTTGCTATGGTATTCTTGTCATTTAATTTAGATTTCGAAATACCTATGGGGAAGTAGGTTTTTGGAGTGGGATGAAAGCTAAATAAAATATGAGATGCATATGTTGTCGTAGTGTGGGTTGAGTTGCAGAGGCTTAGCAGTGTGCTGCCTCCATTGTTAGAGGAGATTAGATGAGATGAGATTAGATTGGGCTATATTTACTTCATCATCTTCGCGTGAGGATTCTCATTCCGTGTTTGTGAAACAGTGCAGCTTAGAGCACTGAAGACAAGTGTGACCCACCAGTGCATTCACCAGCAAACAGTCACATTTACGTTAAGAAACAAGCAAAGCTTGTTCCTTTTTCATTCCAGATGTTTACCAAAACAGGGATAAAACTCTTACTGAAGCATGCTCTCTTTCAGTGCAAGCACTGGTAGACCTAATCTGGTTTTTGAAAACAGTGATATATCAGGACTTTAGCCTAATGTCTTGGTGATCAGGTCAGCTGTTGAGAGATCATAACAGGAGAAAAATACAAGACTGAGAACACCTTAAACATCTCACGCCAGTACACAATTCTCATAAATGTTGCCATAAATGTGTGTTATTTTTGTTTTAACTCAAGCAGATGATACACAGAATAGATAATGTATTTCTACTGTAAGGGAGGGGTTCCATCAAATATGCTCCTTGGTGCTTATGCTACTTTACTTGCTTTTATTGTCTATTTTGATTGGATTGGGTATTCTGAAAAAAGTCAAATTATTCAAAGAAAATAAGGTTGTTTTCCAGCTCTTATAATAAATGGGACACTGATTTAGATTCTTTCTTCTTTGAAATAGGACAATAATTATTCATACATGCATGATATACATTCTGGAAACTGTTTTTCAATCTCTGATAACAAAAGTACATACAGAGTTCTTCTCTTGCATGCATTATTGCGGGTCTCCAAAGAGATGTGTGACCCCATTCCTTATTCATATTAAATTTGATCATATTCCTTCTCTTGTGTTTTCTTTCTTCTTTGCTTTCTTGATTTGTCTTGTTTTCCCTTGAACTAGCTCATATCAATTATGTTGAGACCAAATTAGAAAAAGAAAAAAACACAATAATGCAAATTCTCTGCCTCTGCAACAACAGTCAACTCCAAAATTATTCACATCCTTAATAAAGATAGGCAAAAAAAGCTGTGTAAAAGAAAATAAACAATATGGGTAATGGCCTATATTGTATGCAAAAAAAGGGATATTCTTTTTGTACTAAAACAATTGCTCAAAAAAATATTTGTATTTTTTATTATTTATAACAAATATTTTTACCTCCTTTTTCTCCCAATTTGGGATTCCCAATCGTATTCTAAGCCTGCTCGGTGCAACCTCCGCTGTATTAGGGAGAGCGCAGACAAGCACATGTTCTCCGAAACACCAAAACACGTGATGTTGCTTCTTTTCACACTGCAGTCTACAATTTAAGCTTGCACCGGCATGAATAAGAGGAGGACACTTTGTGCAGAACTTTACAACAGCAGACTGTGGGCACCCAACTGACCAGCAGGGCTCAGCGGAGTGCGACAAGACATGGACAACCTAGCCAACTAAATCCCTCCCTCCCTGGGTGACACTACTGCCAATTATGCGTCGCACTGCAGGACTGCTGGCCAGAGTCGGCACTGGCACAGTCTGGACACAAAATCAGAATGTGTTTTTTTCCTTCTCCAGATCCTTTAGTCTGGACTTGTTCACTGTACTATACAACCACACATTTTCAATCGGGCCATTCCAAAACAGTTGTTTTGTGGTCAGTTAACCATTTCCTGGTTGATTTTGAGGTATTCTTGAGATCATTGTCTTGCTGAAAGATCAATTTGTGGCCATTTGTTTCAGCTTCCTGGCAGAGAGAACCAGGTTTTTGGAAAATATGTCTTGGTATGAGTTCATGATTACATTAACCTTAACAGGAGCTCCAAGACCAGTAGATGCAAAACAGTCCCATAACATGAAAGATCCACCACCATATTTCACCGTATGTATGGGTTCTTTTCAACATAAACACCCTTCTGATGCCAAACCCTTCTGTGCAAATCTTCTGTGCATGGCCAAAAAACTCAATTTTGGTCTCAATTGACCATAACACACAGTTATAATCAAAGTCCGGCCTTGGAACTCAGATGAGAACCAGGTGTTATAGATGAGACAAAAATATAGCTTTTTGGCTATGTACACCAGCATTCTTCTGATGCCAAACCCGACAGCGGTTTCCACAGCTGACACTGCAAAGGTGCAATTGTACAGACTTTTTTTTTTTTAACATCACAGTTGTAAAATTGATCACTGGTGAGTTGATATATGTGCTAAAGAGTTCCTTGAATTCTGCGATGAATGGCTCAGCGGTATCCACATGAGCAGACCGTCTCTTGCCTTGCACACACAGCAATTTGATGCCGCGGAGGCTTTTAAGTCCACATCTCTATCCAACAGTGAGTAGGAGAGCTTTGCTTTCTCGGTCTCGGTTTGCTATCTGCAGAGTTTTTAATGTCTGTTACTGTACTTTTCCCTATCCCAAAGTCCTGAGATATCTTCTCTCTTCATGCCCTTCTCTGAAAGGGACAATTATTAATGTTTTTAAATGGAGAGCACAATTCTCTTTGTTTACGCAGAGAAGATTTTCAGCGCGTCTCTCAAAAAGTTTTCAACTGCGGATCAAATAACGGTTAAATAAATTGTTTTGTCTCCATGGCGTTTACTGTGCTTTGGTCTAGTTCTGCTGGTTACACATTGACAAGTATCTCAATAGCAATGGAAATATTAGGTAGCCGCCTAATAAACATACAGCACTATCATAAAATGTGGCACTTCACCAGGCTTTCAATCTCCAATCAGACATTGACATCTAAATGAGGCCGGTCGGTAATCGGGTGAATCGCATTTGTGGGAGTCGGTTATGTGGGTGTATACTGTCATTGCTTTTTCATCCTGTGAAGCGGTGAAGGATTTTATGTAGTCATGGCACAATGATGAAATCAACTCCTGTATTTAAGTTAATGTTTATATACTGTTTTAGTCATTGTGGGAATGTGTTGGTGGAGGATTGTGAGTACAGAAGAGTTGCAGTTATAGTGAATTGAGCCGGGAGTTGTGGGTGGATATGAGCTGACTGGTACAAACCCTCCTGTAGACAGGGATGATCTCATTTCATGCCCTAGGTACTATGAGAGGTGGTGAGAGAGGCCAGCCACAGGGAGTGGTGCTCAAGAATAGTTTATGGAGGTAGCAAGACAAGGGTCTCACACCTCAGAGAGCTTTTGACGGTAGTTTTGTTTTTTCCTTCTCATACTAGTTCTATCTTATACTATATACATAAATATTAGTTGTAAGATAAAACGGGGATAAAAAACCTACTAAATTGTCTGAACTGCAGTTATGGCTCTCAACCCATCTTCAAGTAGTAGCTGCAGCATTCAAAGAGAAACCACTAATTCAATGGACCCCTTCAGACAACCAGGAACAGGAGACAGCAATGCTAAAGCAAGTAAAATAATTATTCCACTTAGAATCTCACAGTGGACCCCGACCCCCCCAGCCCCCTCCCTCCCCATGTGAAAGAATGAAGGGGAGTTGAAGTGAAGAAGTGCAGTGCTTCAGAATACCTGTTCTGCACACTTGTTGTAACTCAACTGGCTGTCATCAAATCCATTGCCCCAGACACTTGAAGTGGTCTTGTCACCAGCATCAGTCATAAGACAGTGGCTGGCAGGACCGCATGACACCATAGACATACATAATGAGTCACCCTTGTGTTAATCATTTGTTCAGCAGTGTTACATGAAAAAACATTTTCAAAGAATTTTTTCTATTTATTTTTGGAGTTTCTTTGGAATAACAAGAATGTTTTTGTGTCACTATGGAAAGATGTTTGTTTCCATGGTTTTGTGCACAGCCATTGTACACTCGTCGGTGTCTAACGGGAAAAAAAAGTTCTAGTCTACGACACAATATTGTCAATTATTACATAATATTGTATCAGACGGGGAATGTTGATTTAAACTCATTGCTTATTTAGTTTTGGCATGAAAATCATAAACAACGTGGGCCTCAGCCTGTCATTAATATCTCAGAGAGAAATAGGGATAAACAAAATCATTTTTGTCAAGTTTTTTTTTTTGCCTGGAGGCTGTGTAATGAAAAATAACATCTCTCCCAGTTTCCGCTAAGCCTGCAGCTATAAGGTGAGAATTCATTATACACTATGTTACTTTATCTTTTGATTCTCCTCTACCCCTCCATCCATATCCACTCCTGTTCTCGTCATGCAAATGTTTGCTCCTACATTTCTGTGTTTCCTCCAGCGGTCCGAGGCAGCAGAACCTAAACCGACCGCGTGCTTAATGGGAGGATCATCCCAGCCCCCCCCCCCCGCCCCCAAGGCCCAAAGCTCCTAGTCCTGTGATCGCTAGCTCCTGTGAGATACGGTTTCAGAGCGCGTGCATTAATCAAAAGCACCACACCGCCTCCTGCTCAAGAGAAAAACTAGTTTCCATGTATGGTTTCATCGTGAGCCAAGTTAATACGAGAGCCCTTTTTTATACCTGGAGGTTATTCTGAACCTTTCACTCTACGCACTCCCCCGCTCCCCCAATGTACCCTTACAATGCTCTGTGATTTGTATAAGTCAATTAACTCTCTTGATTTACAACGATGAAAAAAATATACATCCCCTCTAACAGACAAAAAAATACTTCTAATTGCACTGAATTGTCACTTAGAATAATTTGCCCTTTTACTTAACCGGGTAAGGCGTTGATATTCCCTGTGTGACTATAAAGCTCTAAAATACAGCTGATTCAGCTACCCGGACGTGGTACTAAACCCCTGAGCTGTGACATCATGTTGTCCACATGGACTTGTTCTGGTCAGGGAACCGTGGCTTAGAGTGGCACCAGCACTTATAATTGTCACCAGCTGTTACTCTCCATCAGCTGGCAAAGTGAAAAATATTCTGGGTTCAATTCAGCTTCAATATACCCTGGGTAGATGTTGTCAGTGCATGCAATTAAACTGCAGTGCTCACTTTTTCAGTTGCCCCATGCTTAGAGTGAATGCACTGACCCAGGAAGGTATTGGATTCAGTCCCCATATCGGTTATAATAAAAACGCCCACTCTTGGCTTGGCGATAACCATAGCAATGGATGAACTTGAGAAATGACACTATGACAGCCTGGCATCCTGCTTTTCTCTCTCTCTCTCTCTCTCTCTCTCTCTCTCTCTCTCTCTCTCTCTCTCTCTCTCTCTCTCTCTCTCTCTCTCTCTCTCTCTCTCTCTCGTCTCTCTCTCTGTCTCTCACTCTCCTTCTCTTTATCTCTCTCTTTATCTCTCTCTCTCACACTCATATACACACAATTGTCAATATCAATTTCACTTTGCTTTATTGACATGACAACATGTATCCACTTGTATACATGCTCTATCTCTCACTTTCAGTTCAGTTAATTTCAACTGTATTGGCATGACAAGTATATGTTTATAGTGGGTATAAAAAGTATTCAATTGACATTTTTCACATTTTATTTTCTTACTTCATGGAATCAAAATGAAACAACTTGAAAGCTTTTTCTTAATTAATTACATATAAAAAATAGAAAATAATTGATTGCAGAAGTATTCACCCTTTTGCTAAGAGACACCTAAATAAACTCTGGTGCAATCTTCAGATTCTCTTTATTTGATTGAGTCACAAGGTCTTTTTAATTATTTGAATTTAAATGCACCTGTCTGTCCCACGGTTGGTTAGTGCATTTCCAAATAAGATAGATGCTTCATCATGAAGACCAAAGAACATTCAAAGCAAATCTGAGAAAAGATTATTCAAAAGCACCAATCAGGGAAAGGATATAAGAATATTTCAAAGACTTTGAGTATCCCCGGAGCACCATAAGTCCATCATAAAGAAATGGAGAGAATATGGCATGTGTGAATTTGCCTAGAACAAGCCGTCCACCAAAACTGAACATCCATGCAAGAAGAGCACTTTTTAGGGAGGCAACCAAGAGGTTGATGGCAACTCTGATGGAGTTACAGTCTTCCATGGCAGGGATTGGAGAATCTGTCCAAGGGAGAACAATAGCCTGGGCACTTCACAAATCTGCGCTTTATGGGAAGGTGGCAAAAAGAAAACCATTGTTGAAGAAAACACATGACATCTCACCAAAGTTTGTCAAAAGGTATGTGAGAGAAAGAAAAATGTGAAGAAAGAATGTTATAGTCTGATGAGACAAAGATGTAACTTTTTAGCCTCAACATTAGGTGCTATGTTTGGTGCAAGCCTAACACTGCGCATCATCCTAGGAACACTATCCCTACCGTGAAACATGGTGATGGGAGCCTAATGCTATGGGGATTGTTCTCTGCTTCAGGGACTGCATTCAAAATAGGGGCAAAATGGATGGAACAAGATGACAAATCTTGAAAACATCTGTCAAAATTGTTGTTAAAGGTTGTTAAAAAACAAAATGAATGTCCTGTATGGAACAAGATCTGTGGAAATATTTGACAAATGGTTCCCATCCAATCTGATGGAGCTAGAGCAATTTTGTAAAGAAGAATTGGTGAAAATTGCAGTGTCCAGATGTGTAATTTTTTTGCCGTTGTGGCCTAAAAACATATTCCATCATCACCCAAGAAGAATGGCAGCTCTTCTCTATCTGTAAGAGGTTATCAAAATTCCAGGCAGTTTTCCTTAATTGTGTGCTCCTGTCTCTCTGTACTTCTATATTATCTGTACTTTTCAAATCAATATAAATTGTACAGTTGCACTGACACACAAGCTCCTGGAAAGTTGCTTGAATATTTGGACATTCTAAAATGTCAGATAATTCAAGCAATAATTTTTGGTTTGAAAGTAAACATTAAAAACAGCACATACTGACTTTTGCAATCCTTGAATAAAGAGATAAAAAGAAGCAGGGACACAGACAGACGCACCTCATTGCATTTATTTGCTGATGACAAGGTATGGAAGCTGTAAACCCCAAACTGTTTACCATTTGTAAATCAGTCCCATTAATACGCCAGATGAATTGATATGAATTGATATGTGTGTGTGTGTGTGTGTGCGTGTGTGTGCGTGTGTTGGGGTAATTCTTTACAAATTGTAGACCAAATGCATTTATAAAAACTGCCAGGGAAAAGGATATGATTTCTTTCATATACCTCAAATGCTGTCAATATATATAATATTTGGATTGTTTTGATGTGACTTGAGAGTGATTCACATCCAGTCCTCAAGGGGAAACGGATAAATCTGCATGACTAATTTACATTTCAAATGCAATTTCTCTGTAGTTTCAATGAAATTGAAATTATGTACGCTATGTGAAAGAGGAAACCAGATTCAGGGAAATACCTTCCAGTATTGTAATTTTTCCCTTCATTATATTCTCAGCCTGACATGAATTTGCAGAAATAATGAAAACTCTTGATTGACATGGATGTAAATCTCAAAGTTTCATTTAAGAGCAAAACCCAGAAGCTCGAAACGAAATGGTAGCTAAAGTGATAAGCCAAGGCGATACAGTGGGAAACTAATTCAGACTAAAAATATTCTGTTGTAAGGTTAATTTTCAAGCTTCAGTTATGGTTTGTTACCCTGTTATGTGATAAAGATAAAATTTTAAAAGACCTGTGAATAAAGCTATGCAGCAGTCAAGATGTTTGCAGAAATTGATATTTAAAAATATATATATATATTGTTTTTCCCTCTGATTTTCAGAAAAACATAAATAAATAGGCTATTATGCTTTCATAATCAATCCGTTTACAGGACTGATCAACAGAACGTCAGATCAAGTCAAACATCAAGTCAAACATCACTTTAGTCACATCCAAAAAAACTCAATAAGTACCATTATGATTTTTATTTTTTATTTATTTTTTTATTTTCATTATTTTATTTATTTACCCTACACTTCAAAATGTTAAATTTGTGTGTGTGTTTTGACATCTGAGTTCCTGAATGACCTCCATTCCTATCTCTGAGGTTCTACTGTATATATTTTAGATAAATGCCATGAGGATTGCCTATATAGTGGCCAATATCCACTTTCCACACTGGAAAAAATGAAATATGTTGAAAGGACTGCGTGGTGTGACAGCTTCCATTCTAAATATATTAACAGGAAGAAAAAGCCATATGTGCCTGTGGAGGAACTGACATTGCACATCACGAGAATCGCACACCGCCCCGACCACAGCCCACGCGGGTTTAGGTACCAGAACGGTACTGGGAGAAGCACGGGACCCAGGAGCTGTTCTGCCTCAGCACGGGAGCTGGCCACATGTTTCAGAAGCACAGTTTGCATGTCCCAAGCAACGGGACATTGGTGTCATTTTGTATAAGAAATGAAACTACGTCAGAGAGGATTGAGATGCATGGATGAACCTTCCTCACATCTGTCTTCTCAATAAACCTTTGGCATTATATGGCATTGGAGCAATATATGTATAATATAATCAGATATGGCTCTGCATTAAGTGACATAGACGTGATGAAACCTGGACTAGCCTCGTGCATTTCTCCTGTCTTCATTGGGATCAGCTGTTCCATGGACTTTTTGGTTTTTGCTTGGATATGGTTGAGAGACGGCATGTAAACAAACCCCACGAACTAGACTGAGCAGCGCACTCCTGCTGCGTTAAGAACAATAGCATATCTGGCCGCTTGTTTGAAAAGAAATATAGCGCAGAGATGAGTGCGTGCGGTCCCAGGCCAGACGAGCCTGATTTGACAGCCAATGATCTGTGCTATCCAAACTCAATGGGGCCAACAGGTTGAGGAGAAAAAAATGAGCAGAAGCTAAAAATAGGGGAAGGGGGTGCGGGGGGGATTGAGATCCATGGCTCCCCAATCGCTGTCACTCAGAGAGGCCTGTAGGGCCCCCCGGAAAAAAACACCTTCTCAGGCTGCTTCACAACATTGATAGCAGCTAGAAATGCAACAAAGGAAAAAGCCTAAACCAAATGAATGTGATTACTATTACACAAAAAAAATGCAAATAGGCAAACCCAGTAGCCCAACTCCTTGTGCCTTTTGAAAGCCACCTTTTCATTTCCACACGCACACACATGCTGCCTGTGTCCTTGCATTGCTGCGTTTGTTTTACCTTGTTTAACAGGAACAATGAGAGACGAATGCTCCGATCAGCCACCAAAAGAGGCTGAACATGCTGACCTCCCTCTCTCACCTAGACATTTGTCAGACAACAAATGATTCACATTAACGAATGAATGTAGAATATTTCAACTACTCCAACTGTGCAAATATATATATTTTTACAAATATAATAACTTGAGAATGGGCTTTGAGTGTTTCGGGCTTTTGATATTGATTTCAAAGTGCCCTCTCTGTGAGTACCTTTGCTGATTGGCTCTTTTCTTTCATACCCAATTCCATTCTGCACAGCGTGTTCCTCCCATGCCCCTCTCTCCATTTACGAGGAAGGAGAAAGGGGGTCCGGGGCCAGGTCAACTGCATTCACTTCCCCGGCGTACCAGAAAAAAAGCATTGCCTCCGGGATCTCGTAAACAGATCGCAAGTTCGAGTTGCAAAGGCCACAGTGGGGTTTTGAGATAAGATCACGCGCACGGCACCAGGGCCTCAACAGGTCCTCGCGCCACGCTACTCCCCACAAGAAGGAGCCTTCACCTCCCTAATCCGACCCTAATACCTTTCCCTGCGCGTCCTCGCCTCTGTAGTCATAGTCAATAAATAACTGTCACGGCCCCGGGAAACAATGGTTCATCTATTTCCTTTCGTGCTGCGGGCATGGGAGTCCATCTGTTCATTTCAATAGGAGGCAGGATAGATGGAATGGCGGGATTACTGTACACGACGGCGACAGCGCAACCACACATCCCGGCTTATCTCGCAAATAACCATTCATCTTGCTTCCGTGGCCATGTATCCGTGACTAACCAGGGAAATGATTAACTGACTGGCTTCCATGTTTTGTTTTTTTCTTTCTTTCTCTTTCTCTCTCTCTCTCTCTCTCTCTCTGTCTCTCAGATGGTCTCAAAATCCACACGGGGCTCTGTTTCTTTCATTCTTGCACCACATGCATGGATCAAAATTCTATTTTGGAAAATATCAACAGGACTCACTCTCTCCATTCAGCAATCGGAGGACAATGAGGATGGGATTGAATGGATTTGATTCTGTAGGATATTCAATTAGAGTTCCATTAACAATGGCCCAACAGAAATCACTGCCCCCAATTGTGGCCCTCAGACTACAAGGTACAATGTACCCAAGGGAATTGAACATTCAGTTGAACTTGTCCTTGATTTGGACCCAAATAAGATATTTTACTTTACTGTATATTGGCAAAAAATATATTCTCCTCATCCACAGCCTGTATTTTACAGATAACATGTCTTCCAGCTGTTGCCATTACTTTAACATTTGTTACACTGACTTTCTGATTTTTTACGTTCAAAGATCACTTTGCCTGAAAGACAAGATTATTCTTGAACAAATCTCTGGTGCAGGTGCGCATACACACACACGCACACACAAGCATGCACACATACATGCCAACGCACACTCACACATACATACACGCACATGCACACGCACACGCACACAGACAAGCATGTACACATAGATGGCAATGCACACTCACACACATACACACACACGCATATGCACACACACACAAGCATGTACACATGCATGCCAATGCACACTCACATACATACACACACATGCACACACAAGCATGTACACATACATGTCAATGCACACTCACACACATACACACAGTTGCACACACACAAGCATTTACACATACATGTCAACACACACTCACACACATACACGCATACACAAGCGTGTACGCATACATGTGAACACACACTCACAAACGTTCACACAAGCGTGTACGCATACAGTACCAGTCAAAAGTTTGAGTACACCTTCCATCTGGACTACGGCTAAGCGGGCACTCCTTCATTCTTGAGCAAGATAACGACCCAAAACAAACCTTGAAGTTGTGCATGAACTATCTGGTGAAGGGAGAACGTGAAGGACAACTCAAACTAAGGACCTGGCCTGCCCAGTGTCCAGACTTCAATCCCATAGAACTTGTATGGGATGAACTGGACAGAACAGTCAAAGCAAAGCAACCCACAAGTGCCTCTGGGAATTGCTGCAGGAGAGCTGGGAAGACATATCGGGTGATTTCCTGCTGAAACGTATTAACCGAATGGCCGTGTTTGTGAGGCTGTTATCACAGCAAAGGGTGGCTATTTTGAGGAATCCAAGATTAAATTTTCTATTAAATTTGATTGAACATTGCTTTGATGTTCCTTTTGTTTATCGTTACATGTGTTTTTTGTCATTTTCAAGTATTTAAAGAAACTTATATGGGAAGAAACTTATATGGTGTAAAACATTGTCAATTATGAGATAAACCTAGTTTCCAGCAGGTGTACTCAAACCTTTGACTGGTAATGTACATGTCAACGCACACTCAAACACATACACACACACGCACACACCCACACATGCACACACAAGCGTGTACACATACATGCCAACGCAGACTCACACACATACATGCCAATGCACACTCACACACACGCACACACAAGCGTGTACGCATATATGCATGCACACCAACACTTACATGGGGGGAACTTGCCTCTTCCTCGTCAGACTCCGCTAGCTGTGTGAGGTGCAGCTGTCCTGCACTGTGAAATTAAAGATAAAACTCACATGGAAAACCATAGCATTAGTGCTCAAACTCATGCTGTGATATGTTCATTCATCCAGAAATGTTAAAAAAATAAATAGTATTCATTAGTTACAAGAAATGTTTTGTGCTGAGCTCATTTGATTAAAGAATTACATCATAATTATTAGTCAAAAACGGGATAGCTTTTGGTTAAATGACAGCTGGTTTCACAGTGTGCTTCAAATAATAGGCTTCTAACAGACAGCCAGAGAGAAAGAGAGAGAGACAGAGAGAGAAAGTGAGACAGAAAAAAAAGAGAGAGAGAAAGAGAGACGCCTCGTTTGTGACTGATAGCATCTAAATGGTGGTAAATGGTTTCAGTCAAGGCGCCATAAAACCAGGGGCAACCAAAGACCTGGTGCCAAAACCTCCCGCTCTTTGTTGTGGTGCGACGATTCCCTTACAGGCACACAGCATTATTTCACAGACCCATATTCATTGCTCTTTCATTTGCTCCCACTGTCCTCGCCATGCAGACAACTCAAACAAACACATTTCTAAAAGGTCATTTTCCTCCTCTCATTTCAGCAAACATGAAGAAAATGTTTTTTAAAAAGCCAGGTTGTGTACACTAACCTTCCTAAAAGCTACTTTGATGGCAGTCCTGGTGCTATTTCAAGGAGTAGAAATGCACAATGTGGTTAAGCTATTGTTGGGTGCTTCCCTTTCCCACCCAACCCAAGAGTGATATATATATATATACAGTATACCAGTGGCGGGCCGTGCATTTCACACCTAGGCCTTCAGTAGTGCTCCGTCTGAATCAATCCACCCCTCAATAACTATTTTATGGCTATAAAAGCCATCTTATTGTTATGTTTTGAGTGTCTGTTCGGTTTGTTTTTGCACTTTGTTTATTTCTCTTTCTTCAGTCATGTTTCATTCTCGTTCTGTCATGCACTTCGGGAAATTCTATGTTTCGGTTTTTCCGTCTTCGTTTCTAATCTCGTTTTACTTCCTTCTTACTTTCTAATTACACTTTGTATATATTAGTTAGATGTATATAGTACTAACCAACTAATCTACTAACATTAGGGATTTAGATTAAGTTACTAACACTACTAATCACTAATTATCTCACGCTTCTAACTATCGCTGTTATTCTCTCTCGTCCTATCTCTGTACTCTTCTCACGTTCCGCTTTATTCGCACGCAGATTTCTTTATGCATTCCTCCTCCTCCCTAAAAAAACGAAACATAGAATTTCCCGAAGTGCATGACAAGACAAGGAGAGGAACTCGAACAGGAACAATGACAGACGGGGAACAGAACGAGAATGAAACATGACTGAAGAAAGATAAATAAACAAAGTGCAAAAACAAACCGAACAGACACCCGTTGCCGTTGCATCGCAGATAGATAACTCGTGTATCCAGAATAAATGCCTTTACTGAAGAAACATACCCGGGGTGCTACAGCTGCGACACACATAAAAAAGCATCAATAATAACCTCATAAAATTGCAATATTATTTAGGAAAATAGCAACATTTTACTCACCAAAAATCCTTATTATTTGTACACAAAATCCATCCTCCTTTCTTTCCTCAAAAAGAGTTCAATTACTCTGTCGTACAGATTATCCGTGTGTTTCAGTTCCATCAAGAAGTCCTTTTCTATCGCCATCAAAGCTAATGCTGAAAGTCAAGCCTGCCCTGTCGTATTTCTGGCATAAGTTTTAATTCGCTTTAGGGCTGAAAATGTCCGCTCAAATGTCTGAATCACAGACTGATGTTAATTATATTTTGTCCATGAATACTTATTAAATAATTCCAAATGGTCTGTCCGCTTCCTTTCATAGCTTTTCCCCTGTTTGCGCTGCTTCCAGACATGTATTTTCATATTAAAGCATTTAACCAATCACATTACATCATAGTCAGACACTCTTTGACTATCCAATCAAAGGGTGTGAATACGCTGACGTTACCTAGGCCTTCTAGAAGGCCTTCGTGTCCCCAACTCAAAATCTGATTGGTTGAAGCAACAGTTTGATCAACACTTATTTTATGCTGCAGGGCCTGCAGAACTGATTGTGAAGGCCTCCAGGCAGATTTCTTTGACCCTGGCAACAAATGATGGCTGAAATGTGATTGGTTAAATGCTTTAATATGAAAATACACGTCTGGAAGCAGCAACCAGGGAAAAGCTATGAAAGGAAGCGTTTTCCATTTGGAATTATTTAATAAGTATTCATGGAAAAAATTTTAACATCAGTCTGTGATTCAGATATTTTTAGGCCAGCAGAGAAGGCCTTGTAGGCCCTGACGGCCCACCACTGCAGTATACACATACATATAATGAATCAGCATGTGGCTCAGACCGTCACTACTTAAGAAAGCACACAAGGCATTGAGAAAGACCTCTTAATTGGTGTGACCTCTCAAACTCTTTACTGTACCATACTCAATATTCACAAGCAGTGTGCCCCATTCATATTAACCACCACCTTGGGTTCCGTGCCGAAAAATAATAAGCCAGCAGCAAGTGTTTTGATTGGATCTGTCAAGCGTTTATAAATCAGCTTTGTTAAGTCTGTCTGATAGATTCTTGCTTGGTGTGCCCAACCAAACTGTTCTCCTGTATCTTTTACGTATATACCAGATGATCAAAGTCAAAAAGTAATAACAGAATGAATTGGTGATAATTGTTAAATGAATAGCTGAGCTGTCATGCCATGTGAATGTTGGCAAAATGTATTCAACTTGTATGTGTATGCAGCGCTGGAAGTAGTAGAGACACAATCGATGCTTTTGCAAATGAACCATCTCTCTTTATTTACTCGGTAAGTTGAGTTCTTTCTGGGTACCACTAAATGGGAGCACTCAACACGATTCCGGACCATTGCTCCTGTTTGGATGACTGCATTCCATTGTTGTTTCACCCACCCTGCCTTGTGCCTAACCCCCCCTACACACCTCCTCCAATCGCACCTCTGAATTCTCATTGGATGCAGTAGAATATTTTTAGAAGCCTAATGTTTTTTTGATTAACGTCAGCATTTCTGTGCACTGCATTGCCTCCACTTTGGCAGTGTCACTGGAGGAGGGAATGAGGCGCTGGGTTTTATTAACTGCTCCACGATGTAATTACGCTAATGTTTCCTGTACAACACCTACTCACTGCAATAATGCACAGGCAATATGAACGAGCTGTGTCCTTCTGACGCACACGTCCACAACAGACTGCCGCGTCCGATAAATGCACAGGGATATTCACCACAGGCGGCGAAATTGTTCACTTGCGTCAATTGTGCAATATGTTCCAGGGTTGGCCTCAATTCACTTTAGAAATATTTTTTATGTTTCTATTTTTTTAGCCCATTGTAAGATTCTCATCTGGTAACACTATACTTTGAAAAAAAAAGGAAGTACACTAACTTAAAGAACAATAAAATGTATCTCATTTCAGATGAGGCCACAACCGGTACCATTTTACATGTCCATGTCACTATATCCTAATTGTTTTTTGAACTGTTCCTCTAAGATTTAGGACCATTTACTTTCATCTGAAGGTTCTCATTAACATTAAAAATTTGATGCCAGATGCTAACAGCTTGAAGATATAGTTGCCTTTTATTGAGCCACAATTGAATCAGACTCACCCTAAGTGGAATCTCCCCACATGACACATATGATAACAGAGGAGATTGTTAAAGTACAGATGATCGTATTTTACAAGAAGTGGGTAACTCGCTCACTCCTACACAGTGCACCCTCCTCCCCATTCTCTGCCACGCAATCAAATCCCAGTGTTTTCCCTCACATATAAAATGCATCTTTAGCTGCCAGAGTGCCTGAAAAGCATATGGTTCTCAAAGATGGAGCATGCTTTTCTAAAGGAAAGGCCAAGTGAGATAAGATGAACACACACATCCAGTAATGAATGAATGAGATTGTTATTTGGAGAGAACAGAGGATAACATCAGACCTTTCTGGGAAAATGGTCTCGATTCTGGGAAAAGAAAAGAAAATAAGCTGGCTTGTCTCAGTAATAATATTATTTTTTCCAGGTTAACACACTTAAACCTCTCAAACAGGATGTAGGACAAGGAATAGTCCAAACGATGTAATATACTCACGTAAATAGTTAATGGTATATATGTTATTTTCTGCTGGTGTGTCATGACACTGATGATTAAACATTTTATTACATATCATTTCAGAAGTATTACAAAAATGTTTAATTGTACACTAAATTTGACTCCTCATTAATCATAAGGAGCTTTTCGATCAATCACTGAGTACCAATACAACCTGATGTTGGAATTAATAAAAAAAACAGTGTCCAGCAAAGTTGGTTTATTATTCTATATTCAAATGAGGGGTGCATGTATAATAATAACTGAAGTAAATAGTAAAGTGAATACTAATTGTAACACTAATAACATTAATAATAATAATCATTTTTAGAAAACCTTTAACAGCACATTTCATATTACCCAAAACATTTTTGAAAAACAAGGGACCATGAAGTTGCAGACAATAACAAAACATCCCATGGTGTGTGCAAATGTATCTGGTTTGCTTCTGTACAGGGCTGACCTGCGTTAATGATCTGCAGGGACAGAGATGTCTGAGAGAGCTTGAAGGAGAGGGAGAAGGTGGAAGGTGCAGATTGTGATAAACAATGATGAAAAGAGAGGCGCAAACAGTGTGATTGCTGAACTGGAGTAGACATGGACATCATGGACATCACTTAATCAAGCCTCAAAACCTAAACAAGTACATTCTAAGACAAGTAACTGAGATCTGCAAATAAGGGATTTCTGACTGTAAAAACAAACTGAGCCTGATCTTCTCTGAATGCTCAAGACTTAACCACCTCAAGAACATAAATTAAAATACCCATAATGCAGTGGGATCTTTCAAAACTGATATAACAACAAAAAAACAGGATGAGATGTTGCAAAAAACGTTAAATCGTTGCAGGAAAGATAACCAATATGTTAACCTGCCCCAAAACAGAAAAGTGCACACAAACAAAAGAAAAAATTTGCTACACATGACACATCCCATATGCTGAATGACTATCGGACACTGCACAGGCAAAGCCACATTAGGGTACATTGCATTAATGACCATTGTAACCAGTGCTGATGATATATAATTTTTATGAGAATTATTTTATGAATGTAAGAGCAAAATTGTGGAAATAATCTCTCATTAAAGCTAAGGATAAGCAACACTGACCACAATGGTCATTAATGCAATATACTATAATGGTAACAGAGAGAAAACAAATATAAACTATAACTCGACATTACTCCACATTCTATTAATTTTACTGCTAATTTCTTTTTTTTTCCTTTGGATACAAGTTATTTTAATAGCCTAATTTGTGCAGATGCACACCCCTACTATTTTACTGCATGGATTTTTTTAATGTGTATGCTCAATTTCCTGCAAGGCAAAAAAAGGAAAAGATAATTAAATTGCACCCAGCACAATGTGGATAGCTTAGACCCATATTCAAATCCAAATGGAAGTACCATTTAAAAGCTGAATTTTAATTTCCCTAGAAATTAATTGTTATAGTTAGAATTGCTGGAATGTGACCAATTGGGAGTTTACTGTACAAGAATGTCACTGTTACAAGAGCAAAGCACTAATAGAATATTAAAATGATACCATATGCTTTCTTAATGTCAAGATATTTAATAATACCAATGCAATTTACTACCATATAGAGTATGGGCAATTATTTGCATGACAAGTGATAATACAACTATTTAAAGGGAATGTTACAGGGAGGGTATACTGCATACTTTATATGACAAATCCCTTTAATCTTACTGAGTAAAATACATTTTTATATGTGCCTTCTCATAGTGACCAGTGCCACATACTTCACCATAAACTGCTGTGTGGGGCAGTACATGTGTTTTCACAGCATAGATTTAATAATGTTTTTATATTTCAAGGCCATCATTTTCCAGGTACTTTAGCAGATATTTTTGCTTCTTTATTACCTGTATCAATATCAATATATATTCATAGTCTCAACGTCTTTATTCACAAATTAAGCTTTTGCCTGTGCCTTGCAAAGGGCATGACTAGGCTCATTTACTAACGCACCTCGTTCATTCTGTTATGTACAGACGCGTCGGACGATCAGAGTAAATGTGCACTTGGGTTCCAGTGTCCTCACGTCTGCACGGCCTGGGATATCTGGGTTTCCAGGCTGTAATTCAGCAAGGCCCATCTCATAGAATGGGAAGGATACCTCAATAAGCAGCGTCCCCCAAGGCCAAGACCAAAGGACCATTGTCGTTCTTACCTCGCACGCGCAGTGAGTAACTGTGAGAGAGGCCAACGTAATCAACATCCCAAACATTGGACCAAAATAACCAGTGAGAAGCTCAGGTACAGGTGTGGACCAAAACAACCACCGGGAAACTCAGGTGGAGGACTTCTACTCTATGGTTTGCCGGCACTAAATCCTCCAGTCAACGTTCCTGAGTTTTTGTTTGTTTTGGGATTTGCTAAACAAAAACAGGATTTCCCCAAAATTCATGAAATCTCCTTACCATAATGGACACAATGGAAGGATTTCTTAGGGAATTTGTGGTTTTGTCAACAGCTAGTGCAACAGTTTCCATTAAAGAGTTCACGTGGTGACCGAGCAACTGTGAAAAGCCACATAGCACTGTGTGACTCAACACCATTGCAACCTGATGTATATTTCTTAACGCACAAAATCGTTTAACATTCGAGGCCAGACTCCACAGTGAGTGACAAGACTGGTTTTACAACCACAATCAGTCATGATGTATGCTAAGGAAAGATACATTTTATAATCCATCAGATTATATATTATATTCTTGGCAGGTCAATTCCCCACATCTATATTATATTAAAGAGCAATAATTACATTGCCGAAAGGAATAATGCATTGTAGTCACCTCACATCAAACTAAGAAAGTATACTGATGGCCAGTCCCATGACAAGAGTGTGCTTGAATTAAAAATATCTTCAGTGACATTTTAGCCTTATTGATTATATCCTTCCCTTGAGTTCCACATGAGGTCCAGTGTTGGGTCAACAAGTGGCTTTTGGAGAGACGCATTCTGCAATTCACTCACAGCCCATTTCATACAGTGCTGATTACTGGCACTGGTAATTGATGTTATGGCACTTTCACTTGTATTAGGTGTAGGTTAAGTTTGATCAGTCCATCACTGGTAAGGTAATTTTAATATATTAATATATTACATTTAATATATTACAATTAACTTACCAGTTACCAGAAGACTGATAAAACTTAAAGTTGCTTACGTTTCAAACATTTGTCGTCTTGCTTGGTACGCAAATGAGCATTTAGCAGGTGAGCTGACACAAGCATTAACGCTTGAAGACGCGAATGCGTACTGGCGTACCACTTACGTGCACCCCTGGTTATGTGCATACTGCACTTGCATGCTTGTTTGCTATTTGTGTTCGAGAGCTCATGTCTCCTAATGCGCTGCACAGGTATGCCATTTTGGCAAAAGGGTGTCTGCCAAATGAAGGATGACAGTAACAACAGCAATGTTCCTTTGTGTTCCACAGTTCTGAATCAGGTTTGTGCTTGAACAGTAGCCTTTGGGTGGAAAAAAAAGAAGAAGAAAAACAACTCAAATCTCAAAACAAACTTTGTGGTCGAGGAGGGAGGGCAGAGCTCTGATTGACTCAAATGTAGGTGGTTTCCCTGACACTCCTCGTCAGCCACAAAGAGGACAAATCCTCTTATAATTAGAAGCACCTCTTTAATCAGCAAACAGGCTATTGTGAGATGTAATGACATCCTGGGGAAAGGTGCACTTTGGGCCTTGACATGCACTTTGTCATGTTTACCATGCATTAAAATAGACAGCTGCCTGAACAGGCATCAAAACAAGAGGGGAAAAAACCCAAAAAATTAACCTTTAAAAATAGCATGACAAAAAAGTAAGTGTCATTGCGAAAACAAACCTTCCCCATGGCTGAAACGATTGGCTATGTGTACATGAAATTCAGCGAAGGTAACGCATTCCACATGCTCTCCATCTGTTCCGTGGTCCGCACCTCACACCGGCCGATCAGAAGCCCTCCAGCTCTCCAGGGCTGCCTTGAAGTCTTTGGTGGGTGGACGTTTGTTTAATTCCTTATTTAACGTTAATCCATCATCTTCGGCGTGGCAGCGCGCTGGCCGATGTTGCGCGGCGGCGTCCCATGCCAGACACAAGCACGGAGGGCCGTGAACTTTCCTCTCCCCTTGATAGTGTGAAGGCGGCTTTGGGGGAGAGCTAGAGAAAACAAACACATGCGGTGCAGCGCTGCCACATGTTACCCAGCCTACGGAACGAGCGCTCTCGTTTCAGAAAGTGCCAAAAAGTCACGTGCGCTTCCATTGGAATAAAAACAGCTCCAGCCATAGCCTTAAATTGATTTAACATTGGGATGTAAACATTTTTTTTTTACAACGACAAAATTCAGATCAATCGGAGAAAAAAAAAAAGATTGTAAGAGGTTTTTGAAGAATGAGTAGCTCGAAACAACTGTAATTGAGAGGTTTGGAGGCTCAGCTGTAAAATGGTCTTGTCTGAGGAGTGAGCGTGAAGGAAAACAACAGCTTTGTCATGACTGTCCCTGTCGTGACAGGAACGCAATGAACAGTGAGGATGGCAACAATGAAAACAGCGCGCCGCTAATGTGTTTCTGCAACTGCGATATGTTTACAGCACGATGTCACCTCACATTCCACTCACTCCTGAACTTAAATGTTGTTTGTAAGTTGTCTAAAACAGAGGGACGAGAGAGAGAGAGTGGGAAGAGAGAGAGAGAGAAACAGAGGACAAAGAGAAAGCTTTGACCTTTCAGTATTTGGCACCAATGCCATGGGCTGTAGTAAAATCAGAACAGAATCAGAAAGAAGAGAGAGAGAGAGAGAGATGGAGGAAAGAACTGGATGAAAGGGAGAGAGAGAGCATTGGCTTTTCATCGCTTGGCACCACTGCCTTTTACTATGGTAGAATGTGACCATAACGACAGTCCTTCATGGAGAACATAATATGACCTTTGAGACAAAGCTGTGGCTTTGTTGAGCATTCGAATCAGGTGGCCCATCGAGACTGAATGCCGTCGCTGCATATTAACATATTAAAGCAACAGTCAGAAGGTTTTAAAACAGATGGTCTTATTTTATGCAAATTATATTATGCAAACTAGACCCTTCGGCTCCCCTTCTTTCCCCCCCTTTTAATTGGCAGAAGAAAAGGTGTTAGACGTTGCAGGTGGCAAGGTAGCAACTCCTTTGTCAGATCCTGAAAGGGAGAATAATATTTTTATGGGGTGCTCTCCACCACCGTCTGTATGCAGAGCGGACAAAACCAATTTAATTCCCTGTGATTGCAGTGTTTTTCAAAGCTCACAGAGCCAATCGCAATTGATGCATTTTTCACCCAGCAGGCCAGCGTAGGGGCCAACTGTCGCTTCTGACGCTGATTCCAGCCTTTGCCCTGAAGGTGAGTGGTACCCTTCCATTTTACTTGCCCTCGACATTTTGTGCTGTTGATTGGCTACGTTGTATTCCGGAGCTAGCTAAAGCTTTGAATGAAAAAAAATGATGGTAAATGCTCCGTGGGGCAATAGCCCTCAGAAGGCCCTGCCGGTCCCCTCAAATGACGTTGTAGGGACACATTGTTTTTCTCTTCGGAAACTGGTCATCGCATTACACAGGGGTCTGGTTTTCAAAACCAGGATTAGCTGAAATCTTGGTCCCCAGCTTAAATAAATGAACATTGAATTACCCAAAACGAGCTCAGATCAGAGCCATTTAAAGCACCTCTTCTGATGTCAATTTCTCTTTGAATTAAATACATAAATAAATCTATCCAGAGATCTTCAAACATATATGCCTTTCTTCTCCGTATCAAGATGTCTGTTTGATCCTTAATTCCATTTCCCTGAGATGATCCAATGTGGAAGAAACGCTCCCTCCACCGGCGGTCTGCGTTTGGGTATGTTATCAATGTCCCACTTCCTGAGACGTCTCCTCTCCGGGTCATCAATCATCCGGTGGCCCTTTTTATCCGCAGGAAATTACGGGATTGACCGCGTGGGCACGAACCAGCAGAGTGTGCGGAGGAACTCTTTATTTTCATTTCTCATCCCCATACTGATAGTGGAACCAGCAAATCCAGCAAAATCCATCATTATTAAACCAAACTAGATTACCTCTTCTGGTTATCGATCATGCTAAAAGGTGAAAAAAAAGGAAATACATATATTGGAAATAAATTGTTATTCCCAATATATGTTTTTTTTTGTAATTATACTCCACACTACCCATTTATATTTGTCAGAAGTGGGAGTTTACGATATACACTACAAAGCCAGATAATATTTTCAGAGACAAAAAGGCGAGCCTGGACTCTCTTATCTTAAAACCCTACAGCATATATTTTCGCCCTTCATCTCTCTATGTGTATCGTTTGTCGGGGAACAGATGATTCCTCAAGATACGGCATAACACATAACTAAGCGAGGATGTTTCACATAAGGTCAAATCTGAGGTCACCATTTGGCTTCGAGTGCTGCCTTTTAAAAAGGCCTGTCTCATATCTGTGAGATAAATGAAATAGCAGAGGTACAAATTTTAACTCGGGCTATCTAAGAGGTCTGCGTGTCAGGAACGATGCTGGGAAAGCTATTTAAGCCATGTAGCCACACCTGGAACCCATTTCCCAGGAATTGGGTGTGTGCGTCTACCAGTCACTGCATTTGTAGGGAAAAATGCATGTAATATATGTATGAAGACTCTGGTAGCTGGATCCTGCTACTTGCTTGTCTTGCATCCAGAGTGTAACGAACTGTAAGCTAACCATGCAGACTGCGATGCGAGCACAATTTCGTTTCTCTGTGGGCCGTCTTGAGTAAACGCCCTAAATAAATGATGTGGGCAGAGACTCACATTGGCACCTTTGCACAAACAGCCCCCTGCATCCAGAGATGATAAGAGCTCATCACGCCAGCACTTTTTTTTTGGTTTAATTTGGCACTTTAATTCGGATGCCGTGCACAGGAAGAAAACTATGTTGTTTTTTTAAACTCATCAACTAAATATGTATATAAAAATGTAAGGTAAAATGTAAAAAACTCGAGAACAACTAGTGAGAGAACAATTTAAATGTGATGTGCAAAAAAACTAAAAAACCCACATATTATATGTTACAAATGACCAGAAGATTTTAAGATTGACATATTGAGACCTATAGAACTACTGTAGGGTCTCTGACATTTTTTCCAGAAGTAAATTATAAACATAAGAATGGTGTTTGTCATGTCATTTTGCAATATAACAACAACACCAACTTTTTTGTAAAAAAAAATATATAGATATATATCAGTAAAACATAATCTGCAGGACCCTTTATAACACCATAATTACAGTTATAACATTATATACACACACACATATACTATATACTGTATATATATATATACTGTATATATACTGTATATACTGTATATGTCTTCCTATATCTTCCAGATGTATTCATGTCTTTCATTGAGATGGTGTAAATATATATGACCATTGATATGATGTTTTATGTTTTGGTTACAAGGCTTTTGGGAGTTTGAGCCAAATCTATATTTTATTTGATTTGATTTTGGCTGTTGGCCCAGTAGTCCACCAGACCAATTCCAAAAATGGTTGCTCAAAATGGCCGCCTGCACGCAACATTCAGAGTGGCGCTGTGTGCTGTCCATGCTTTGGCATCCAGAAACACTGCGGCGAGGAAGAGGCAGTCAGTCTGCAGCAATCCTGCCCAGCTCTGCAGCATCTCCCTGGGGCCCAGCCTCTCAGCACTCCACTGAACACCCACAGGTCTCAGCTCAGCCTACAGACCCAGAGGCGCATGTGTCATCAGATCAAGAGCCAAAAAAACATTGGTTTGTATTTTAATAAAACCAAAGAAGAAGAAGAAAATAAATCTGTTTGCTATAGAGGACACCAGGGGACTCTGGTCACAGATACGGTAAAGGTACACAGCAGCCTCTCACAGGGAGGATGTGTCAATTGGTGCGATTCGTGCGCCACACTCAGAAAGCACGCAAAATGATTCAAGGGCGCCATTTTAACGTGCATTGATTTCTCCTGTTTTCATTAAAGAGGCTTTTGGAATCCAATTTGAACTGTTCTCTGAAATGGAATTACAAAAAATTAAGGGAAACATTAACGCCGACTTGTGAAACCATTTCATTCATTGCTCAGATTTAATTGTTGATCTTCTACGTGCGTTTGAGCCATTTACTGCAGAAATAAATTTGCCAATAAGCTCTTGTCAGGAAGGGAAATTAGAATGATATATATTGACCTACATTTCATTGGAAAAAAAAGAACACTCCCTAAGGGAAAAAAACAACAACAAAATATATGAACAAGATTCATTAAGAATGAACTAAGAAGCCTCACTCGTAAGATATGTGCTTTCTCCTGGGAGCCGGAAGACTTGTTCAGACCAGGTATAGAATGAACAGTCTATTCTCAGAGGTGTTATTTTCCGAGATTTCTTCATAACACCAGAACACAAAACAGCTCCATGGGGGGCCCGCGAGCTGGAAAGCGGAAACTTACCAGAACACCTACCAGGCCTTCAATTAATCCTGAGAGCTCGCTTCAGTTTGGTTTATATTACCTCCGTGACAGCTTCTCCGAGACTCCACACTCCAAACTGTAGCATGCTAGGTGGTGAGTGCTGTTCAGCTGTTTTAACGGCAGGGTTCAAAATTCCTTGCCTGGCCTTTGAGCCCTCTGCGGAGCTAGGCTTGTGATGAATAAGGCTTTGAAGAAGGTCAAAGTGGCGATGCTGCTCGAACGTGGATGGCAGGAATGCAAAAGCTCAAATTTGAACCACATCTCCTGCCATTCCAATGAGGACAAATGTCTCTGAGTTGTATATATATCAATATATTTGATGTATAGCACATCATATGTCAAAAGTCAACGGGCCATATTATGTGGAATATTGTGAAAGAATATTGTGTGGCATGACCTATTTGGCCTTGAGGTATACATTCAGATGTTGGAATTCTGTTTTAGGGAATAGGGCAATGGTAACAGACAGAGAAGGTTGCAAGCCGTAAAGTAGATGGTGTGAGATAGGAATGGAGTAAACATGCTTCCGTGGCTGATTAAATGGGTGCATTGGTCATTACAGGTACTCAAACGCATGCATGGGCGGGACATTCAACAAAAAATGGATCACCTTTCCCCTTTGATCTGAATGCCACATTTGACAAATGCGTTTGTCACATGTCTATGACAAATTGATTGAGCAAAGAGATTTTGGAACAGACCTTGTGTACAATATCAGCATTTTGTATGGCTGGGTACAAAAAGCTACTATTTCCGTAACAAATCATGAGGTAATCCACAAGACCTACTAGCAAGTCTGTTGTTATGCAGTTTATCCCTCCACACAAAAGCATTGTGGATCCACTGTGTCTAGGCACACCCATTTTGCACCATTGTGTGCGGGGACTGGAAAGATACAATCAAGAAGCACTGTACAAATACAGAAAGCACTCATGTTCACAAAATTGATCATTTGAAGCTATGGTTACACCCACATACTGTAAGTCCACTATTGTATTTAAATGTGCATGTCTGCATGTTCCGATAGCTACATCCATTGCATTTCTGAATGAATGCAGCTGTCGGAAAAATGCATTCTTAATTTTACCCATGGTCAAAGTGTTTTCTTCTTTGAATGCAAAAGCGATCTACACAAAAGTACAAAAAAAATGTTTTTCCTGTGGAATAGTGTGAAGGACATGGCATATTGCATTATTTAAACCTTTATGAATTGCAGAAGTGCTTATTACTTATCTATTCAGGCTTTCACCATTCATAGCAGTCATTCATTTCTGGGGTACGTTAAAAAAAATACATTTTTGGTTTATATCTGGTGATGATTGGTAGTAAAACCTCTGTAGGTTTCCCTTGGTGACCTATTTAATTCTGAACGCAAACTGCAAGGTCAGTGACCTTACAGGAACTGCTTAAGTGAATAGAAACGACAACGCAGTAATTGTGTCGTAAAATAGAGAAGGCCAATTAGGATAAAATTCTCAGAGAGGGATCAAATTCATTTCCGTTTTTACACATATTTCAATATAATGCCCTAAAATTAATATCATGCAATCGGACAGTATTGCATCTACATCATAACCAAAACATTCATTTTTTAAATATTATCAAAGTCCACTGAAGCCTGTCTACACTTTATTTTTTATTATTTTTATTATTTACTGTACCATAAAAAACATATATTTTTCATTTTCCCCCTGGTCCCCTTAAAATTATTAGCATCTGTTTTTTGTTAGGAAAGTGGAAATATCATTAAAGTCTACCCTCTCATGAAGGTTTTCTCAAGAAACTAATAAATCCCATTTAGATATAACAGAGAGAAAGAGAGAGACAGAGGGAGAGAGACAGAGAGAAAGAGAGGGGAGGGGGAGAGAGACAAAGATAGAGCAAGAGAGAGAAAGAGAGAGGGGCAGAGAGAGAGAAAGAGAGAGAAGCTCAATATATCTCTGCCTGCCATAATTTGAGAGAGGGTGTGGGCTAAATGTTCTATGTTCTATGCTTATACGTATATGTATCTGTCTCATATATGGAACAGAGGTTACATAATCTGTTCGTTAAAATTCTGTAATGTGGGGTACATGTATACAGGGGGAGGGTTACCTGTATTATTTTGTTGTTTTTTTCCTTACGTGTTGTTGTTCTTATATATGTATTTTAACGCTTTAGCAACACAAGGTCACTTGACATGAAAATTAAGTCAATTTGAATTAGAATTTGACAGAAAGAGAGAAAGAGAGAGAGGGGGGAGTGAGAGAGATAGAGATAGAGAGAGTGAGAGAGACAGAGAGAGAAGATAATAAGCCTGTCCATCTTGCCAAGTGAAGCATCTCCCCTGTGGAGTAACTCAGCTCCATCACCCACATTCCCATCTCCACCACCACTACCATTCTCTACCACCCAAACAGACGGCCATCTCCACCACCACCAATCTCTACCACCCAAACAGACGAGCTGAACAGAAAGAGAGCAAGAAGCGAACGGCAAAGGGAAATTAAGTGCAGGTAATGGAGGAGATACCAGTGGCTGTCCATTTTTAATATCTTCACCAGGCAAACTTGACACTGAGGAGGATTGGGAATGACTTCATCACTGGACACCGAGCCACGGCTGATCTAGGCAACATGATGCGCAGTCTGGGTTTCCGCCAGTCCGTTTTGTTCAGGAAAATAAATGCAAATAATTATGCATTCAGGTTTTCAGGGGCGGGCAGTTTTCTGAATATGGAGTTCAGTAATGGCATACTGGCCTGATGTAGGCCTCGAAGACACCACACTAAGGCAGATGAATAAGACGGGCAGCCTCCTCGCTGTGCGAAGCCACTACATTGACCCACAATTTAATCACGAAAGGCTTACTTCAGGTCTGCAGCGAAGATCAGAGCTGAATGTATAATGAAGTATATGCGAGCATGAATAGACTCAAGAGTAAGTACTGGGTCTGTGCTTTGCTGATTGCTGCCAGACCCTGCTTACAGTCTGGAGGTGGACACTCCAGCAGGTCAGAGAATACAGGCGGGTGAAAGTGGTATCTGTGTTCTTTTTTTTTTTTTTTTTAAAGCAGTCTCTATAAATTTTTAAAAAGGACATTTACGAGCATACTAATTGCTTATGTAATAACAGAAACAGCATTTGATAATTGATAAAGACAATAAAAACTGCAATGAGCAATAAAACTCCAGGACCAAATAAAGTGGAATGAAGTGATAGGCTTTTATCCTGGTTCCACGGATATGTTTCAAGAATGAATAGGTTGGGGGCTGGCAGATAGCGTAGCGGTCTAACGCATCCTTATTTGGCTGGCTCTGTATTAGTGTGAGCTGCCTATCAGGGACGCGGTTCGAAACCTGTCTATGCTAGACCATCCCTGGCCGTTAGCCCCGATCGGGGGTGGCATTTGGCTGTCCACTCCTGAGGGAGGGGGGAGGGTGGTCAGCATGAACTCGCTGTGAAGCACGTATGGGTGTCTCCAGAAAGGGGGTGGGTGAGTTCCTTCTCAAAGGAGGTGGATCATCGCCAGCCTCGGAGAGTAGCTTGCCCCGTAGAGACGGGTGGCGAGTTCGTGGGGGAGGGTTAATAGAAATAAACAGGGGGTATAATTGGCTTCCAAACTGGGGAGAAAAAACTGGGAAAAATCAGAATAATTTTTTTTTTAAATGTAAAAAAGGAATGAAAAGGTTGATGATGAAATTTGATGAAAAGCTGTAGCACCTGAGAGACTGTACTGTGGGGAGAGAAGAGAGAAGATATGTTTTATAATCATTATATGTTTTAGAGTCAGGCCCTGCCTTACACTTGCAGTTGCGTCCCGCAGGCAGAGCTAGCGGCGGGATACTTACAGCAACAGTGATTATGACACAGCAGTTTAAAGGGAGCTCATCAGTGGGCTGAATAATGACTGATGGGTTGCGCAGAGCCATTTTCATAATTCATTAATGTGCCGGTAGTCGGTAATGGGTGGTACCTGCAGATATTGTTTTAAAGTTTTGATCAAAGTCATAAATCGGGGTGGGGGGGGAACAATACAATCACATTTCTACAAAACATATTAAATGAATCCTGAAGCTATTTTACAGGCTGCACCGATATCAACACCCTTGACATTTCAATGCAAAAAAAGAAGGAAAAAACATTAGAACATGGAATATTTTTACAAAATTTCACTGAGAGAGACCTCCCGCTGGGCTGGCTTTGTTCAACATAAACACACAGAGTGATTAATTCACCCAGCACGATGAACAAACAAGAACTGCACTCCAAAGGTGCACAGCGTTCAACTGGCCCCACTGAAAAGGAAATAGTCTCACCTTCTTTCTCCCGGAAAAACTGCACCAGCCCACAACGCCACACGCCATCAACACGCAAATAAAAAAATGTCGAGATCAAAAGCAGCGATGGTTCATGGTATCATGCAGCACATCTGTTGGGTGGCTCGCTCTAGGGGGCTTTGGATTCCGAGTAGAGAAAGGCTAAAAAGCGATCGAACCCCCCGTGCCGCCGAAGACAGATGCCGGGAAGCTAAATGGAGGTCTCTTTCTGGGAGGCTGGCTGTGCCGTGCCCTTTCCCTGACAAAGGGGCTGTCACACATGTCAAGCAGGTCAGTCTCAGGGAAGAATTCCAGACAGAGGGAAGAACAGACATTAAGTATTCCTTATCATCCACTACCTCATTGTGGATGTCAGGACTCCTGCTCTTTCATTTTTTCCCCCGTTTTTTTTGTTCACCCACACTTTTTTTCCCCCTGCGATTTAAGCTGTTACACATGTAATCTCCAACCGCCCAGCCAACCCGGGACTTCAAAGAGCTGCCCAGATACAGCCAAATGAAGGTGAGCTATCTGCTAACCTGCGACGGCGGGCTCGAGGCGATAATCATTTCAAAACCGCCCCAGAAAATTATTTTAATAACATTGTAAAGGTAACGTTTCTCTGCCTTATCGAGCCTGGCAGATGCATCAGTGTTGGTGGGGTTGGGGGGGGGGTGAGAAGGGACAGAAAAAAGCTGGGGCAGATAAACATTCCCCTGAGGGTGGATAAATGTGGAATTAAAAAGTGCTTCCTTCAGGAAAGTTGCAGGGATTTGGTCAGCAGCCTCAGGGGTGGGGAGATATTTCAGATGCTTGGACACCCCCCATGCCCCCAACCCCTGACGACCCACAGCAGTGCACCGTGGGACACAAGACTCATCTCATTCCTTCACCTCTAAGCTGAGGGATTCAAAGCTGAGGGCCTGCCACTGAATGTCAGCTCACCCATCAGCATCTCTGGATGATGACTGCAGGCTAAGAACCAATACATGAGGCACACGGCCACCTGCTCCCTTTGGTAACCAAGGGCCCCCCCGCCCCCCACACTTTTCTGCTCATCTTTCACATTTAGGGGTCCAACAAGTCTGAACATAGATTAATGCATCGATCCCCGTTCAAAAGATTTACAAGGCCGTTTTGCACTTGACCTACAGAGGTCGAAGGTCACAGATAGCTGTAATGCTTTTGTGTTTCGTGGAGACTGTTGTGATGGAGATTGGCAAGGACCTATAGTGTAGCTTACTTTCGTATCTAGGTGGAGGTCAACGGTTCACAATAAACACATTTTTGAACACAATGCTTATTATGGAACAATATTTGTTTGTTTGCGGCAAAAAAAAATTCACTCTCTATTGGGGTTTTATGACAATTGAATTTTATCTCAGCGATTGACCCTTTCTCCAAATAAAATGTTCCCCTCATGTTGCTTTAAGGGAGAGAGAAAGAATAGGATGAATCTGGTTACATTTTCACATTACTGACACAAGTTTGTCAGACATTTTTGAGTAATCTGAGTACGTATGTGGCCCAGTACTTACAGGTACATAACTTATGTTATGTCCACTTATTTACTGGTTGAGGCGGGGAGGAGGTTACATAGTTGATGACACTGACATATGTGGGATCAAAGGAAACAGGGAGACAGGCAGTCGGATGATTGGACGACACCAATGGCAAGTACGCTCCTTCCAAAATGTAATTCCCTGGAAAGGCCCAGAATGTATGGCTGTCCTGTGGAATGAGGGAGGGCCTGTTCCTAGCCTTGCAAAACCCTGAAGGTCAATCCACCTGAGGCGCAGACACACCCCTGTAGCACTGACACACAAAATAGTGCAATGAGGCAGGACTGTTTTGCAGGAGCATCTGGCTGAGGTAGACTACAGGGCTTGGGTTGGTGGGGGGGGGAGGGGCGGGGCCTTGGGTGATCAATTACTGCCATTGAGAGCAGCTGTAAAGGATGATATTGAAGAATGCCTCGCTCTGCTCATTCTCCTGATTCTAAGTGTTTAGAGATGGTTCACATTCTCGTTAGGCCGCAGGCTAGTGTTAACAATTTAGTTTTACACCAAAGTGTTCGAGCTGTTGCTATCTGCACCTTTTTTGTGTGGTAATTAAATTCCAGCCACCTGGTAATAAACTTATTTAAAGCCTGTAAATTATTCTCATGCAATCCACAGGAAACTGTGTTAGGAAGAAACATAAGGTGTTTGATACGTGGATATGTTGAGAAGTCTCTCAATCACATGTAGTTGATAGTTTCCATTAACCCCCCAGAGTGATTTTGGTTCTAGTCTGCTCTATTATAGGCTCAGGTTGTTCGAATTCGTTTAAAAACCACACATTTCCTTCTGTGAATTCACAACCATTTTATCTTTCAATGAACCAACATGAAAAGGTTTTTTGGTCAGAAAATACAGGTTTTTTTAATTGTCATTTTTGAAAGCTACTGTATGAGGTTCACATATGCTGCCAATGTGCAATGTTGAAACAAGCTGCATTTGGTCAATGATGAATTCATAACAGCCCTCTCTTTCTGAGGTCACCCTGTGAATTTTCAACATGCTACACCATGAAACACTTACTCCTACCTTCCTGTTCTTGGCTATCAGGTTATACTGGCATACCAAGTAAAAACAATGGTTCAACGCGCAGGCATCTGTGTGCCACAGCTTCTTTTAGGCTATCTAGATTGCTCCTATGAAAAAAATTAAGTCTAGGCATAGTGTTGCATACATTTGTATAAATCAGCCGTTTTTACAGTAAGTCCCCCGGACATCGGCACATGTAGTCCTGTTATACACTTTCCTCACGATAGTTGGGTTCACCCTCAAACATTCGATTGATTTTTCTCCAGGAAAAAAAGTCCTACGCTCCCTTCCTTGATCCCTGCAGATACATTTTAACTGGCAGCTGCAGGATTAACTGCTGATCATTTTTTTTCGAACATCTTCAGGTGTCCTTCAAACAAGGGCATGCGTTCTCAAAAGTCGTGGGATAACACTCTCCTGCCAAGCACAGAGACCAGGTGAGCTAACATAAGCTCAAAAGGGGAGAGCTTGCTACAGAGGGCACATTTAATGTGCCTCGCTCATTTTAAAAAACAAGAAGGAAGAAACAAACAACACTTAATAGAAGAGGCTGGAGTTTGAAAGGAAAACCATGCCCAAAGGATGCTTTGAAGAAGTTTACAATTAATTAGGATCATTTCTTTGAAGTACATGCCTAAGTTGTAAATTAAAAATCCAATAAATGCATTTTTCAGATGCTGTGTTCGAGAACATATAGGTCTGGTCTTTGATGTCTAACAATTGATGAATAGAGAGCAACGTTTCTTATATACAGCTGAAGAAAACTTGTGATTTTTATTATGTTATCATGGTTCCCTTGAAGCTGGTTATTAGATATATGCATGGGTGGTTGAGACCAAGATATAACATATCTGGCAAGATATAGAATGAAAAAATGTTTTACCCATATTTTCTCAATCTTCTTTACCATTTCACAATACTCATCATATGTACTCATGAAGCCAATTTATTAAAGAGCTTTCCTTTAATATAGGAAAATTATAGGTTTGGGTTGTAGGTTGAAAAATGCAACCATTTATATGCAACCCTGTCACAAAATAGTTTTTTTCTCGAGATTCAGTTTTTGCTCATCTTAAAGCTGTTCAACAGATTCAACACAACATTGCCGAAGCCTCCTCACAGCCATTCATAGGAATCTCTCATTCTGTTTGAAGCCAGACACTAATTACATGTATGGGGCTGTTTGAGAGCACCATCAAACCAGACGCGCACTCGTTCAACACTATCAGAGCCTGCGAGACAGTCTATCTGACTGTTTATCTGATCAAAAGCACATGCCTTTCCCCCGCTAATGCAGAAACAACCAACTGTGTGAGTCTAAAAACAAAAGGTCTAAGAGGCGTCGAGAGGATACAGAGGAACTGTAGTTGCCCTGCACACCAGGGGCCTCTTGGTGGGAGCTGTCCCATCATGCACCAAGTATGCGTGGGAGAAAAGGCTGTTTTTCTAATATATTTATCAGTGGGATACTCCTCACCACGATTGGCAAGAGGCTTGAAATGCTCTAATAGTGTGCAGTCTGCCGAGTTCTTGCTGTACTCCAGGCAAAAGGGGTTTTAACTGTGCAAGCCACCTGGGAGCGTGTAGTTACTTTCATAATGTATAACCGCAGGGAGGATACATCGTTTACTCTTCTGTAAATCCAGTAACTGTTGCGGGACTTGGCCTCGCTTGTGTGTAAACTTGTGAGAAAGGCTCACCACATTTTTGCATTTTGCCGTTTTTCTATGCTCCCTCCAGTTGCATCACAAACCAGCTCCTCAGTCCACCCCCCACCCCCTCAGTCTCCCCCTGCCCCCCGCCCCCCAGGTGCGAGAGACAGAGTTGTCAGCTCGGTAACTACTGTTAAGCCTCGGACATCTCATTTCTGGACAAAGACAAGATCAGCAGAGGTGGCAGAAAAATCCCAGCCCTCCTGTTGACCTCGTTCGGGTTGTTTGGCTCCCCTCTTCCTGGGCTGCTGTGGTCATCAGCGCTCGGAGGGACCGACGGCGCATTGTGGGGGCCTAAGCACCTTGCTCCCGATCCCATCACCGCGAGCACTAATCCAAATCGCATTGCAAAATTAAGGCGAAAAAACCCAACACTCAGCCAGTTGGCAGTAAATCCGTCCGCCCGTCCCCCCCAGCCGGTTGGTTGCTGATGGAGACGAGTAATTGAGAAACTGAAGGTGTGTGACACAAGGTGCTTCCCGCCTGAAGTTCTGCCACCGAGTCAGTCACTGTGGGCCTGTGGGCTGTGTGACACACCAGCCCCTCCAATGTCTGCTCCACATAATTACAGCTCAAAACTCCAGTCACACCTATACTATACTATCGCACCCTTTCTGTCATTTTCATGAATTTGTCATGAGAAAAAAAAAAAAAAAGAAGGCAATAGAAGCTTGAGTTACAAGAATTGTATCTCTGAACGTGTAAAGAAAAGCTTAATTCTGTCCCTTAGCTGGGTGTCGTAGAGTTCAGAGAAAGGCTGAAAATAGGAGTTTTAAATCATTTTAAATTATACATGCAAAAGCGGGTGTAATATATTTATATTTCCATGGAATTCTCTTTTTCTTACTAGTCTTGTGAACTCACACATTTCAAAGAATTTGAGTATAATATGAATCAGAATAACAATTTATTATGTATCCAAAGTTATGTATAATGTACTTCTGTTTCACGAAAGAACCCTGGGGACAGATTTTTCATTCTGTTATTGGATCTCTATGTGATACATACTATTGTAGTGACGGCACCCAAGCAAACTGCAACTTAGGTGGTCTCCTATTCCCTTTTGTTGTTAGGAGGGTAAGATCATTGCCCTCTTCGCTCGTGTGTCAGTCTTGTTTCTCTGTTTGTGATTGGTGGGGGGGGAGACGTGGGGGAGTTTTGTGTTGGTCATTGTTTTTGTAGGTGGGATTATTCGGAATCAGTTACAGATAGCCATTTTGTGTTAGTTAGTGTGTGCTGGGCTTTACTTACAGGGAGATCGATATTGAGAAGTGGAGCCGCGTTGGACATTCTCTTGACACTTTCCTGTAGAAGGGAAAGAAAGTAAGGGACATAGATACATGTCTTCCCATTTTAGGCATTTATCAGACACCCTTATCCAGGGCGACTCACAGTTCACATTTCTTTACATACAGTGCAATCCATTTATACAGCTGGACATTTTACTGAAGCAATTCAGGTTAAGTACCTTGCTCAAGGGTACAACAGCAGTGCTCCACCTGGGGATCGAACCTCCAAACATTGAGTTACAAGCCTAATTCCCAAATCATTATGCTACACTGCTGCTCTGTTACACTTCCCAACCTCAAGTTAGCCTGTTAATTTAGGCAATAAACCACAACATAAACACGAATCGTTGTCGGAGAATTCTTCCTCACTGTGGTTAGAATCTAAAAGTTACAATATTCTCAGGATGTCCAACAAAAATATCTTACAGACCAAAATGAGAAGTATATTCTTTGTAATCTAAATTTGTCTATTCCCACTCTGAACAAACAGAGCAGAATCTCCATGACAACACTGTCAATAAACCAAAGTCATTGCAAAGGATTTTCTTGGACTAAATATTTGAAGGATTGAAATACGAATGTTTTCACTTTAGTTTTATTAAATATAAACTCAAGACAGGTGTATATGCAAAATCAAATAATATTGCAACAGACAAATGCACAGATTGGTGTAATTTATTCTTTTAAATTCGTTTTTTAATCTATATTAGCATTACATCTAATATTTATTCTACACCAAAGCCAAAATATATTTGCAGTTCAACATAAAATTATGACTATTTTGTGATTTCATCTGCTAGCTCGACTGCACGGAGCTCATTTGGAGAGAAATAACGAAATAACTAGTTGACATATTAGGATTGAGCCGGAATATTTTAACACAAGGGTGCAATTTGGAACAGAAATTGATACCATGAAATTGTGTACTGTACTAATAATAAATCAGTATTTGCCGTTTGCCAAAATCTCAAGCAAACGAGGACAGCGGAATACTGCCAGCGCTGGGGTTCAATGACCTGTGGCTCATCGTCTGTCTGAGGCAAGGCTTTCTCAGTGGTGATGAAACGCGATACCAGGGCCTGGGCGTGCCAAAGACCTGTATTTAAACATTACAAACAGTCTGATGTACAAAAGACATTATCGGCAGTGCTGCTCTTCCATGTGGCCTGCCACAGAATCTGCCACGTGCCAAGTGCTGCGCTTCGCCCCTGACTAGAATGTTCCAGCTTGACACAGACAAGAAAAATATACATTCTTACCATGAAAGGTTAAACATAATCCCTCCATCCCTTCTCAACAAGGTTCATGCTAGGTCCATTTGGGCCCTAATAGCTAATGTTGCCATATGTGTGTTCACACTAGTTAGTTACACAAGACCCAGGTTGCTTTATATTTCTCTCCATTGGGCACTCAGGTCTATTCGAGGGTCTTACCCTGGATGACAACATCCTCATGTGAAGAGATGTTGAACACCCCCCAAGGAAAAAAACAAGCTGACCACTCCCAAAGCACTCCCAGAATGTGTCTTATGCCTTCACATCCCATTCATTATACGACGTGAGAGGGAACCAAAGGTGTTCTTACTATGTGATTATTCCCCTTTCAGCCAAAAGTAAAAGTAGAATGAAATTTAAATAAACATTTTTACATTTTTTTTACATTTACATTTCCCAGCACACGACTATCCCCTATGAGCTGATAGTAACTACAAAAGTGTCAAATTAAGCAGAAAATGTCATGTCTTCCATAGGCTGACACATGGCTTTATTACGAGTTTTTTTTTCAGTTTGATTTTAAAACAATAAATGGATTTAATAATGAGTTTATACAGTTTAAAACATCTGCCACTAGCAAGTTATGTTAATGGTGTATGCATGAGAAATAAATGTTAAGCTTGTCAAGTGACTGTGGCTGGCCATCCACAGAAAAGCACTCTGAAATGTTTTTTTCCTGTTACCTACAGTACCTATGGAATTAAGGTAATTCCCTTGCTTTAATAAAACAATGATTATGAACAATGCAAGAAACAAAACAATGTCTACATGCAATTTGCTGGGAGCATGTCACAATATCTGCAAAATGTGAGCTAGAATAATGTTAATATTAATGTTAAATAATTTCTCATGATTTAAAAAAATACGTATTTTGATGGTACACTGATAGTGTAACAGTAGTGCATACTGTCTGGTGTAGCAGCAATACTACCCTCCTGCAGTAAGTCACTCTGGATAAGAGTGTCTGCTAAATGACTGTACTGTTAAGTAATGTAATGCAACTTCACAGGTGCTGAGTACACAGATACGTAAATGTGAAATTCTGAGTACCCACACACTGTCTGGGGCTCCACAAATCATTTAATGAGAAATATTTTCTTAAAGAATTTTGACCCCAGAGGTCACGTGCAAGACTAAATGATTTATAGTTGTTTCACTGCTCCTAGGAATGCGTGAGGACAAACATTTCCATCAACTGTCTCAGACCAAGTACAGGTTACATTCAAAGGTCATGGCAGGGGTCAGGCACGCCTATAAGAGACACAATTACCACATGCTGGGAGTGAAGGTTTCAGAGGTGAAGGGGATGCTCACCTGATGAATTGTCATCTTCTTTGACATGAAATTATGTGGAGGAGGACTTTAATAGATGAATCAGTCAAAAGTGACTCCAAAGGGAACCTTTATATTAGGCGAACAGTGCTACACTATTGTTCAATGAATGTACAACCCATTATGCTGAACTTGAATTATATATTCATGGCGACACGTAAAGGACACAGTGACTTTTGTTGTACACCACTTTCATTAATATTGTTAAAAACCTTGGAGATCTGTATAATTCCCTAATTTAATTTGTGTGGCTACCCAATCAAAATAAAATAATTGAGTAATAGGTGCCTCTGTAGAGCTACAGGTCAAGCCATTTCAATAGAAGCAGCGAACTACTTGGTATTGTTAATAGAAAAGTTCACAAAACAATGTATTTGCTTTATTACTTGTTTTACCCATTCCTTTACAGCCATTTATAAGCAGATTATCCTCTTTGTATTAAACGGGTTGTAATGTGAAGGGGAACAAGACAGACATGACAACTGTCCTAGATATAAACATAATGTTCTCTTTACTCAAGAGCAAGACAAAAATAAATACATGTTCTAGGCCAGGCACAACCTTTTAGCATAAACTTCCACTTGCTTGTCTCGCTATGTACATTTCGATAATAATGAATTGGTGTGTTCCACAAACAGAACTGTAATCTATCCTATGTACAGTGCAATTACTGTAGGAACAGTGGTCTGGTTTGATTAGTTTACGACAAATTAATTCTCAAATAATAACACAGTAGTTGACATTTGAAAATGTTGCCTACTCGTGCATCTGGAAAGATATTTCATAGACAAGAGCAAATTAAAGCTAATATATATAAATTCATTTTTTTCTCAGAATTCTACACACAATACCCCATAATGACAAAGTTAAAAAACGTTTTTTAGAAATTTTTGCAAATGTGTTAAAAATATAAAAATAAAATATCACATGTACATAAGTATTCACGCCGTTTGCTATGACACTCAAAATTGAGCTCAGGTGCATGAATATAACATTTTGAATCATATATATCCTCTGTATTACTATGCTTTAGAAGACACAGCTATGTGCAGCATTTCATACCTAAAAAAAGCAATATCATAAAAAAATACAGAATGGCGTTGAAGAATAACCTGAAATCAAAGCTGATCAGCAAGCAGCGGAATCATATTTCCATCACTGCAACCCATCATTATTTCTTTTCCCATCACTGTGAAAAACAGGAGTGAACATCAAATTCAGTGGTTACAAAGACATTACATCATTTTCATTTAATGGCAGGGGAGGGAAAGCATTTGGTTCTTAACACCTACACAGATCGTCTTCTGTGGAAGTGAAGAGGATGTTTCTAAGATATGACAGCACAATTGTAAACATCGAGTTGCCCAACAATTTGCAATTTTCTATGGTGTTTTCTTTGTGACCTGTATTATTGTTATTGAACCATTCCTCCGATACAATTCCCCATTTATGATACGCAAGTGGGGCTTGTTATGATTGTGATTTTTTGAGTTTACAAAAGAACAATTGTTCACATAATTTTCTTCAGGCCAGTTACTGTATTATGTCCTAAGACACATTGGATCTGAAATAAGAAGTGTTCAAGGTAATCAAAGAGGATCTTGGGAACATTTGCACGACTTTCTTCAGCTATTGAGCGATTATTGTCATCCAACAGCACAAAATGACTTTTGAATCCAGGAAGCTGCATCATTGAATACATTATACATTAGCATTGTGGGGAAAAAAAGAATAAACTGTATTATGATAGTTGTTATTAACCATATTCTTGAATGTATATCCATGTCGAGTATATGAGCGGTAATGGAAGTTTGCATTCATTCTGAAAATGTTTCTCCAAACTCTATTCATCACAATATTATGAGGTTATTGTACGCTTCTTTATCTCTTCCATTTTATTTCTGAAGAATAATAAAGCAAACAAATATATATTTTTTAATATAAAAATGTGCTTAGCTGTAACAAGTCTGTCGCTGCAAGCGGTCACAAAAAATATAAAGTTGTGTTTGTTTCCCCCCTCCAAGCTGTTTGTTAGAAATGAATGAAGGTCTAGTGCAGACCTTGAATTGAATGAAATTACTTCTGTCTGTCTGAAAAAAGCTGGTTATTCCGGTATCACATAATGAACTTTTTAATAACCAGCTTCAGTATCCAAAGAAAACAGAAAAAAGATAAAACAGAAGCAAAATGTAAATGTTAAAAAAAAAAGTATATACAGTACAGTGTCTATATCAAATATTAGCATGTTCATAAAATTCTCAGATAACACTCAATCTTTTCAGACACTATTCTTTAATAATTGGGTTGCTCACTTGATTTAAGTATTTAAATTTAAAATATTTGAAGGTTGGGTATGGCATTAGCATTTCCAGTTATCGTCTCCAAATGCAATTTTTGCCAATTCGTCTTAAGGAAATTGCTCAAGCTCCATCAGGTTTGCTGGGGACCATTGGTGAACAGCAATTTTCAAATCTTTTCACAGATTCTCAATGGGATTGAGGTCTCGGCTTTGACTGGGTCAATCCAGAACATAGTTTTTTTTGGTTTTTAAACCACTCCAAAGTGGCTTTTGCTGTATCCTGGGTCAGTGTCCTGCTGGAATATAAATCTTCTCCCAAGTCCCAGGTCTCTTGCAGACTGCAGCAGGGTTTCCTCCAAGATTTGTCTCTATCAAGATTTGCGCCATCCATTTTGGCCTCTATTTTGACAAGTTTTCCAGTCCGCTTCAGCAGAGAATCATCCCCATAGCATTAGGCTCCCGCCACCATGTTTCATGGCAGGGATATGTTTCTTGGGATGATGCTCAGTGCTAGGCTTGCACCAAACATAGCACCCAATGTTGAGGCCAAACAGTTCAATCTTCCTCCACTTAGTTTGAGAGTCTTCTCTGATGGCAAAATCTAGGCGAGATTTCATGTGAGTTTTCTTGAATAATGGATTTATTTTTTACAACCCTCCCATGTGCAGATTTGTGAGGCACCTGGGTTATTGTTCTCCCTTGGACAGTTTCTCACATCTCTGCCATGGAAGACTAACGCCATCAAAGTTGCCATAGGCCTCCCTAACAAGTGCCCTACTTGCACGGATGCTTAGTGTTGGAGGACGGCAAATTCAGTTGTGCCGTATTTTCTCCATTTCTTTATGATGGAATTAACGGTGCTCCAGCGGATGTTCAAAGTCTTTGAAATATTATTATATCCTTCCCCCAATTGGTGCTTTTGAAGAATCTTTTCTCAAATTTGCTTTGAATGTTCTTTGGTCTTCATGATGAAGTTTCCTTGTTTGGAAATGCACTAACCAACAGTGGGACCTCTCACAGACAGGTGTATTTAATTTGTAATCATTTGAAACGCCTTAATTGTATACAGTTAGACTCCAATCAAATAATTATGATTGTGTCTTCATGTTACCTCTGAAGACAATTGATTGCGCCAGAGTTTATTGAGGTGTGACTTACAAAAAGGGGTGAATACTTATGCAATCAAGTAATCCATTTTTTTATTTGTAATTAATTAACAAACAGCTTTAGAGTCGTTTTTTTCTTTTATTTGAGTATTTTGTGTTGATCAGTGGCAAGAAATCCCAATTAAATCAATTTTGATTCCATGAAGTAAGAAAATAAAATGTGAAAAATGCCAAAGAGGGTGAATACTTTTTACACCCACTGTATACAAAGCATACTTTACAGTGTAACTGTACATCTGTCAAAGACTCCAAGCTTGTTCCCAATATTACAGCTGGGTTGCTCCAGGCTCTTGAGATGGTGGAGCTTGCCCAGGGGTCACGCGTTCCATGTTTTCATTTGGAACCTCTCGTCTCGGGAGCCCACCGCTGTTCATTTTCCATTACACACAAAAGTGTCTGCGCCGCGCCAGTCTCCGTCATAGAGGAGGTTAGGTCAAAGGGCTTCTTCTATTGAAGCCTATATTTCTGTACCCTTTCATCTTAGCAGCGCCGCATTATTGTGCCGAGGTTAATATCCCGTCAGCGTTCAATATGAGATGTCTTACAAGCACTCATAGAATTAGGCTGTCGGTTTTAAAATGCACACAAACATTCACAGAAAGAGAGAGAGGGAGAAAGAGAGAGAGAGAGATGCCATACTGTACACATGCTGTTCCTTTTCCTTTCTTAATTTGATTTATATCAACCTATGGACTTATAAACAGTTTAAACATAAACATATAAATTGGTTTAAACACAAGTATATTTGGTACAATTTGTGACAATGCTGGCCAATGCACTGCCTATAAAAAAAGAGAACATCTCTACAAAAATACAAACTATGTATTTAAAAAAGAATCCCAAACCAGCACGAATGAATTCTATACGTTGTCCATACTAATGCCTTGTCAAGACTCTTATTGATTCGCCCTAGCAGCCACACACCTGCACTTAAATAGCTCAAATTGGCTCAGGTGGAACTCGTGAGAAGATCACTGGTTCTGGCATTCATTCACACACTCTCAATTACAAACACAATCAGTTAAATTAAGTGGTTGGTGTAGATCAACAGAAGAGTGACAAACATACAATTACTCCATTAACATCCATTCCAATTAAAATGGTTTGACAAATTTAAACATTTGGCACTTGGCATTCCAAGCCAGAAATGTGCATTTTAAAAGATGGGTGAAGGCTCATCCTTCACATATTAAAACTTTAAATCTTGAGATACAATTACAATTCTCACATCTGTACATACAGATTTTAAATCTCCCACACATTTGCATCAGCATGAAATATCTGAATGAAATTGAAAAATATCTGAATGAATGAAAACAGCATTATTGTGCAAAGGTGATTATCTCGAAACAACACTGTCAGACTGGCTTCTCCAACAGGCCCATGGCTGGTTTGACTGTTTGGGTGTTTTTTCTTTTTCTTTTTAAAGAGACAGTAATAAATAATGATTACGAAAGGGGAGACAGAGTCCACAGGACGTGATTCATCTTCATTTTCTCACGCTGGTCCACAGAACATCACTTCCCTCTTTTGGCACAGGACCAACTGGGGATGATCACCCATTACGCAGACGGGGAGTGACGAATAAGCACTGTCAATAAAATTTAAACAATGAAACAGCGCGGAGCGACGGGCGGAGGCTCCCAGGACAATAATAATAAGAAGAAGAAGAAGACGAAGAATAAGAATAAGAAACTCACAGACCCTTGTTAGCAGATAGATGCTGCACCAGATACAGAAACTCAGAGCTTAAGCCAAAGACTGCCATCTGTGGGGAGGAATCTTCCCCCGCCGACAGGGGCTTGACCATAATTAACTGCGTGCAGTGGCGCTGGTCGGAGGAGTATCCTCTCTGCCTGGGCAAAGGGCAGGGTGAAAAGGAACGTCCTTGATGGCAATGCTAATATCCAGATCACTGCATCAACGGCAAACATGTCTTGTTTAGCCAAGACATTTAGCCAATTCAATTTCATAGTAAAAGGCTTCCTTTTGTTCTACTTGGAAGGCAAACCTTTAACCTTGGGGATGGCAATTTTGACGCACCCTGCCATAAATCATTCTTAGGGATGTTGCATTCGGAATTAGATTTAAATGAAATGAAAAAGAAGAAAGGGTGAAATGTTCAGATTCTGCCCCCTCCCACCCCGTGTTCCTCTTCTGCCTCTGGTTTCAGCACCCGTCGAATGTAGAGAAGCATGCTGACGCTACAGACCAGAAACCAAGTCCATTTCACTAAGGAGTCATTCGTTCTTGCATACATTGCATCATTAAGTAGAATAGTAACTTAGTTTCAGAATGTGCGACTTAGGAATTACAGGTGTCAGTCCAGATGTTGAGAGTGGTATTAGTAACAATCAATATTACTAATATTGCAGTTGCACTACATCACAGCAGTAAAAGTATTTGCTTCAACGGTGATTGTCTACATCAAAGTGTATGCAAAGCCCAGATTTCACCTTGTGGATTGATGAACGTTCTCTGAACCTCTCCTTGGCCTCTAACCCTGACAGATGGACCCTCCTAAGTGTCCCCAGCCCTGATCACTCCCTCCACAGGTGGCTGGGTCGTTCCGCGCTGTAGCTCGTCTCTCCTCTGTAATTAAATGATTAGTGGCACCTTCACGCTTAATGGAGGATAGCTGTTTCTCCATACCGCTTTCTCATATTGCTCTGTTTTCGATCACAGCATTGCCTTGGTACCAGCCACTCCCGACAAGCATTCATATCACACGGTATAGGGACTCCTAAGGTGACTCCTTCTGTGACTGTGAACATTTAAGAGATGCAAAAGGATATGTATCAGAAGAAAGCACAGGCCTGCATATTTGAGATATTACAGAAGTACATAATTTCCAAGTATTATTCCTTTCCTGTCCACAAACTGTGACGGAATGAGAGTTTGATTAAAAAATAAATATTTGTGCCATTTCAGAGGATTCATTTAAAATAGGGTGAAGGGTTTGGAGAAAAGTTTGACTGTAATTGCTTGTAGCGATTCTGTTTGTGCGGACCCCCATAGACGACAGGATTTGCTCATATACATACTGTAGGTTTCAGTTGAAGGAGTCATTCAGCCCAATAAAGCTGGTAATGTTCCTTGTGTCTGCATATACAGTATTTGGAGGGCAGTCATACCATCTGCCTTGTTTAGGGTGGGTGGGCAGGCACGTGCACAGATAGGGCCCAAGGGGGGCTTGAGCCCCCGCCCTTTTGCCCTCAGAGTCAAGTGCCCTCAGTGCCCTTTTTTTGGCTGGTGTTAATTGTAATTTATTTTTTCTTTATTTGTTATTAAAATTCTATCAAATATAAAGAAGGAAATGTATAATAGTATCCAAGAAAAAATACACCTTATCAATTTAAAAAGTACTCCGCTCTCCACCCCCCCTTCCAATTGGTTTATTCCGAATACAACTTGTCATGAAAAGCACCGCATCCCCAGCCCCAGTTTGGTTACGGTGAATGATATCACTCAGGTAGGCACTGTTTTAATTATGAAACCACGATTAAACAACACTTACTTACGTTTTATGTTATATATCCGTAAAAAAAACTATGAAGTGGGTCAGTAGGACTTGCCACCTTCACTCTGTAATTTCGTCATTACTAGCCTCGGTACTCGCGAGCAAGTAAGCTAGTCTAATTATCATTAAACCAACGATATCTCCGTCATGCAGGACAACTTACAAATATGCAATTAATTTCTGAAGCAGGTAGTTACGTTTTGCTAGTTTAGTGTAGTCACCCTCTTTTCTTTATAGCCAGTTTTCTAAAAACGTGATGTTTAAAAGTGTATTATTGTTTGGGCATGTAGCAGTGTGTTTCCATGTTAAAATAAAAGTTTCAATCAATCAATCCATTTTCATTGGGAAAGAAGAAGCAGCATAAACACTGCTAGAAGAGGCAAATACACCTGTCTCCAATGAAAGGCAAAATACTTCTGACCTCCATGACCCTGGATCAGTTTTTCAGCCATATGCATAGATGTAACAAATATATAATAGTGTGTTTAAGTAGTGTGTGTGGGTGCGTGTGTGCCTGCGTGCGTTTTTTAATATAATATAATACTGGTTTCTTTTCCTCTGTGTGATGCTCAAAAACATGTTACTAAAATCAAACTGTAGTTCAGTAGTTGTACCGTATGTCTCATTTATCAAATATATGCAGTGTAACAAAATGATACAGAACATGAAAACAGAAAGAAGCGGCACGGTGGTGCAGTGGATAGCGCTGTCGCTTCACAGCAAGAAGGTCTCGGGTTCGAATCCAGGCCGGGGGCCTTTCTGTGCGGAGTTTGCATGTTCTCCGCGTGGGTTTCCTCCGGGTACTCCGGTTTCCTCCCACAGTCCAAAGACATGCACGCTAATTGGAGAGTCTAAATCGCCCGTAGGTATGAGTGTGTGAGTGAATGGTGTGTGTGCCCTGTGATGGATTGGCGACCTGTCCAGGGTGTATTCCTGCCTCTCGCCCGGAACGCATGCTGGGATAGGCTCCAGCCCCCCCCGCGACCCTGACCAGGAATAAGCGGCTTAGATAATGGATGGATGGAAAACAGAAAGAAGTTTTGAAACCCCAAATTCAGGGGGCTTATGTATCAAACATGTCAGAGTAGGACTGCTGATCTAGGATCTTATCATTACTTATAATGAAAGGTAAAACAGGTCCCATGTTATTAACATAGTGTGTGATTATGGATGGCAGTGGTGTGGCAACATCGGGGTAGGAATAGTGCGTGTCGGTGGGGTGAGTGCCCTTTTTTTTTTGCTTGAGCCCCTGCCCCCCAAAATGTCTGTGCACAGCCCTGTTGGTGGGGCATAGCCCATACCTACACAGCACAAAGGGGTTGGGGCACAGGATTACAATATAACCATTGAGTTAGAGTTCCATTACAAACAAAGGGTTTCAAACTTACCATGTAAAAATGTTATAGGGGAGAACCCCCAGACCCCCACACACACATTTTTTTCTTTTGGATCCTCCCCCCCAGCACAAAGTGAGGCCCCTGTGCCAAAATACATCAATTTAACCTTCTGGAGCTTAGGCTAGGTTCTCAAAAATAATAACAGTACTTGGTGAGTGAATCTTTTTTTTAAACACAATTCAATTCGACAGTTGATCTGATATTCTGCTCAGCAAAAGGTTGTTTATCTGCATTGATTTTCACAACAGCTTGATATGTTGCTGACTTACACTGAACCTATCACTACTCTATACATATTGAAAAATAATACATAGCATATAATTCTCACCCACACTGGTGCGATTAAAGATAGAAAGTTTTATCAGTAGGCAACAATATCAAGCAACCTGGTTAAAATTACCGATGCTAGCAGTGTTAGCAGCTCTTCAATTTGTTTTCTTTGGAGATATACATAATGTTCAGTTAGTTGTATGTATGGATGTAATTTATTCAACATCTTTTAGATATTTGTTTTCCGTCATGTCTCTTAAAACAACACAATAAAAGCAATAAGATTAGCCTATCATTAGAAGTACCTTCATGACATTGAGTTGAGTAACATTATTTATTCTCACTGTTGTGTATACAAAATCTATTTTAGCTGGCTAATAATAAACTAAATTGAGTGCTTGATAGCTTATTACTAGCTAGCTAACACAAGCAGTGATTGCCACGTCATCATTCAGAATTTTCAGTTAGATGTTCCAAACAGACCCCTGTGTCCGTCATCATCAACGCTAAGAATAGAATGGGCACACTGATATGAACTGTTCGATTTTGTTCTGGCCCATCCTGATATCAAACACTGTTGATTTTCCAACATTCTTTAGCAATAATGTTAAGACATGCCCCTTTTATATCCATGTAAAGTGTGATTCGTTTAGATTTAATGCTCACCTTTTTGCACCAGTGATAGTAAAGAACTTTATAAGGTGTAATTGCATATGCTACTTCTGGGTCTTCTTGTATCTCGGAGGTTTTACTGTGGACAGTAAAATTCCCACTGTTTCCAAATGGACAAATGCTGTAAGGTGAGTAAAGGCATATTCACATGGAGCTTCAAGGAAGCATTGTGTGCGTCAGAAGCCACTGTTTTAAAATGGAGGACAAGCTCACAAACAGTTATAAATTAAATAATATTTAGTTGCTTATAAATCAGCTAGCTAGCTAGGTTAATCAGAGAGCAAGTCAGCTAGCTAGCTTATTCAATAACAACATATAAAGTATTATTAATTTGATTAAATTAACCATAGTTCAGTGTTTAATGGCGTATTGCTACATGATAATGAACACTATCTTCCCGGATAGCTAGCTAGCTACTTTCATATCACGTAGCTAAATGCTAGCTCTATTCTGTACTAAGATGCAGACTACAGTAAATGTAACAATGTAAATTTTAAATCTCCTCCTGCTGTATTTGATTGACAAGTGCCAGTGCACACACCAAAAAAAGAAAGCATTGTGTCAAGCTTTGCGTCAACATGAAGCTCCATGTGAATGTAGCATAGCATACACACATAGTTACACAATTGAGCTGATCAACAGGGTAAAGGGACAATATAATTGACAAAATTCCTGTAATTTATATATTTTTTTAATCAATACCACTGTACTGAGGGGATTACAAAAGGTTTTCACTAGGCCTCAATCGGTGACTTGATCCCGATCACTCCACATAGCGATTCTGTGCGCCGGTTGACTCCTCGCCCCCTCTTTTCACGTGACGTGCGCGTACCCGTGAGCCAATGCAGACAGATCAGATGAGCGGAGCGCTGAACACTAAAGCTTTCAGTTTGTCATACATGTCAATCGAAAATAAGCCGCGGAGGAACAACCTCGGCGTTCGGAACGACCAACCTAATCATTTAGGTTGACCAACTCGTTTTTCTACAGTACCGTAGTTACCGGGGTTAATTAATAATTAACTTCGTTGCGCTAGTTCGGTTCCTCTGAACCATTTTCCATTAATAGAACATGGTGGTAGTGCATACACTGACGTAATAATGCCCTGCTGAAGCACTGAATTGCACTGAAATCATTATGTTCGCTAATGAGTGACGTTATGAAACAGTGCTATTCACTCATACAAATCTAACTTATTATACCTAATGATAAATTCATCTAACGATTTCTAGCTAAACCACAGCTGTGCGTTTCCACTATCAAACAAACTCAGAAACAGCAAGCATCGCCTCTTTTCCAATTACTCCTAGTTTGAAACATTTTTATCTAGGCTTTGAAGCTAGTTAAAGTCGTAGTCGTTAGGCTACCTGACTCACGCAAATAACGAAATTCTGCTGAAGAGCGGCTTGTTTCAATGCCTTTGACAAGCTCCGCAACTGAAACATCCGCCCTTATATCGCTACAAGTGTTTTCCATTGCACTATATAGAATTGGGATCTACTCTAATCCACCTCTAGCAAACAAATTAGTCTAGCGCATCATAGGTTCGAACTAACCTGTTTTCCATTAGCATTGTCGCAATAACTTTCTGATGCACATCAAGTTGAAGCCATATAATTATTTAATGGAAAAAGGGCTTGTGTCATCTGTCATCAGAATATAACGTTAGTGTTTTAAATAAATATTTCGGACTAATGGTCTGTCACCATGTCAGTACATTTAAACTACTCTTGTTTCTTTTTATTTATTACTTAAAGGCTACATGCCACTGTTGTTGGATTCTCTTTTATTCATCATTGAATTTAATTTGCACAAAAAAAAAGAAAAGCTCTGTCCAGTAACCTGGAACACTTTTTTTATTTTGAAATGTGTTTTAGTGAGACCTACCTCATGCTTCTGACCTACCTCAGAATTGTCAATCTTAATTTTCTATTAAAGCAAAGTTACAAAAATTTTGTGTAAGTTGTCAATTATTGTTTTTAGGAAAAAAATCGAATCGGCCAAAATCGGTATCGGCAAGTCAGACTAATCAAAAATTGGAAATCGGAATCGCCAAGAAAATTGCAATCGGTGCATCTCTAGTTTTCACTAAACCTGTTTTGTGTTACACACTTAAAGAGAGATTACTCCAAGATAACCCCCCAAAAGAAAACCCCACCAACATACTTGTTGTTTACAAGTTGAACTTCAAAGAACATATTTCCATTTCAAAGAAGTTGAAATCTGTATAAATCATTTTCCACATGTGAAAAGAAAGGATGAAATTATGTTTATCAGAATAGAATAGCAGATACTACTCATGTAAAAACATATGCATGCGGAGTCCTATGAAGTAAGGAAAAAAACGTATCCTGGCAGCCTTCACCTTAAAAAAAGCTTGAAGGGAACTGTTAGAAATTACAAGCTTTGAAGCTACATTTCTTTGAAAAAATCAGACAAATGAAAACTTAAAATGATTCAAAAACAATACTCTGCAGCACCAGTAATAACATTACTAGGTCCTCAAAATGAAATAATCTTTTTAATGACATAATTCATTTATGATATTTGACCACTCCTCTTGTAAACAGTGTTTCACTGACCATTGCATCCATGGCATGGAGATTCATTGTATCTCACCTTATAAAAAAATGTAGCACAAACACACCCGACTTTGCACTTATGGTAATTAAATACTGGGGAATGTATGAGGCAAACTTGAGCAACACAGAAACATACAAGTGGGTTGCTAAAATAATCTAGTTCACATTTGATATTCTTTTATACTGTCATAGCAAATGATTTGTAAAATGTAAGATTTCAATGGAGCAGACATAGTAACAGCGAAAGAAAAGAAGAGGAATGGCGATTCAAACAAAACTTTAGCATACAGCATGTGCCATCTATCACAGCCCTGTTTCCAATCAACATCTTTGACAAGATACTTGTGGCTGACAGGTTAGAAACGATCCCAGTCGTTTCAGGTTTGGACATGACAGGTCCCATTACCCTCAACCTGGCCCACCGGAGTGTGTGTTCAATCCTGCGATCCCCCTCCAGCCCTGAAATAATGGCTGTAATGACAGCATCATGGTGATACTAGGCACTCGCGTAAACTCAAACTGCCTCAATTTACTGCCTTAGCTGTCTCTCCACACTCAAAACACCATCGATGTTCGCCCTTTGGCCCAGAGACATGCTTGTAAAATATCTGAGAAAAGTTTTTGGTTTTTGTTTGCGTCTTTTCAACATCATGCTTGTTCTAACGTTGAGGGTGGGTTTCCAGTGCTGCCATCGCAGATGGGCCTCTTCATAAAGGCATGAATGGAGGTTTGTCTGCATGAATGGTTTTATCGTTTAACACAGAGCTCCTCATTGGAAAGGAATCCTAACAGGCTTCCCCGTAATTGCACCGCCAGGATCGCCGGTCCCACAGTCCGTGTGGCTGCTCCCTGCCTGGCAGGGCCATGGGAACGGGCAGGAAATGGACTCGCACCACAAGACTTCCTGGGGCTCGGCGTGGGGGTGGTGGTGGTGGGGGGGGGTTAACAAAGGTGTCTCACGGAGTGTCTGACAGTGGGAAGGGAGAGGTTAAATCCTTATCTTTAAGATGCAGAACTGAGGATCTTTACTGGCCAGAGAGCACACGCTGGCTGCCTGGCTACACTAACAGCCTTCACACCCGCTGGGTTTGGCCCACTGTAAAAATCCCCCATGTTTCCTGGGTTTCTCAGACCGTTGGTGCGAGGCCAGTCTTTCTTCCCAGGCCCACAGACGCACCAGATGTTTGACAGAGGAAGATCAGGGGAGTCCCTGCCTTTGTTTCCTCTATCGCTAGGATTTACGGCCGTGTTTTTGCCCGTGACAGCGATGGTTTCCTCCTCTAAATTCCTGCAGGATGCGTTAGGCGAGACCGGAACGGAGGCGCGTCATTCCGACCGCTCCCCCAACCCCCCTGGAGCAGGGCCAAAACAGGTGAGGAGGACAGCCCGGCACACTTGACCAGAGGTCAGCCGCGTTGACCTCGGCAAACCGGTGCGGCACGGAACCATTCCATCTCTGCGACATTCACCCAGATAGGCTCTGCGCTCTGACGTTAACATCCAGGCACCGGCAACAAACTGTCCAATGGACTCCGGGGTTATAATACTAAAGAACCAGGAGACTGAAAGGCGAAATCTGCTGTTCGCGGCAGAAACCGTGCAGGATTATGGAGTGCATTACCAGGGATATGAAGAGAACATTAAAAACTCACCAAAGCTGTTTTAGTATGAGTAACGACAGGGCAACAGTGGGTCAGGGACACGTTTATTGTTCCCTGGGCCATTATTGCATAAGAGTTTGTGCTAGTGCAAAAGGGCGGACTGTAGGGGGCAGATAGATTGAGGGCAATAACTGACCTGTAACGCATAAGGACATATGGGAAATATATGTTTTCTTCCTGTGTCACCGTATTGCTTTCACATGTCTCTGCCTAACGATTTCAGCTTACAGATGCAATGGCATTCTGTATTCTAATGCCTCGCTGGCCACCTGGTCATTCGTATACATCCTTCCCGGCCCAGAAATGTCAGATAAATTAATGGGAGCTGGGATTTTTTTCAGCCTCCTTAAAAATTGTGCTCCGGCGAGGTCCTGATCTGGTGACTCACCCTGAGGTCCTCCTGATGTTACGGGGCAGAGCGCAGTGGCTGGGGAATCGGGGAAACGTCACCCTCAATAACGGCGCTGAGTCCATGAGTCCTGACGGCTCGGCCCAAGCCCCAGTGTTTACACAGGATAGCCGCCTGGCAAACTGAGAACAATCTACATTGAACCAGCCCCCTGGTCTAAAACAACAGCGGGGGAACAGAGCACTGTGGATGCGGAGTGAATTAGCTGCAAATTACCTTGCACTTCAAATAGGATTGAGAAAAGTGCTTAGTTTTTTGTTTTTTTCCCTTTACAATTAAACAGTTCATGAATTAAGTCTGGGATCTCTAGACTTCAGTGCGGACACTCGGGAGAGACTTCACGAGGCAGAGCTGTGGGAATTCAGATGGAATTCAAGCCATTAGAGAAAGAAAATACCCATCCCATCACACAAGTTCTACGCTTTTGTTAACAGAGTTTGTGTTTGGGATTTTTGTCTGAACTTAATCTCCACCCTCATTGAGCTCAAAAGTAAACTGACGCACAGGTGTAGCAGGGGGCGGGGAGTTGATAATGGGGAATAAACGGGGGACACAGAACCGGACAGAGCTGAGATTAATCTAAGCTTGGCTGAAGTAAAGAAGAAAGGGGGGGGGGCTGGGGGCAGGGCTGGGTTTAAGATGAATTCCTGGAGTTGAGGATCCGTGCCATCACGGCCAGTAGATTTAGAGGGCCGCACCTTCCATCAGTTCACCTGGAACTCTTGACGACCTCTCTCGGTATGAGGGAAAGCACATTTTCCCATTCGAGGTTTCTCAACAGCGAGGAGGCGGCAGTCTCTAACGGCCGTGCCGTGCTGTGCGGCGGCTCTTACATTCCGCCCCCAGAACTTTGGCACTAACTTAAAAGTATGGGAGGAATCAAGTTTCCAGACCCACTCCCTAGTGCTTAAAACGTACACTTCTCATTTCGCCGATTGTCTTTATTACTGTTCCGAGTCATTGCCGGCCCATTAGATCCCTCGCCAACTACAAACTAATGCTGAAAGCAAGAATAAAATGATCTATCAGCAGAAAGATTAAAGCGCGGGATATAAGGAAAGGATATATTTCCTGGCTTCCTTTTCCCTTTATCTGACTGCTCCGAGTGTGCGCACCACATTACTTGGGACGCAGACAGAAGCTGTCAGACTGCCGAGCTCAGGCCATCGCTCTCAGCCTTGCGCCATCACCGCTTTCATTGACTGCCACACATTTGCGTTTGGCAGGCGCTCGCAGAGGGGCAGGGGAATAAATAACGGGCGATAAACCCATATGCCTCTGACTGTACACACCCGTACGGCTGGCAGGCCTGACGCGGGGAGTAAAATAGGCGCTCTCTGAGAAGTAACGATGACACAGGCCAGGACATGCCCTAGAGACCTCAGAAGCTCCACTTCCAGTGCTGCGTATACGCTGCGACTTTCTCGACACGTAAATATTATCATCCAAATGAAGAGGCTGAAACTCCTTAAGATGGGATTTAATGTCTCCGTGAGATGCGAAAATGCTATGCTAAGCCATCCGACTGATGTGGTTAAACAGTGGCTTGTGCGTTCTTCTTCTGTTTATTGTAGGCCTGTGTGTGTGTGTGTGTGTGTGTGTGTGTGCATGCGTGCATGATTTCCTATCCTTTAGAATGTCATTTGTGTTTTGCGTTTGTTGTGTCACATTGTAATATCACTCATAGAACATGGAATACTTCTGAAATGTTGATGTTGAAATTAGAGACCATTTACAGCTGATGACCCTGTGAATTGTGTGACTGGAAAAAAGAAATGAACATAGCCCAGAAATCATTGTAAACAGGAGGAAACAGCCTTCCTTTTATTCTAAATATGATATGTACAGGGAAAGAGGCTGTGTACATTTTAATACATCATGTAAAAGTCTCATAAACCAATTGCACTGTCCATAGTCCATTAGTCACCTGTTTTAAACAACATAGTACCTAAATTCATGAAGGCAATGAAAAAAAGGAATACAAATACACAGATAAGATGTGCAGGTTACTTTTTTTCCTCTCATCATAAAAAAACGAACAATTGCTTGACGGGAACACATGATGTGCCAATAAACAGAAAAGGGCTAGTCATGTGTTAAAGGACGCTGCAGGATTCGAGTCGAGTCGAAAGAAAGCAAGACACAAATGTACCCATCCACGCACCTGGCATCTCAGGCACTTTAAAACGCCTCAGAGTGCAACTCGTGACATGTGTGAGGAGGGGAGAGAGAGAGACACAGTGAGGCCTGCGGTGACAGAGAGCTCTCCCAGGCCGCAGTCACACACGATGAAATGTCACGGTTGAGGCAGTGAGGATTTGTTTCGTGCCATGTACTGCGTGTTCCGTTCACAGGCCGAACAGAAAGGGCTTCCCTCATTGCTTCGCGTTTAAATTGTGCTGTAAAAAGAGAGAGAGAGAGAGAGAGAGAGAGAGACGCCATACACACCTCTTTGTTCAGACCTCGTTATAGAAACACAGAGGAATACTTCTGAGGACATGTTTGAATAAATCACCAGTAAGGTCAATCTTTCCCTTTCATGCGCTCACTCCTACCCCATTTCCTATTGCCGCAGTACGTCCAGACGTTTAATCCTGCTGCCAGCGTGCGTTTCACAGAGAGGAGAGTGCGACGTTGCAGGCGCTGTTTACACACCGGGACACGTTCTCCCAAGCTGCTGTGTCAGCTAAACATGATTGCCGTTCTCAGTCCTTTTAATTCATTACAACGGAGGCAGTAAAAGTGAAACAAAATGTTTCAAACAGATCACCGGGATTGTGTTTCGTCCCAAACGGTCAAAAAAAGAGAAAAAAATAAGGAAACCAATGTTGTACCACCATAGTGTTTGGCTTTAGTGCAAGCGATCCCTTGATTAACCGCTGTAATGAAAAATTCAGTGAAGACTGGCAGCAGTGTTTGACTGGGAGTCTGTCGCCGAAGACGGTATATGTACAAAGCAGAAACCAGGCGTGGAACACAGTGGCCTCCCCTTGCCCCCCCCCACTCCCCTTCTCTCCCGTGGAGATGACACACAGATTAATTTTTCATGAGAAACATTAATTAATAACCCCTCTCTGACCCCATTTATACAAATTAATTCCCTCGTGTGGGGGGTCTGAGTTAAAGCAGATCTAAAGACTTTATGTTTACGTGAAAAAGGAGGTGGGGGACACCAAAATAAAACAAAAGGACATCAGGAGGGAGGAGTGGTGGAGCACCGTGTCTGAGGTTGAGGGGGGTTTCTGTGGCTGGGAGCTGTGGGCCGACAGGTCATGTCAGAGCCCTGCTCGTACACGGGGGCATTCCACTGGAGGTTCTGCACATGCCCTTTAGGTCAGCGCACAAGCACACACGCGCATGCATGCACACGCGCAGAGATTCATACACAACCAAGCACGTCCACACAAACAGACGCACTCTCATGCACTCGCTCAGATACAGATACACACACACACACAGTCATGCGTACTGACAAATACCCATACTGAACATACGCAAGGTCATAGACACATAAGGACTCACAATCTCTCAGATAGACACAGGCAGCTGTATGGCAAGGCAGAGGGACACCTATCCTATCACAGCTGCATTCTGAACACCACACCCCGACACAACCCTAAAGGTGGGCCCCCCTGACGCGCCGGCCCCCTGGGCTGTCCTGCTTCGTCACAGCGAGAGCACTGCTCCCGGGACACACTAAACTGCCACACAAGATGGCCGCCGGGTAAGTACTCTGAAGGCACTGAGAGCAGGAGGCACAGCACGGGATGCATTCTCCACAGAGCCGGCCATTTCAAAATGGCTTACAACGGAGGGTATGGCGGAGGGGGCGGATAAAGAGTGGAAATTCAAATATAATTTTTTTTTTTTTTTTTTTTTTTTTTACAAATACAACATAAGGATTCAATCTTTAGTGTTCAAGAAGTTCAAACCTAACAGTCTCTGAAGGTTTCCGTATATCGTGTTTTATTTTTAATTTTTTTTGCTTTGTTTTGTTATTGCCACAGTACAGCTGCCCTTCCGCCGCTCCCGAACCCCTCCTCGCCCCTCCCGTCTTCACGAGTAAAAAAGCCGGCCCTTCTCCGGGAGGTGCATCCTGTTGAGCCTGGCCAGCTGGGACGGGGAGGGGGGCACGTCCTGGCGGTAGGGCCCTTTGGGCGGGGCGGGGGCGGGGTCCAGGTGCGTGGGGGAGGCGTAGGCGGGCTCGTAGCCGCCGGGCACCTCCTGCGGCGGCGGAAGCTTGGCCTTGATCTCCTGCTCCCTGCGCCTCTGCTCCTGCCGCAGGAGCTCCTGGGTCTCCAGCAGCACGCGCGCGTTGAAGCCGCCGCCGCCGCCCGCCCCCAGGTAGCCGCTCCGCGAGCCCTGGTAGCTGGAGTAGCGGGGGTTCTCCTTGGCCGTCTGGAAGACCTCCCGGGGGTAGACTCTGTCCCACGAGTCCTGGGAGACCGTGCTGGGGTTTTTACGGGGTTGCCTAGGGGAGAGAGCAGACGGGATAGTGAGGCCTTGTGGCAGAGCTCCGCTAGCCTCCCCAAAACAGGACACCGCGAAGAGGAGCGGAACAATGTGGGAGCGGGGCCCACAGACACACATTACTCACACGTGCCAAACACACACAACGCTAAACCCACTTCCTAAGCGCTACCTTTGTCCATTTAGCCCTCCCGGGAGAGAGACAGACAGGGTGCATTTACTCCAGACCGAGATGGTATTGCGTTCTTTGTGACCCGCGTTAATCAGCCACTCCTCCCGGCGGGCCTCTGACAGGCCCGACTGCCGCTAAAGATGGCGAACCCAAAATTGTTTCTAAAAGCCATTATTGTGAAATTCTTTGGTTCAGCAGCGTGTCCATCGCAGACCCCATTATTTGAATCCATTAGGGCGACGCGCGACATGGAGCGAGTCCTGCAGATACTGTATGACATCTTTAGGGTTCACGTGAAAAGAAAAAAAGAAAGAAAAGCAGAAAACACTCACACCTCGCTGGGCACGTGCAACTTAAATGGGGTTTCAAGTTCACTGACCATGAGACGCAGGATGCTCTGATACGTGGCATTGCGCGCTGCCCTGACATACATTTCTTTAAGCGCAGCATTAATTTAAGATTAGCACAATAGTTTGAGAGGAGGGTGAAATGATGTATGTTACGTATGAGTAACTGGCCCAGTCCATTGCTGAAAGAACAGTTTTTTGCAGAGGGCTGTTATATATATATATAGTATATACACATATATGGCATATTTGAGCTACACTGTAGCCACCAACTCCACATTTAGACAATGGAAAGTGTCTGAATTAATTTTTGTACAATACAGTGGACCTCTGCATACCATATTACTGCTAATAACTGTCACAGCGTCTAAGAAGGAGAGGTAGAGTAATGCCAACACTGGTTAGGAACCCAGTTTTAACAAGCTATCTATATTAACTTGCTATTTATATCATCCTTATGCCATAATATCCATAAAATATAGCCATAAGTACATGTCACAAAGTAATTTCAACTATTTATTCAATGGTGGGGCTTATAGCTCGTGAGCGTCTGCACAACCGTGGTTACCCATTGAAGAGTGCCGTTTACTCAAAGGCAGTGATTATTTGAAGTAACACGGCACATCCTGTTTTCAAGAACGCAAATCGCACAGCTTCCCTGTTCCGAAATCCGGGCCTACGCGTATTAAATCGATGAAGAGGATGAAGCGAAAAACACATGGCTACCCTAAGACAGTACAGATCTTTGTACAGGATTCAAAGCGGCAGCAGATGTTGAAACAGACTGCTGACAAATCCTGACGCTCCGGCATTCTGTTGCTAGAGCGTCGACTTCAGTGCCGTCAAAAGACTTCTACATATGTTCAACAACAGGCGCCGGGAACTGTGTTTCCAGTGCCACACTAAGTGTAATTTAATGTCAACTGACCTTCACTCCCCTCATATGCTATACGGTGTATGATTCATTTTATCCCTATCTCTCTCTCTCATCTGTACATCTTTGTTTGGTTTCTATACAGGAAGTATAAGGTAAATAAGTGCATGGTTTTTGAGGAAATATAATTAAAAGCAACATTACCTCAAGACAAATGAGGGTGAAATTTAAGACTGACAAAATATAACAGTGAGGCAGAAAGTCAACCTCAAAGGAAATTTGTAACTGCTGCAACCCAGCTGGCAGAGATCAGTTTATATCAAGAGGAAAGCTTTCTTTCTTTTCTCTCAGTTACAAAACTAGGAACTTGTGTTCTTTTTCCCCTGTGTTTTTCTGTGTGTGCTTGTCTGTGTGAGTGCATGTGCGGGTGTGAGTATATGTGTGCCTGTTTGTGTGTATGCATGCATGCGTTTGTTTGTGTGTGTGTGTGTATACATGCATGTGTGCATGAGTGTGAGAGACTAATCAAATGGCACTTAAAGTCAGTGAAGGCCACCTTTCCTGCAAAGGCCTGTTTCCTTGGACAGCTCTGCAGATAAAACACACACACACACGCACACACACACACACACACACACACGCACACCCTATGAGATACCAGAACCCTGTGATGTCCCATCAAACCACACTGCCACTGTCTGAGCAAAGGGTCTCTCACACAGCATCCATCTCGGTCTGCAGCCTTTTAGCCTCCCAGTGCTGGTCCCATCCCGAGGCTTAGACAGTTCATTAGGATAGCTTGCAGCTCTCATCTAAATACCCAGACGTCAGCCCACAGATTAACTGTTTGTCCTTCTGAGAAGACGGGGCTGAGAAGTTTGGGTTAGGAATGACCTTTTTGGTTGTGTGGACCACTGACCTTGGTTTACATTTCAAGCTCATTATGAAGGGGGGTTGTTTTTAATCCAGGGGTAACTCATGAGTTGACTTTGGTTGCTAATGAGGAGTTGCTTTCAGTGGATCTCTCTGATGTTACTTCCACATGCCAAAGTTCAGCTTGTTTATATTTGACCTCTGTCACCTGCGCCATGAGATTATGTTAAGAATGAGCATCAAAGGGCGAATGTCGCAAACAGCTTATCTGGTAAACCCCTTTCTATAACCACAGGGGGAATGTCCATTTCAGGACATGGGCCTTCTCTTTTCATTTCACTTCAAGTCATGTTTTGGCATTTTAATGGTTTTTTTTGATCTAAATAATGAAAATATGAAGCATGTTTCTCAGCATTCTTGAATGCGTTGACAAATGGGTGCAGGAAAACACAAGAGAATCTAACAACAAAATGGAAAAAAGCCGACAGCCATCAGCCCAATCCACTGTTTGACTGGTCTAGGTAGTTTGAGCTCAGACGACTGCTCCCAAAACCCCTTGAGACCATGTGTGAGTGTATGTGGCTGGCTGAACAGCACACCCCTTACCTCCTATGGGTTGGGTTGGGTTGGGTTTAAACATTTCTGCTCCCGGCTGGTTCAGACCAACACGCTATCAGTTGTCATTGGTGAGAGATAAACCTCTCCGCAAACCGGCACTAGCTCTCTCCTGTAGTATTATGCGGCCTCTAGGTTGCATCACTGTCACTGGCTCACAGCTGAGAGTGTCGGAGGAGTGCACGTTCACGTGCACGTGCTCCTGGCGTACTGGTGGGAATGGTACAGCTCAAGCTCAAAATGGCGTAACGCAAAAGGCTCTGTCGCCGATTTCAAATTGGAGAGAAAACGAAAACGAGACATTGTTAGAAAAGTCAAATATTTTGAAGAAACAACATTGGTTTCCAATTGTTCTTTTTAAAATGTCTTGCTGCAACGGGAGCCTGCATTTTGCTGTCAATGATGAAAATAATTCAAGTTTATTGAAAAAAAAAAAAAAAAAATGGCTGTGAAATGTTTCTCCAACAACCGATCAAGTCAGGCTTTATCGGCAGGACCTTCAGTCAAGCTCCTCTTTTTATGAAAGTGCACAAACCGAAAGGAAGACTTCTCTCACAGGCTCTCTGATTTGCATTAACTAAAGCAGATCTTTGGTTGAAAACTATCAGGAAGATAGCCGGAAATTCAAAGGCTGATATCAAACTCTGCTGCCGGGGGCTTAAGATTCCAGATACGTGTAAGCTTTACTGACATTTGTAACAAATATGCCACGAGAAAAATAAGAAAAAGAAAACTGGATTGTGCTGAACCTCACATGGCAGTGGCAGCCAGGATAATCTCCCCTTTGAAAACACATTTAGAAGAGTATTTCTTGGGTCCTGAAGGCATTTTGATAATTGACCATTTCAATTGGGCTGATATTGACTAAATAAAGTGTCGTATTTCTCAGCGAGAGAACATCTCTGACTCTGCATTCAGATAACAAACAGATTGTGCTCTGCATAACCATTCAGCCGAATAAAGCTCTTTAAATTCACTGGAACGGAATTTCAGATACCCGGCTTTATTGCTCCGTTTGAATGGCTTTGGAGTTAGACATGTCAGATCCCCTCGCTTCACCTGCATTGATCTTTGGGTAAAGTAAGGTAAGGTAAGGTGAGGTGAGGTTAAATCACTCAAGCTACACCAGATTATACTATTTTAAAGCAAAACCATTTCCACTGCACACCTAATGTACTCCCAAACCCGCCCATTTGCTAACACTGGCAGGGAGTGTGCAAGAATCCAGAACATACAGGTGACCCTCAGCAGAGAGAAAGAGAGAGAGACGGGGATAAAGAGAGAGGGGGAAGGAGGAGAGACAGCGAGACTGAACATAGAGAGACAGAGTGAGTGAGAGAGAGAAAGGGAGAAGGGAAGGAAACAGCCAGGAGAGAGAGATGGCAAGACAGACAGAGAACGAGAAGGAAAAGAAATGCATACAAAGGAGAGAAAGACAACAAAACAGAAACAGAGAGAGAGAGAGAGAGAGAGAGAGAGAGAGAGGTGGTGGGGAAAGAAACAGAGGGACATAGAGGCAGAAACCACGTGGGAGAGAGTGAGACATAATAGAGAGAAACGGGTAAAGATGGTAAGAGACAGAGGCACAGAGATAGAGGGACAAGATGGAGAAATGGAGAAAAAAAAGAGAACAAGAGAATCAGACTGAGCTAGAGGAGGAGAACAGAACCAGTGATAAAGACGGACAGAGGCAGAGGCCCACAGCCCACGGGGGAGAGAATCAGAGAGAGAGCAATACAGAGAAAGCAAGAGAATGCTTACCTTGGAAGCGAGCTGTACTGTCTCTGAGCCTGCTGGAAGGTCTCCCTCTCGTCCTGTCTCTGCCTCTGCATCTGCACCTCCACGGACACTGAGTGACGGCCCGTCTGTGCCCCGTACTCCCCACCATCGGGCTGGAAGAGAAACACACACACACACGCACGGCACCACCGTCTCCATTACCCTCCACTCACACACAAACCTCACGCTCTTACTGCCGGCCACGTTTAGCGTTTGGACATATGAGCGTCCCCAATCAGGTCCAAGTATAGCATTGAGCACGCATACAGTAGTCATTTGGTAGAAAAGGAAACGCTAATAAGTGACGCGACGTCACTGTTGCTGTGGCGTAGCGGCTGCGTGCATTTCAATGCGCCTTGGCGCTTGGACTCACGCTTGTTACCGATCTTGGTTGCGTGGGGTGACGCCGGCGCTGTCAACGATGAAATCTCTCTCGTCGTAGCACGAGAACTCGGTCCCATCAAGAAGAAAATGTGGTGCATATTCATGACAGTCGCTTGTTGAATACCACAATTAACCGTAGTCCAATTACAGAGCTCACTCTATCAGACACGTCACGTGGGTGGTGCAAGAACAGATAAAGACGTCTTTTCTGCAATTCAATGAATGCGGACAGCTTTTGGCCTCTGATTGGCATACCCTGCAGAGCTACGTTCCAATGGAGATAGAGAATGGCTGAAAGAAATGGAAATATGCTCCCATTACTCTGCTAACATATGCTATATTTACAGATCTACGTAGCTGTCTCTGAATAACCCACTGGATGTAACGTCATGGTTTCCGTTGCTTTAAATGTTACAAAATGCTCCTTCAGACATTTCTACTTATAAGAATTATAATGCCAAATTGTAACACAGTAAATATCAGGGTTGATCATTTAACATTAACATTACAACTGATGTACTACACTCAGTGGAATTCAGAAAATTAAGATTCACTTACATGGGGTTAACACTGTGACATACGTACACTGTTAAATAAATATGCCTGCCATAACGTATCATTTTAATTTGAATGCTAAACTGTTAAAAACATGTGCAGTACCTTTGATGGTATCCTCAAAACAATTGCTGTTGAGCGTTAGGGGTAAATATGAAATGGTATGACCGCGGAACACATGCTAGGCAGTTCAAAGTGGCATGCAAGATATCGCTAGGCAAATTCCGCTTACTCTCATAGGCTTCCACTAAACCGCCACAGAACCAAAAAATGTCAGCACTACTCTTTTTTTAATGTAATTTGCCACAGTGGGTTTTCAATTTTACGGTATACATTATCGTTTGGGTACACATCAAGTCGAGTGAAGCTGGTGGATCTTTGACTTAAAAGTGAAATCAGAAATCATGAATGAAGACTTGAGGTGGGATTTTAAGGCCTAAACGAATAGGCATCACTCGAATGTCTATATTGGTTGGCTAGAGAAATCTGTCAAGATGACGGAAACAAACATATTTTAAACAGTCAGTTAGGTCTTTTTTTTTTTGCAAGGCAGGATTTATAGGGACTCCCACCAGCCCTCCATAGGCGGGCTAATTCAATTTCTAGTATTCCGACGGTCATTTGTGGCCACTACTGCCTGAAAAACAGAATTCTACAAAGCGTTTGTCAACAGGAACTTAAATATACTAACAAATAATTTGGGTCACAAATATGATTTGATTCGCTATTTTAAAAGTGTGAATGAAAGTGTTTATAAAACCGAGTGACCTGCCTACACAAGATATTGTCATTGCATGTCTAGATAATGCCATTACAGTTACAGCGGTGTTTAGACGAGAGAATATGAGAATGCGCTGCGCCCGAAAGGCTGGTTGTCTATCACAAAGCCAGCTGTAAAAACAGCACAATTAAACTCCGTTAGGAAATCAGCCTGAGCCCTCTCCATCTCTCAAAACATAAAACAAACAAAAAAAAAAAATATGATTCCAAGAGTGTCGAGTTCACTGTGTAGTCTCTTGAGTTTAAATTTCAGTTTCACTATTAAAAAAAAACAAAAAACATCTCTCAACTGTAAGTAGCCATAATATGATATCAGTTCTATTTAAAGGGAAGCAGAGTGTTTCGTTAAGGCTGAAGGGGGGGAAAGAACTTGAAATACCACAGGAATGAAGGAGAAAAGAAGAAAAGGCCTAAAGAAGAAAGGCTTTCTGGCATAACGCAGCGGAGGCTGACGCCATGTCGCAGAAACAGATGACAAATGGCTGGGGAGGAATAATCAGTCACAGTAATGACATTAGCAGAGGGGAATCTGATTATCCCCTGTTCTGCCGGGATACCATGCTTTATAAAACATGACATTTGTTGAAATCAAATACTAAGATGGCCATTATCTAAACGAACAAAAAAAAAGAATTATGTCGATACTGTAGGTTTTTAAGAAATATACATTTCCTGCAGTTTCCGAACACAGGGAGAAGAAGGAGGCACCTGTCAAAACATACCAGCAAAGAAACCAAACAAAAAAAGCTAAAAAAAAGGACAAAAAAAATGTTAAAGGTGTAATTATGAAAATTACCTGCAGCTATTAAAGACCAGAGACCATGAAAACAGATGGGGGGGGGGACTCCAGACTTTCCAAAAGCAGAACGAGGCTCTGGGTCCTAATAGTGCTGATAATAGACAGGGCAGGCCTGACCTCCGCGGAAATCAAAGCAAGGGTCAGGGCTGCAGAAATGACCAGGTCAGCGTTTGCGTTTGCAGATGTGTGCCAGTATTCCCCACGCGGCGCGGCGCGGTTTAACCCTGCGGCACGGAGAATGGCTTCCAGAACCCTCTCCCACCTCGTGCACGCCGGGGCATATGGCACGCATTTAAGCGCCAGTGCCTTTGGACTGCCTGCTGTAAGAGCGTGGAGAGTGCAGCGGTTCTAGCACGGTCCCGAGCACGATTCCGCTGATTTACTGCGGAAGCTTACATTTTGGGACGTTCGGGGCTCCTGCTTAGGGCGCTCCGTCGGGCTCAGAGTGGGGTGCACTCTTCCTCACAACCACAAACCGAGAGTGACAAGTGGTTCATCTGGCTTAACATCATGAAGTAAGCAATCTATCGCTGGTGTCATGAAAAGTTGAAAAATTATATTATTATTATTATTATTATTATTAATATTTATATATATATTTTTGTACAAAGTTCTCATCCAGCTCTTTGTACTGCATGTCTCATAATTGAACAATGAATAAACTTGGGTGAAAACCCGTGTGACTAAACTGTAATGTTGTGTTGGTAAATGGAGAAGAGGAACTTTTTAGCAGTTACTTTTTTGGCACACCAACAAATTTTTTGGTAGGGCCAACAGTACTGTATAAGGAGAGAAAAAAACCACTTGAAAACAAAACAGAACACACAACAGTGCACACGTTAAGACTGTTGTAATCCACACCGAGAAAAACACGTGGATAAACTACTGTATGCAAAACATGGAAGTCAATCTCCAACGGACAGCTCATTCCATTGGAGATATGCATCTGTGTAAACAGGACAGAACACAAAGGAAGCAGAAATGCTTCTGTATTATCTGGGAGTATTTCACTGGACAGAAGGGTGCCGTGTCTGCATTCACGCAGGGCTATGCTGATAACCTCCCTGACCGTAGTCCAGCACCAAGCACAGTAACTCTGACAGTGGTCAGGTGACTGCACTGGGATCACACTGCTGCCGCTCCGGAAGAGTCCGTAAGCAATGACGTGCTTCTAACAGTTTTTTAGTGCTTTTCGATTTTCTCGTCTGTCCCTTTGTGACACCACGATGCACAGTTGCATTTCTTGTAAATCTTTCTCGTAGGCCTAAAATGCTAAAACATGAGGGCTATGATTATCTGAGACAAATTTAATAAGTTGTTCAGGTTCTGTTTGATTCTGTGTAAGTGGATAATGGAAACATTTCGCTACGGGGTACTCTATGAGGAGTTGGGTTCTTCTTAAATCCGACGATGATTTATTTTTTATTGTTTAAAAAATACAGGCATGCCTCCAGAACATATACGCAGTTCAGGATTGACATCTGGAAATTCCCTTTTAATACTCGGCACATTACAACGTGGGGGGAGAAAAATAAATGTAACTGCCTGAGATTTGGCAGACGCCTGTAACTGGCATGGGATCTGCGGATATTACTGCAGTTTTACATGATGTGTCTGACCCGATTCCTCTCACCGTTTAGCCCGGGGCCTTGGAGAGACAGGAACAGGAACACCTCGACTCTCAGTGTGTTTGCTCCCCATATATTACAGCTTCTCACACTCCCCTCCGCTCAACACGGCAGTTACAGAAAGTGAGAGAGGTAAGAAAAATCACACATACACTTTCAAAAAGCAGATTAAAGCCTGGTTTCAATTAGCATTTGTCCTAAACTTGTACAAGTGTAACTTAAAAACTTTTTTTCTTCACAAACAGTTTTTTACAGCGGTAATTGTGGTGATGGTTGAACTCGCCAAACTCTGTTTGTGTGGAAAATAATGAAAACTTGATTTTATTGCAAGTCAAAGTTAAGGACAATTGTTGATTGAAACAAGCTCTAAACCTTCGTGTTTACTAAATCACATCTCCATCATGAGGAACTCATCTGTTAAATGTTTGTTTTGTACAAAAACAATAATCCATTTTGATTGGCTGGTGTTGAGCAGACTTTCAAAAATGGCTCCAATGAGCAAATTGTATATTCACCTGTCGCTGCTACAATACAGTACAGACGTTATTAAAAATATTTTTGTAGGGGGGGAGACTCAAGAAGCAAATACTTGAGCTATCAGAGTAATCATTATCGGCTGAATTTCACAGATGAGAAGGGGGACGATGTTTGGTCTCCTGTTCGCGACACACTGATGGGTCCTCAATGACACTTGAATTGTGACTGGGGGATTGTCTCTTCTCTGCGACACAGGTCACAGACTACGCACCTACTTGCAGAGCCAAGTGACTGGCTATGCTGATGGGGCCCAATGCAAGCGGTGAACAGGATGTGCCTTCACCATTGCATTGACTGCGTTTTACTGTATTAAAGTACATGGGTGACTTCTGTCAATTTAGAGACCCCCTTTTCCCATCTGCCAGCATGGCCTGAGGAGCCTTCAGCAAAGAGCAAACTCCGCAGGAGCCTGACACACACACACTTCTACTCTGCCTGGACGTGGTCATTTAAAGTTATGAGGACCGTTTGTCAGCTCAATAGTCCGCTTTGCAGCTCCTCACATAAAACACTTGTTGCTTCATATATGAAATGACGACTCTCCCTCCCGTTTCAGAGTGTTATTTTTTCTTCACCTTCTGTTCTTTTTTTATTAAAAAAATTATAATGATTGCCCTTCTCTAATATTTCCTCATGTTTACGTTAGGCGCTACATCTACAAACGGCTGTTATTCCTGGCACCGGTCCCTGACCTTTCCAAGGGCACGCCGGCTAATTGTCAGAAAGGGTTTCAACCGAATAGTTTATTTTTCTCGATGCGTAGGATTCCAGACTGGGGCACTGCCTGCGTCATTCCTGCTCACTCTCTCTCTCTCGCCGCGCGGTCACTCCCCCAGGAAAACCGGCTCGGACTACGGAGCGAGCCCGTCTCCATGGGCGGGCTGCGTTTTATTACCTCGGAACGGCCCTGCGCTCCCAACAATGCAAACAATCGCAGGCAATTAAGAGTCTTAAGCGGAGCCCGGCGGCTGCTCGGCTGTGCAAATACGTGTGCTTTACTCCCCTCGGAAGCAGGGAAGACAGTGTAACTGTATCAGACTAACGGGGGAGCTTTGATCCATCGATAAGGCAAACAACGAGAATGAGCTATGGTAAACAAAGGCAATCTGACTGCTCTGGATCCCTCGCTATGAATAAGCACTGGGCGTCAGAGTTGTAGCTAAAGTTGTTCACCAAATGTTCCCCCGGTCTCCGAAAGCCACTCGCCTGGTCGCTGGATGGTACCTGCATAAGCATTACATTTTTGGTCTGCCTCTGTATTAACCTTCGGGCCTAAGTTGATTTAAAACACCAAAATAACTAATTCGCCATGTTCTGCCATTTTTGAATGGGAGGATAAATGGTGGGCGGGCGTGATTCTCCAGCGGTTTTAGCATGGGGAGGGTCAACGTTCTGACCCATAAAATGGTTCTATTACATAAAGGCAATTAGGCCGTCATCTTCAAAATCCCCTTCCCACTAAGAACAGGAAGTCATCGGACAGGCCTTGATGTCTGTCTCAGGCCATTACATCCCAAAGATACACAACAATTTGACCTTTCACCTCAGCAGTGAAGTTCCCAGCATACATGGCTACATTTTGCCCCTTTAAGTTTAAAGAACCATAAAATAATGCATAGCTTCAGCTCAAAATAAATACCACCACCGCATTCACAGGAAATGTGATTAAACATATACACATGCCTGACAATATAACGAACGTGTTCACTGAATGAATTAAAGCCAAGCTTTTTTATTCCGTTTAAAATGTCATTCTGTTTTGTGAAAATAAATCAAATTACTTGTGCGCACTGATATTAGACCTTGAAACAATTCAACTTTTCCAGGGTGACTCAATTCAAATCTTGCCAACATGGAGACAAATCTAAACGGCAAGGATCCAAACACACACAAAAACTACTCACATGGAAAATGACAAGAACGGAACAATTTTGAGACTGCAGTCTAAGAGCAGGCACAATTAAACCCTTTTCATGCACAGTAAAGACTAGAATTTCTATTTTAAATGACCAAGAAATTACACTTGATTACAGTACAAATACCAGACATAGACCAGAAGCATTTTAGAAGCTTTAGCTAACATTTAGCTAAATTTGCTCCAAATTAGTATCTCAGTTTTGTTTTGATAATTAATAAAAAAAGAAGAAAGAAACACTACAGCTGGATTCTACAAATGTGGGAAAATAATTTTTTCAAAGAAAGAAAAAAAATCTATTTAGATAATTTTTCACCAAGACAGGTGTCTCTGGAATGTAATCAACCACTTTCCATAAAGTCCACTTTGCTTAAAGAAACTGTGAGCTATGAAGGCAATATTTGAAAAATTTTTTTTTACGTGTCAGGGTGCTGGTGGAAGAAAGACATGCAGTTTGAGGGTTAGTGTCAGTGGGAGGGGAAGAGAGGCTGTGGAGGTGGAGGTTGGTAAGTTTGCTCTGTAAAGAGACAGGTCTAGTCACTCACCCAGGGCTGCTCGAAGCTGTAGGTGCGGCGTCGGTCGTCCGGGTCGTCGTCCTGCTGTGCCTGCTGGAACTCATGCCTCAGCCGCTGTATCCGGTCATGGTTGCTAGGAGCCACTCTGTTGCTGTGTAAAGGGGGAGAGAGAGAGAGAAAGATGAGCTCAGGCTGAACATTAACAGGCCTCCTTTTTCAGCAGCTCAGGATGAGGTCATCATTGTGACACGTCTACCTGTAAAGACACTACCATCTTACAGGCACGCTGACAGAACTTCCTGGACTTCTGGGTTAAATATCTGTAGGAAGTGATGCATTGTGGGCAATAAAGCCAGTCCAGAGACAGAGATTAAACATGATGAATGTCTGCATTATAATACTGTATATTACACTGCACAGGAACGAGACTGTTTCACCTGAGCTAGAGCGTTAACTTCCATCTATTGACTCGGGTATCCTCAGGCAGTATTTAGATTAAACAGCTTTTTTCACCAAAAGCAGTGATTCTCACCCTGCACAGAACCTCTTATTTATACTGAGGTACCAAACTGAGGACAAAATGCTTGTCAGATGAACAAACTATAAATCAAACAATATTAAATAATACTCATAAAATAACGATGTCAATAGTAGTGGTTATAGTATATAGAGAAACCCTTGGCAACGCTTCCTGCGCTACTTCACGCTGTGTGATGACTCAGAGATGGGTAGAGATGCGGGCGGGCGTGGCTCATGTGACGCAGTCTGGGCAGCACCTGCTGCAGGGCACACGTTGGTAATTGGAATGAGAACTGCTGATTTACAGAATGGAGAGGAGACAGCTGGCACAAAGCCTCTGGTTGCTCAGACAGATCCCATAACCCCCTGCACTCTTCTACTGTCTCCGTCTATAACCCGCCCCATTTCAGTGGGTGGGGGGGTCAGGAACTCTGAATTCGAAAATGGAAAGACCGAATACGGCGCACGTAGAGAGGGCCCACTTTAGAACGCAACGCAGGGGCGTTTTCTGTTTCTTCCGAAACGAGGCGAAAGGACAATGCGACAAAGACCGGCCGCAGCCAATGAGCAATTGCAGCCTCCATCCGGGGACAGAGCGCACTGAGATGTGCGCTAAATGTCATTCTGAACCAAGCCAGTGAGTCACCAGAGTCACGCGCTGTATCTCCACACTCCATCCCCGTGTACCTGTACAAACGATATGCATCCTGATGGACTAGGATCTCAGGCTCTTTATAGCCTCCACTCATTAAACATACTGCTGCTGGGAGCTCATTTGCATCCTATTCATTACGGAGCTTTGAGAGGACTGTCAATAGAAATCAATACTCTTTCCCCGGTTAATCAACCTCTCCTTTTATCACGCTCAACAGAGACAGTTTCTGACAAACGTGTAATTATGATAAGGCCTCCAAACTGATAATAGGGTGATTTATACATTCCCTGTATGGGTAGGGGGGTTAGAGAGAAGGAGAGACAGAGAGGGTAAGGGAGCTGAGAGAGACAGAGAGACAGAGAGAGAGAGTGAGAGAGGGATTTTAAGATGGACGGAGGCAGCAGGGGTTGTCGTTTAATTGCCTTTCCTCCGGGTCGACACCGTACAGGTGGCAAAGCAGCACTGGAAGTGATTGCTGATTTAAGCCTGGAGGATCGGGCCCAGTAATTGCGATGATAATTGCAGATTACGACGTGCACGCTGCCTCCTGATGATAATGGGTACCGGGACACATTGCCAATCAGCCTCCATTAAATGGTGAGCGCTAAGCAGCAACACATGAAGAATGAACTGGATCAGACTGCGCCACAAGCCGCGGTGTACCAGCACAAGCTCTCTCTGTTGTTCCAGGCACTCATTACATTCAATTGTATTAGCCATACCTCATTTACTTTCCTTGCCTACATGCGTTATACAGTGTGAGTGCATGGGGCATCATATTCATTTCTACCAAAGTATCAAGAAGCTAAATTAAACGGTCCATTGACCTGTGTGTTTATCCCTCAGGGCTGGGGGGTGTCCTATTACTAACTTGATTTTCCTAGCCGTTAGAAACGGCAAGCTCCTTGTTTCCGTCTTGCAAATGGGTTTGAATATGATTATCCATGGCATATCAATCCTACAGTACTGTACACTATGTTCACTTTCCCCATAACTCCCGGCAGAACTCCATTTTCACTTCTATTATCCGCCTTTAAACGTCTCCAGCCACCCGAATTATCTAAACGTCTCGCTGAATTGTTACAGTGGATCTGCCACAGCGAAAGCACAAGCTTTGAATTGCCTTCAATGCTCATATGTGCTAAAATGGTCATTTCCAGAAGACGTGGCATGGTTGGTGGCACTGCGACCGAGTAGTGTCTAGACAACTCCAAAAACACAATTAGCATCCCTGGCTTTAATTGGTGTTTTATGTAGCGGGAGGGGACCAATGGATGCCCTTCCCAACAGGCCCTGGGCTCTCTGAAGGAGCACCTCAGTCAAGTCAGTAACAGTCATCATCTCTGCCATCTCAACTAAATTGAATTTAACTGAACTGAACTGAATTGAATTGAATTGAATTCAGTTTAATTGAACTGAATTGTATTGAAATAGGCCTATGCCTTATTGGTACAGCTATGCATGTGATTGTGTTCCAAAGCAAAGCGCTTTCTGTCCATCTCCGTTATTTCCTCGTCTGTCCTTTGTGCCCTCTCCCTCCTTCCCTCCCCTGTGCCTGTAATGGACGGCGTGTGCTGGAACCGTCTGCAGCCAGCGTTCGGTTCTGGCGGGGGAGCAGGTGCGGGACTCATCGGCATTCCCGCTGAGAAAATGATGAAAGGCCGACATAGCCGTTTGGCTCCCGCGCTTTTAATCTCAGGGTCTGTAGGGCTGGGTGACCGTGAAACCGGCAGGAAATTAAAAAGTGGACATTTTAATTGTTTAATACGCTCTTGGGGTAAACGTTTGGTTCCCCCCACCACCTGAGTACAAACTCTGTGACACTATGTTTGTCTGCTTGCTTGCTTGCTAAAAGCAGGCCTGTTGTGCTGAATGCTCTAACAGTGTGCTTTTCTTTCACACGGGAACATGTTTGCTCTGCCAGTGACCCTACACAGTATCATTCTGCCACAGAACTTGCCCAGAAAAAGCATGGTGTTCTGACAAAGGTCTAACTGTGCCGAAATATAAAAGTGAGTTTTATCCTCAAACAAACACAATTAAATATCTTAATGTAATTAAGGAGTCCGTACAAGCTCCTTTTGAGTGCTGCTGGTTCTTCCTCCTTATTTGCTCAAAAAAATAAGGTACATTGTTTCAAATTTACAATCTTCAAATCTAAGAATAACTTTATAAAAATGTGTTAAAAAGTTCATTATTATGATGACACCTGCACATCAGTGTCAGTCCTATTGAAAATTAAAACATGTTTACTGTAGGTTTGACACGCAAAGGTTTCACACCCTCCTTGCACACCTCACACAGCGGGTATTTGTTGCAGAACTGAGAAAAATAGCTCTCAGCTAAAACTTATACAAAGGCAGCAAAGAGTACAAAGACAGGAAAAATAAGTAGGTGTACAATCAGGAGGTCATTCAAATACGTCTGTGAGGAAAATGTATTTTGTGATTAGCTCCCTTAATGTGTGATTATACATTTGCCTGCCGCTGAGGTTCTGTGCCCCCAGTCCAAGAGCAGATGCAAATCGTAGGCGTACAAGGAATTTAAATGCATTTTAACCGCTTTGCGTGAAATACACACAAAAACATTTTTTTACAATTTTTTTCCACCCAACAGCTGGGATAAATTGCTTAGTTAAACTGCTCCATGCTTGTAGATCCCCAACCACTCCTCCCACTTTCCAACACATACCCTGGTACAAGGGGGCAGCCACGCATGTTGCTGGATGTTTTTCATCAGTGACACCCATAAACAATTTCTGCCTCCCATTTTTCATAGACCGACATCTGAGGGCATCTCCCAGGCCTGTCTCAGGCTCCCAAAGCCATCTGGACGTGAGGTTTGGCTTCTCAAGCTAAGATCTGCTGACTCATCAGCAACTCCCATCGCCACGAGCCCTAAATGGCTCCCGCGGCCATGACGGGTCAAAGGACCAGCGGCGTGAGAGTGAGGCACTTGGGCCCTGAGGACCAACGTGGATGGGACCAAGGGACAGGACCAGAAATGGGCCCACACTACCACTGAGTGCCACAGCTGGCCCCACCCTCCTCTGGGCCATCCACAACAATATGGAAGCCAGGGGAAAGGGGTCACACACCAGCCTGTCGTATTAAAATGTGACGGCTGATGGCGATGGCAGAATGTCAACTAGAGAGCGGCAGATGGAGCAGAGACAACATCACCATGTATTAAAAAAATGGTTACGTTGAACTTTTTCAATTAAATTTATAAGCGCTTGTATACCGCCAATGGAATAAACTAGCATACGTATCCAAGGACTGAGAAGAATAAGAGAAAAAGTGAATTTGTCACAGTAGTTCAAAGGCCCTTTGCCATCTGATTATTTAGAGGCTCTTCTTGTTTTCACCAATCACCCCAATTTCTTTCCTCCCCCACACCCCATCTATAATTCCTCCAGAGTTCAAAGATTTCAAGAAGTCTATTGAAGGCAGCTCTCTGAAATCTTCGATATAATTTATAATTCAGGACTGTGAGACTCCAGCAGTGACCTGACTTGAAAACCGAGTCAGGTCACGTTCAGCTCTTCACTAGCTCAGCACAGCCACAAATAATTGCCAGCGTCTGATCTATTCGCACCGCATCAGGTGTCACCCTTTACAAGCATCTCACTACGCGTCGATGGCAAGTCCGCCTGCGGATGAGGAGCGCAAACAGTCCCGCGTTTGTGTGCATTGCTATTAGCGTTAGCCTCCGAAGCCTGTTACGGCGAATTAAGCTAGCCGCGTTATCCTACCAATGATTTGGGATGCGGGTGAAGCACAAGAGAAGGATTACGAAGAGTCGAACACTGTCCTTCCTGGTTTGTGTTTTTGTTACGAAAAGGTCACAGTCTGCGCCGCTTCCGGGAAAGGGCGGGGGACCTGCACCAAGGCAGCGACTGCGCAGTTAAACCTTCCTAAACTCTGCAAGGTCTCATCTTTCTTTCAGAGGAAAGCTGAGCAAATGGCCTGACACCAAAGCAATTAAAGGTAGCCCAAGATAAAATATCCATAAGCCACAACATTTACCAAGCGGAGGAGGCATTCTCTCCATACAATGAGGCTCGCTCAATATCTGTCGGTGTTCCCCAGCTGAAAGGTCACTGTTTACAAGGCCCCCACTTCTCGGGTTCAATAACAATATGTTTGGCTGCTTACTTCACCAAACCAAAAGCAATTTCTCTGAAGATAGAGGGTTATTGTGGAGATTAAACGTTTTGAATTCAGTGTGACACACACTCGGGGGTGTCTAACTTATTTTCAGGAGCTGCCGCTCGGCTTCCCAAACAAGTACAAAATATGCGTGTACCAAAGAAGCTGTTATCAAAGAAAAACTGAAAAAGGAAAAGAAAAACAAACAAAAACAAACAGATGAAAAGGTTACTGCTCTCCAGATGATTGAAATCAAAATAAATCGGCTGGTGAATTTTCACTTGGGGCACTGGGCATTCTTCTGTGGAGTGCGGGCTCTGATCTTAGATTACAACGCAGATTAAAACACGTAAGAGCACAAGAGCCTGTGAAGTGTGTCTGCGTAGGCCAGGCTGCCAGGGTGACGCACCTCGGCCCGCTTCCAGATGTGCGCTTCTGTGTGGGCTCACGGACACAGGGGTTAAGGTCTGCCCTCTGACATAATTGTTTCCTTTCATAGCGGGGATACAGATGTGGGCCGTAAATCTGAAGGTGGGTCCGGGAGATGGATTGCGACTTTTGGAAGACCGCGGACCCTCAGTAGAGGGGATTGAAGCCATTAACTCCCATCACACTCCACCCGCCACTCAGCTAACAGGGGCGGAAAGCGGGGAGGTGTGCACTATGACAACCTGAGGTCAGAGGCCAGCTTGTGCCAATGGGATTGACGGAATTCCTTGAGGTAAAACTGGCAGGGAGCATCGCCTATACCAGCGTCCCAGGAATTGCTTGGGACTCAATGACAGCAAGCACAATGTCTCCCATGTTCAGTAGCGTAAATCATTGTAACTTCTCATTTGGAATGAAGAGCACCAACTGTTGTCATATTGACATTCTTGGCATCAGTATACACTTTTATATGAATTGAAATCATCTCATCCACCATCTCCAGTACCCCTGGGGGTCCTGCAGTACCCGCAGTACAAGAGCGTGTCCTTTAGGCCCTTTTGTATGAAGTCAGTGCCCAACTCGGTGTCTATTTCCTTCTCTCTGTGGCCCTCATGCATTTCAACGAGGCCTGCTGCTGCTGCCCAGCAGGCATGCTGCAGAAGATGGAGCCCACGAGATATTAAACCAGAGATCTCATCAGCGTCACCGCTGGTCTTTCAGCAGCACATCAAAAAAAGCCTGAGCTTCCTTATCGGCGGACTTTCCAGAGGCGATCGATGCATATCAGACTGGTCTGACGGGGGGAATCAAACGCATGAGCTCGTGTGCGACCGTATCTGCCTCCCCTCCACGTACCTCGAAGAGCACACCACCATCTCGCCCCAAACCCTAAGTGAGCGAGAGCTGCAGTTTGGACAGTCGGTGTTAATGAGCGGTGTGTGTGGAGTGTCTTCGCCCGGGCCGCCTGTGACAGACGCGGTGGGACGGGGAGCGCGGCTCGTGCCCGGGAATACATTACGGCGTGCCGTGAGGTCCGTGTAACTTGGCCGCGACTGCGGCCCGGCGGTAATGGCGGGGAGCGAGGAGGCCGCTGTTCTCATTCGCGGCCCCTTGGCTAGTCCGCGCTCAGCCGCTCACCCGGCATGACCGGGAAGCGGGGCGGCCTGATTAGCGAGGCGAGGGGGTCCTTCATTGAGCCTGGCCGGCTCGCTGCCCGCGCCCCTGCCATTGTTGAGAGTGAATAGGGCCTGGCGGGGGGGGGCACTCCCTGAGGGCTCTCTACAGGAATAAAGCCTCTAGACTTTAATGAAGGAGGAAAGGCCTATGTCACCTTTTGGGCTGTCTGAGACACACACACACACGCACACACATACATTCCCTCCACTTATATCTCCATAGAGACCTCACTACACACAAAGGAGGAAAACTGCCCTGCTGTCAGAGTGACATGAACCACACAATATAGTTCTTCTTTCTCTCTCACTATAACCCCCTCCTTCCTTCATCCCATCTCTTTTAGGGTATCTGTCAGCTTGTGAGCGCAAATTGAGCAAAAGAGAGAGAAGAAATATGAAGCACAACTGTACAGCTGTTTGGTTTCAGCGCCTCTCCTCCACTCCAGAAGTGGATTTGGTCTAAAGCTGTTAAGAGAATGAGGGAGAGGAGCCCTTGAGCATTAGACCTCAAAACTAATTCTGAGCTTTTAGGTGCAGGTCTTCACATATGGATCACAGGTCCGAAGCCATACGAATGGCAGAAGAATGGCAGTCGTGCCCGAACAATAAATCGTGCAATTAAAAAACAAAGCAAAAGCGTAGCCGGACAATGACAACCACGACTGTAGAATCAAAGCAAGTGGAAACTGCAACAGGTTTCGCTGAAAACCGCAGCCGTGGCGGGGCAGGTAGGGAGGGAGGGAGGGAGACACAGAGCAGAGACTAATCTCTAGCGGGGGCCATCATGCCATGCAGCAGCTAACAAGGGGGTTCATCTGTCAGAGGTCCCATCTGGATTAATAGAGCAGAGGCCCTTGGGCCTTACTCTGAACCTCATTAATATTTCACTCCTTCTGTGTGCCTCTCCGTCTGCTGACTGGAATCCAATGGGGCTCCGAATATGGCCGTGTGTGCGCACACTGGCTGGTGTTGACTCCAGCCTTCCTTTCGCAAACAAGAGCCCTGGAGCTCATTGTCGCTCGCGCCGCTGAGTCGCTTCCCAGCAGCGGCTCTGTGACAATTGCTTTGATGAACCCGCTGGAAGTGGGCGGGGCACGTTCCTGCCCCCCCTCCTTGTGCTCTGGCATCTGCATTTCAAAGAAGGATGAAAAACGAGAGCACCTTTTAGACCCACTGTCCTCTAGCCTGTAAACCCAGCATCACAAAGAGCCTGCACTCGCCTGCTGAACCAAGCTCTTCGGTCAGTTATGGAAACTGGGGCGGATTGGATGGAGACCTATTTATGTCTGTGTTCACTTATTTGCAGGCCGCTGCAAAAATTCCTCTTAATGGGAAATGCTCTCTCAATATCGAGGGAGCGCAAAAAAATAAAAAAAGTAAAACATACAATCGTTGCGTTCATTCCATGTGGTGTAACATACCGTATCTAGGTTAATCCAACTTCATTTAATTGAGTTGAGCCCATGACAGTCAACATAAAAAAGTGACTGAGTTAAATGCGAAGCACAAGTTAAAGGTTTAGGGGGAAAAGTTATGTAAGGTGTGTTAGCCGATAATGGAATAACGTCTACGATTAGCCGCGAGCACCTGGGATGCTCAGTCAGCGTACTCTCACTAAGCATGGGAATTAAGCCGCCGGAAAATTAAAATGGATGACTAGTTACAAGAGATCCACTTTGTGAATAAAGCAAACGCTAGCAGTTCTGTGAACGCATCTGATGGGAAATAAAGCCGGGGCCGGTGGTGACTGACAGCGGCTGCCTCCGCGAAGCAGAAAAAATGAACTTTGATGCTAAAGCTGGTTAATCTGCTGCTATTGATCAGGAGCTACTAAAACTTAGAGAAGTAGGCAGGAACTGTGACGTGATTTGCTAATGTACTCCGAGAGCTGCATATGATCCTGAGAAAACAGCTACAGCTGCCCAGCGCTCCTCACCATTCCAAGCAATGGGCCTTTTTTCAGGCAATGTGCAGTTGCACTCCAGTGCCAGCAGGTTTGCTCTGTCATATAGCGCATGCAGGATATTGCTATGCTGTGCACATGCAGGCCTCACCTTCCCCTCTTCACATTTCGGAGGTGTGGTCTCAGACTCGGCCAATCAGAGGAGTGAGGAAAAAATGTGCACATGAGTGCAGCAGCCTCGGACCAGATGAGAAGCCATGTTTCACCCTTTGGGATGCGTGGCAATCAGACCGAGAAAGCAATTGTGGTGCACTTAACCAAAAAAAACGAAACTAAATCAGACGAAAAATTGCTAGTACATCTCACTAGTCTGGGCAGGAGAGGAAGTGAAGAGGTGTTCAGTTTGTGACAAGGATTCAGCACCAATATATGGCACGTACATGTCTACATTGTTTTCCTTGACAATCAAAGGTTTCAGACGCGTTCCTATTTTTCCCCCTCAATCATTTTCCACATTTTACATTGTAACACCACACAATGCAGCCAAACTGCTGTTCAGTCATTAGTTACTGTATCCAGGGGTTTGGAATGAACATTCCGTTCTCAGCACCGGTAAGGTATCTAATCCCCCCGTGATATTAAACAAGGCACGCATTCATCCGCCCCCCGCCCCCCTGCCCCCTCCTCCCCCGAAATGTCAACGGCTGCAACTCAGCGGGTGACACATCAGACGGTGAATTATTCACATCTCGCCCAATGTGACTTCCTTCATCAAATATTAAAGCGGCGCGCTGGAGGGCGGCAGTACTGGGGGAGCAACAGCGGGGCACTTATAACAATAACAATATTGATAGTGGGTGCAGTAAAGCAGAATCAAAACCATGGATGCCAAAGACCTTCCTTCCTCCAGTGCAGCTGCGCTCCCGCGTAAGTGCAGAGGCCGCGGCGTCGTCGCTGCGAGGCCCGGACGGGTGCTTCCCGCCGTTATCACATTAGAGCCCCCGGGTCCTCTTCTGAGACACGGCAGGGTCGAAGGTCATGACCCTCGGTAATGGCCGATGTGAGGGATCGAAATAGCCCAGGCCAGAGCCAGGGCCAGGGCATAGTTTCAATTACATTATCAATGTTGCGCGGTGATCAATACACGCGTTGCAAACACTGACAGATGGCGGGAATGTTAAAGAAGAAAACCGAAAATCTACGATGCCGTGCCAAACAGAATCAAACAGTGGCAGTCGATAACTCCAGACCATAATATTGATATGCAATCAATATCCCTCAAACTGGGTTCAGTGAGGAGGAGCAGTTGCTAATATGATGGTGAATACGTTTTTGTGCACAAGTGTATTAACTCTTGAGCATAATATCCAGCTCCACGAAGACATTTGTGTTGCAGTACTTACAGCAAAAGATATGCTTTATTATTTAGTCATTATGTCAAACGGGCATTCCAAGGTACTTTTGGCATAATTTTCTATAAGCTCTGTTAATAGCTAACTTGGACATATAGTAGGTATAAAAGGTATTCACCCCATTTTTCACATAATATTTTGTGAAGGGGGGTAAATACTTATGGAAGTATCAATTATTGTCTGTTTTTTTTAAAATATGTAATTAAGAAAAAGCTTTAGAGATATTTTTTTCCCAATTGACATTATAAAGTACTTTGCATTGATCAGTGGCAAGAAATCCCAATTAAATCCATTTTGATTCCATGAAGTAAGAAAATAATACGTGAAAAATCCAAAGGGGGTGAATACTTTTTATACCCACTTTAGATGATACATCTCTCTCCAGCTCCTGGGTCTTAAATATGCTAATGCTGCTTACCCCTGACCCTGGCATTCACAACGTCATTATCAAATGGCTTTGACATAATGTTTCGCTGTCAAACCTATGATCTATTGTAGCAGTAGTTAACCCCCCCCACCCCCCCACTGTAACGAAGTCATAACAGAGGATTAAACTCGGAGGGCTGGTTAAAACACAATGAACCATGGCGTACCATCTCTGGGGTTAATGCGAGTGCGCATCCATCATCTCTCATCGCTAATCAATCAATCAGGAGTGACAGGGCGCAGGCACGTCATAATTTATCAGAAGCCTCACGACAGCTGCATTATCCTCATTATCCTCGTTAGTCTGTGGTGTGTGAGGGTCGCCACAACCGCCACTTAAACGTGAATCAAAAAACCGAGGCTGTCCAAACAATTAGAACATCTATATTTCCGTTCCTAAAAATAAATATGGCAAGAGCAATATATGGTATAAGGAAAAGTATATTCATTCGCATTGAGTATTAAAATGGCCAGCATTTATTTAGAAAAAAGGTACACGGCTGTGAAGTTGTAGACCATTTCCCATCTCTGTACAAAAGGTCACAATTTTCAATACTTAAAAAGTAAGAAAAGAGGTCAGAACAGCAAGTTTGTGGATTCAGCTTTTTGTTTGTATGCAAAAATGGCAGCTTTCCGACCTCCACCCTTAAAATAACCATCTCAACACAATGTTGCATTAAAGATCAGACAAGATATTTCTGCTGTCTTTTACTCACATCCCTCGCTCACACCAAACAAAGCGCAGAGTTGTTTCAGCTAAGCCCCTGGGATTTGGCTGCTGTAACCTTAGACGGGTTTTAGCCATGAAAGCATGGAGCAATCTGATTGTTTCACAATACCTTCAACAAAGACCTCATAAAGATGACACGCCGCGTGGAGCTAAGCTGCCGAGCTGTCATCATTCTGCTATAAAATGTTGTCCTGTCAGTGTTTTGTTTTTCTTTTCTTTCTGAATTATGCTCAAAAAGATGCTGTTGCCAGAAACGTATCATGCTATAATCTGCTTTGTCGTTGAATCCCCCCGAAACTGTTGTCACTGGGGGCAAAAACAACAGCCAACATGTTGCTCATTCTTTGATTACAGATGCAAAGCTTTGATGGAGTATGCATTCTGAGTGGCGTTATCCTCTTGTTAACCTCAGACATTAATATTCAACTCTGAAACGCTGGTGAACAATCATTCAGCTGTGATGGTGAGGCAGAACCGCACGTTTGAAAGATTTGTGGGGCGTGCCATCCATGGCATAATGCTCCCTTCACCACCCCTTAGCACAGATTCCTATTTAATATATGTATAATAATATAATATATGCCATTTAGCAGACGTATTTATCCAAAGCGACTTACAGTAGTGAATGCATACATTTGTCAGTATATGTGGTCCCAGTAGGACTCGAACCCAAAACCTGAGCATTGTCAGTGCCATGCTCTACCTACTGAGCCACACATAACCACTATTTCCTGTTAACCATATCTGGCCTGTCTATACAAGTCTGTCGTCCACCTTTAACGATTGGGAGCACAAGCTGTGGAGGTGTGGGCGATCGTTGAGCCCGGTAATTGGGTGCCATAGCCAGGCACGGATAAACTGCCAACTCTTTCACCAGAAGGGTTCTGACTCGCATCAATGAAGCACCAGTGGATACCGGGGAGCACGCTTCACTGTCTGGCACTCACGGTCAACTGACAGTCAAATTCAAATCAACCACAGGGTTCATTTTAAATTATTTTTCAACATTATGGCTTACCTCCCAATTAAAAAAAAGAAAATCTAATTCATTTAAAGCTTAAATTAGACATACAAGTTCAATTTCAACTGTAAAATAACCCAATCAACTGATCATAATCATAACAGCTCTAGTTTCCTTCCAGTAATGAGGACAGAGGCCCAAACCGCCACTGACCATCCACAGAGACCATGCAGGAGTGGGGACCTAAAAGTGGACCACCTGCCCCCCTCGTCCCTAAGACAAGTCAGTACACTCTGCTCCAATTGCAACAACAGAATCTCAAGGACCACTACAAGATGTGTCTAAATAGTACCTTACAGACTTATATAATTTTCAGTTAGAGCAACCGTGCACAATTCTTAAACTCCAGATAATTTAATTAGACTGGCAATCGATCTGAGAACAAGCCTAAGGGAAAGTCATATTTGTTGTCCACTAGTTGAATATATCTGCTCATTCAATGTCTTCTCATTCATCCATACTGAACAGTCTAGCATTTCCTTTTATTTAATTGTACAAGAAATCATCCTGTCAGGCAAGAAAGCATCATACGGATGTTTTTCGTTTTTTAAATAGATTTTTAAAAAAGGAGAACAGGGTGCATTTAAAAACCTTTCGATTTTAACCATTGATTTAACAAGAGATTCCAAGCATGTATTTAATTATGTCAGTGAGCATGCATGACCATGCGTGATCATAATCATCACATTCTGATGTGTTTACCCACTGCTTATCCACCGTCTGTGCTGGGCTCATATGTATGCGTGAGGCGTGTTTAGCATTGTTGAAACCTGCCAGTGACTACAGATGAAAATAAGCTCACGAACTGACACTGTGTGCATCAGCACTCATGTTAAAAAACATACAGTCTTCCTGGAGGCACAGATGTAGAATTGGGACCTCTCCACAGGGGGCGTGGAAACAAAGGATTTGGTGGGAATCCTTTAATTACCACGGCGGTGACAACTCGAAAGAGCCTGGGATGACGGAGCGCCTGACAGCGTTAAAACCTGCAAGCGTGTCATAGAGACCTGTGCCCAAACATACCCTACAGGTAATCATCTTACAAGCAGAAGCACACAGAGCCTGGAGACGCTTCATGGCATTTAAAAACGATGGCTGGATAGATCAGACCGCACACTCCGCCGTCATGACAACCTTTGAGCTAATAGAGCACTGAGGATTACAGTTCAATCTATAGAGGGGGAAAAGGCCCCCTTGAAGGCTTACTATATTGCCACAAGGCACCAATGTGTTTCAATAAAGTTTTTACATTTCTTTCTTTCTTGTCTCGGAGAGAGTTGGTGAATATTTTGCAATTGGGCCCAGCCCTGAAATTGGACAAACACATGCCTTGGGTGTCGGTGACCTGGCAGCACAGACATGCTACATGGACAGACCACCCCAGTCTGACCTAACATGCATTCTATAAAACAAAGATGACTTACTACAGTTTGAGGATTTAATCTCAGAGAGTGTGAAAGTGTGTACTTCATGCCTGGCATTACAATATTCAGTGTTAATCCGGAATGCTCACCGCACTAAAGTAGGTCTAAAAAAGAACCTGCTGCTGATAACTGCTGAAAATAACCGGAATGGGGACAGGTTAATTATGATTTTAGAGCGTTCATTGCAGTGTTGACCAGGTTCATAAATGGCTTTGGCACTGATTGATATTTCGGGGAACGTCAGTGCCTGAAAGGGGGATGTAAAGTCAGTAGGAAACGTCTCATTGCAAAATTGTGAAGTGAAGTGGCAATGGCAATCCTCTCAAATTAAAGACAGGTCGTCAATGTCAATGGACAATAACTTGTACCAAACAGTGGCTTTGCTAGGGGGTATATACGAGTGCAGGTGTGTGTGTGAATATATATAAAAAGAGGCAGAATCCTGATAATATTGAGTAGGGGCAACCTTACTGTCAGTATAATTGACAGGCTTAGAGAATTGGACAGGAGCTGGAATGTGCATCATTTGAACAGGCAAGGAGTTTCTCTGTTTTTATTGTTCTGAAATATCTCAGAAATATTCTGCTGTTAGTTAGCCCACATACTTCCACTGATTTGAACCAACAGCTTTAGCTTAGCCTTAGTTCTAATAGTAATGAGCACGCACAGGGGTAGACCGCTCTTTGAAAGCATAATTGTTGGTGATCAAGCATGTTTCATACTGTACGTGTAGCTAAGCACGTTTTTGACCAGAGCGCTCCTCTGATCCTGGCCCTTGGAGAGATGAATGCTTTCATTCCTGAAAATGGCAGTTGATTTTTTCTTGGTCCATGCATTTTAGCAGTGGGTATCCTTACCTGTGCCAATGGTTTTCTTTGTTGATGTTTTTTCGTTTGGGGGTGGGAGGGGTTGGGGTTTGTGGGGGTTCAGTTTTAAAAAATTAAAAGGGATTTTTTTTCTTTAAAAAAAAAATAATAAATGTTACTGATGGGTCTCCTGGGGTAATAGTTTCCATTTCAAGCTTTAAAGTCTGCATTTGGGAGTCTGGCCAGAAACGGATAAATCATCATTTGGTTATATTAAAGGGCATTATCATCTTAAAACAGGCCCCCTTTCCCTTCGCGAGCACAAACCAAGGTGAACTTTGGCAAGGAATTGATGGGCCAAACTTCAGCTGCCTGTGTGCCAGAATGCACTGCATGAGGTGAAGCGCTACGTCATCCCTTTGTGCTACGCTCCCATCCCCTGAAATTTGAATCATTATTTAATTACAGAATTATAAGCTTTCCGAAAATGGCAAGTGCATAGGCAAAATGGCCACATCTTTATAATCCCAATAAAGATTTACGAGAGAGAGAGAGAGAGAGAAAAAAAACCCAGGATGTGGAAAGTTTAAATATAAAATAGCATAGAAACCTCCGAGCACCGACAGCTGTGAACGGCCAGTTTGGCTCACGCTCACAGAATTCTGAGTTAAGGCAGGGAACATCTGCGCCAAAGGGACCAACTAAATTCATTTCTGTTTCAAAGTCATCTTGATTGGGAACCACAGCAATTTATAAACTGCCCCCCCTCCGCCCTCCGCCCTCCCCATTTTGATCTCTCGCTCTCTCCCTCTCTCTTGTCGGATTAGAGATCATATGAGAGACACGCGGTTAAAAATGTACACCGACTGCAGCTGTGGACTGAGAACTGGGAACGTCGGCCGCTTCTCAGCGCTCACGCCACTCAAACACAGAACACGGACGTAGAAATATATCATTAACAATCGCGTTTCTGCCTTTATCGCGTGTCGTGAAAATGACAGCGAGAGCCGACGAGGTGGGGAGGAGGAGGAACAAATCAGACGAATAGCATGCTTGTATTGATAAAATCGCTGATTCACAGAACAGAGCATTTCTCTTGGTTTATGTGTGCCATTTATTTTATCCATATGAAAGGCAGATGAATCGTAGATTCGGGGCACTTATGTGGGCTGTGGAGCTTATCGTTATATTTCCCTTGGTGATAGAAGTATTGCAAGCCAGAAATTTCAATTCTGGCAAGCGTGAATTATTCTGAACATATGTCCATATTTATACAAGGCTATGCTAGAACTCCCTAAATGACGAGTGAGCCCTACAAGCTTACACTGTTGTTCTTTCACATTGTAGTTTTAGATTTTAAGCCTTTGTTTTAAAGGCAGACACAATGCAGCAAATGAACCAACAAACTGACATATGATAATTATATATAAATAAATAAAATTCAGAAAAGTAATTACTACAAAAAAAATAAACAGTACTATAACATATAAGCTGTAAAAAAAAAAAATTAAAAAAAAAAAAAAAAAAAAAAATATATATATATATTGTGTGTGAAGCTGAAAAATAACAATGCAATGGTGGTGGACGCAACACTGGCAATCACTGTGTGTGTGTGTGTGTGTGTGTGTGTGTGTGTGTGTGTCAGGGCGCATCTCAGCTTGATGGGAAAACATGGTGCTAACAAAGCCTCCGTGTCCGTACTCTCAAGGCCCGGACCACGCGCTCCCCACCCTTTCTTCGCCCACAGACTGCTGCAGGGCAACCGCCAGGGCCGCTTCCACATGCCTCGCCCCTAAAGGGGGACATACGTGACCGGAAAAATGCCAGCACCCCAACAGCCTTTCCACTGGCCAACTCAACCCCACCCACCATACCACCCCCTCTCTGTATGGTCACTAATGTATTAAATATATACCCTCTGTCTCACCAGGGTTTATGTTTTTCCATGTTCAAGGCTTTTTAATCAATGTCAAAGTTACAGAAGCGAGCTTCACCCCCCCTCCGCCCCATTAAAATGGACCCTGCGTGTACACTCACACCACTTTTAATTTTCAGAAATGTGCTGCCGAGGAGGAAGCCGCACCCGAGACTGTGCTCACTTTGTTCTACATCGCCTTTTTCACCCCCGCTGCCTATTTGCACACGGTTTTAAATGTTGACCTCTGCTTCACACATTCAAGTTTGATGGGACAAGGAGTTGGAAGCCTGTGCGTTTTACGGCTCGGCCCCTAAGACGTCTGCTTAATGGGTCGTAGGAAACAAAGTCACCTCGTGAATAAGTAATGAGCATGTGAGCAAGTGCCAACTTCCCTTTTAATTAAATTAACTCGCATAAAAAAGGAAGGGGGGGTAACAGAAATAGACAGAGAGAGAGACAGAGAAAGAGAGAGAGAGAAAGAAAGATAGAAGATCCTCTCTCCTTAATTTAGACAATAAAGAAAGGTGTGACTGCACCCCCCGTTAGGAATTAACAGCTGCAGTTAATAAGATGACTTTCACACAGGCTGTGTTTTCAAAGTCACTCTGGAAAGGACACACTGTAACTTTATCAAGCGTGTTACTGGAGACACTTGCTTAAATGGTTCTCTCTGGGATTACATCGTTTTTTTTCTCTGCCTGTTTCACTTCAAGACGCAGCCTTTTTACACACCTAAAAAAAGAAACAGTCGCTTTTGGAAGCCAAAAGCCAAGGAAGAACAAATCCCTCCCTGAATTCAGTTGAAGAGAAATTGTCCTTAAAAGCAACAGTCAGATTTATAAGGCTTAAGAGTGGGTTGCCATGGGTTTCTTGGTGCCATGGCTACAAAGTAAATGGCAAGGTCGCATTGGGGGAGAAAAGGCAAACTAGCAAAACGATTTCTAACCTCGCTTAAACATTCGCCCCTAAAACCTTGAACAACCCTTACTTCAACAAAGTGGTGGTCTGACCCGCCAAATTCAGGAAATGAAGATTAATTCTTTTTATTAAATTTTTTTACTTTTTGACTCACCGTTTCAGTTCACACCATTTACGTGCGGTCAGAAATATGCTGATAAGCTGCCTTAAAAGGAATGGGAAAATGACCCCCCCCCACTTCCCCATGTCTGTGCAGTGCCAGCAGAAGAGGTTGTTTTGTGTGCTGTGTGTTGTCTGAAGTCCCGGGGCTGGCCGTGGTATTGTCTTCTGCCATATGGAATCCTGTTACAACAGCGAGATAAGCCTGCCTCATGCTGTTCCCTGACCTTCTTAGGCACCCAGCTGGCACTAACCTCCCAATAATTATTATCCCAATTACCCAATGAAATTTGTGCTGTTTCTCCCGGCCATGGAGATGCCAGGGATGGGTCGTAAGGGGAGGGGAGGGGGGGTAGGGTTAAGGGGACAAAAGGGGAGTGTGCCTGTAGTAGGGTCCGAGTGCGTACATCTGTTTGTGTGTTTTCTTACTCATTCTCGTAGTGGACAAATGCAGGGATGAGACGTCCTCGGTCGCAGCACATTGAAGGTATTCGGGAATGAGGACATCGAAGGTACTGCATGGCAGCTCTTGGGAACGAAGGACACGTGGACATTGTTTGGAAATCAGCGGGCAGGGGGGGTCTCCTTCCTCTGCCCCTTCCTGTCTTTGACCCGTGAACCGCCAATCCGGACACGTTTCCACAGAAGCAGAATGCACTGTCCCTCTGCGGACGCCCCGCCCCATGAGTCTCCACCCGCACAGTGGCCAAACGTCTGACCACCCGCTGAAGGCCACAGCTCAAGCAGACAGAAATAGCTGTCCCCAGATCAGTTACGTATGCGCCAATGTGCAAATCAAATTTAATTGTAGTGGCAATGGCAGTAATCTGATGATACACTGGCAACAGTGTTAAATTCTGTGTTAAAAGTGTTACTGATTTGGGCTAAAAGTTGGCATCACAGACAACTTAAAATCAGGCCCAACTTAAGTTAATCTCCTGTAGCCAAAGCCCCGTCCTTCATCGGATTCTCAGAACATTTTAGAAGAGGGGGGTTTCTCTGCGAGGGTGTGCCACAGATGTTGTGGATCTCAAGGCAGTTTAAAGCATCTGTCTGACAAACTTGGCCAGACAGACGCATGCATGACAAGTGCAGAGCATCAAAGCTCAACGAGAATCACGGAAATCGCATCGGATTTGCAGTCACACAATGGTCGTGTTCAAATCCCCCCCACCCCCCTGAAAGAATCCTCCGCTATGAAGTTCCTGGCAGGATTTATCTTTAGAGGGCTGGATTGGGGGAGTGGGAGGGTGGGCGAGGTATGGTGGGGGGTGCAGGCAGATTGAGGGGGGTTAGGGGGGTTGAGACAGCTGCACACACTAGTCCATTTCATACCTATTAGGACACAATAAAGCGTGGCCTGTGGAAAGGCCGCGACTCTTAAGAGCGCCGCTGAAGAGGGCGAACCGTCATTGGCTTCGCAGCTGAGGCCTTTGATGTCATGTACAGCTCTGCCTCCCGGAACCGGGGGCGGGGGGGAGAGGTGACCTCACCGCCACCACCAGGCCCAAGCGACGGCCCGGCCACCCAGCTCCGGAGAAAAGCCCTTCCTGCCCACTGCCGACCAAGAGCATCTCTTTCACCGCTCGCATTACTCCTGCTTATTAAAATGTAGGCGCCCCATGGAAGTGGAGCAGGCCTCATTTTTTAGGAAGGACCCCCTCCAGCCCCCGCTCTCCCATACGCCACCATGACCCAAAGCAACACATTTACAGGCTTCATCCCGGCCTAGTAATTGTCAGCAGAAAGAAGAGCAGGGTGGTAGGAAGGGGATGATAAATAAAAGGAAAAACTGATAATCATTAGTGCCCATCCACAGCCACTGTTATCTCTGCGGTGTTATTGCTTTTTTCTTCACCTGTTGTAGCAGCCGGAATGGTGCCATTGCTTTAAAAAAAAAAATTATATATATATATATATATATATATATATATAGGTATATATTTTCTTTTTTCTCCAGATTTTATCCTCACTGAACAACGTGGGGCTCTGGGGGCGTTATGGCGAAATCACTTTCTAAAGCTGTATTTCATTGTGCCATAGTTGCTTCGGGGCACGGCATTTAAACAAAATAAAAACAAATAAAACAATTTGAGGAAGAGGAATATCTTAGGCCCTGGCCTAAAAAAACCACACAAACAATTCCTTTAATCTACAGTGGATCTAGATAACAGAGTTACAACTAAGGCTACAATTTGAAGAATATTGCAGCGAAGAAAGAAATAATACAGCTTTATAACCCGCAGCCCGGTCACATGATACACTCCCTGTCTGAGGCTGCATTGAGATGCAATGCAGATACGAGTGAGGAGCACTGGAAATGCCATCCTGTAATGCAGTAAACAGTGGATCAGCAGGTACAAACATGGGAGGTATGATCACAGGAGCGCTGGGGTCAATCCCATTTCAACACAGTCAATTCAGGAAATTAAAATATTCAATTCATGAAGTAAAAAATGCCCATAATGTTCTATGAGGACTGAATTGACTTGAATTTAAATGGAACTGACCCCAACTCTGAACCACAGGATTAAAGAAGGTGACGGAATATAAATTTGGAGGGCGTCGGTCTCGGCAACATGGGAGAGGCAGGGTTGCTTTGGTTGTTCCATGTTGTGGAGGCCTTTGGAGCAGTGAGACTTTCCGAGAGCAGGTTTGGCACTCTCAGGGTGTGAGAGTGTGACCTGGTGCCCGGAAGGTGTTGGAAACACTCTCCCACTGTCCCACTAAAAAATTAAAGATCCGGTTCGTAGACCGGCAGAATCCCACTCCTCTGCCAGTTATTACCATCAGCTGCTCTGCTCCAGTCCAGGGATTGTCACGTGGCGTGTGACAAGAAAGTACAGTACATTGTTAGTGCACTTCCAGTATCCTGTCTCTAATGCAGGGCACTGCCTGTCATCCCGTCAAAACAACACGCATAGCGAGTGGAGTGTCATTCAAACACCAAACACAAGCTTTCCCTTAAAAAGGTAAAACAACATAGAACAAAACATAAGGCGAAACAAATATTCAAACACATACCTTGGCATAATAAAATGGAATGTGGATTTTAAAGGATTAGCTAGGCTGTGGTAGATTTAAATGTTCACAATCCAGACTCTCTCTATTTAAAAGGATCATGTAGAAAATCTTGAGACGTTTAAGATGAATAAGGGAAAAGCAAATTTGATTAGTGTGCGGCGGAGGATTAGCTCTCCGTGGAGACACTTTGAGTCATTTAAATCTCCTTCCGAGGGTTTAACAAAAGAATTTCCAAAAAGAAGGTGATTTGACTGCTTACGGGCCTTACTGTGCAAAGAAAACTTCCTCACATCTTTGTTTGCTTTCGTTACTGCTGCATTGTTCGTCAAGCGGGGTAAAAATACAGGAAGCTGTCTCGGCCAGTGTGGAAAGGTACATATTTCCTCTGTCAATTTGTCAGGAACCTCTGGAGAATGATGAACGCTCGGGGGAAAGGACAGCGCACATGTCAAGTTTTAATTGGTGACAGCAGAGTTGTGACCAAGTCACTGTTATGCAAGTCATAAGTAAGTCATCAGCTGCCAACAATGATGTCTATTGCTGTATTACTGCAATGATCTCTTGGGCGGACAATGATTGATCATACCATCTATAAATGCACATCTTGTACGTAAGTCACTCTGGATAAGAGCGTCTGTAAATGTTTAAAATGTCAAATGTACAAAAAAAAGAAGTAAAGTGAAGTCCCAACTCACCGTCTTCAGGTCAAGTCCCAAATTTCAGGTGTCAAGTCCTCAAGTCGCATTCAAAACAAGTCTCTCGAGTCATCCAGCTCAAGTCCCAAGTCATAGACATGCAAGTCTAAGTCAAGTCTCAAGTACGTTTATTTTTTGCAAGTCAAGTCTGTAATCATCAAAATTGTGACTCGAGTCGACTGGCCTTGTGCACTGAGGGCAGACCATTCTGCGCGAAACTGGATGTGAAACGATGTTAAACGCATTGCATTCTACGGCCAGCGCTAACCGATGTCTATGTTAAATGAAACGTGACTGTCATAAAATGTGGGACACAAGACCCCAAACTAAAAGAAAATCATTTCTGAACTCTGAAATACCCTTATAACCCTAATTTCATTAGAGAGAGAGAGAGAGAGATAAAGTGAGAGAGAACATTTACATTTTAGGCATTTAGCAGATGCTCTTATCCAGAGCGACTTACACAGTTTACATTTCTTTACGTACAATCCATTTATAAAGCTGGATATTTTACTGAAGCAATTCAGGTGAAGTACCTTGCTCAAGGCTACAACAGCAGTGCCCCACCTGGGAATTTAACCTGCAACCTCTGAGTTACAAGCCCAGCTCCCTAACCATTACACTACACTGCCAGCCGTGTCAGCTTTGAGAAAAAATGTATGTATAATATATACAGTAAATATGCATCAGTGCAGAGTAAAAATTCAAACACAATCAATCAACACAACCACCATCAATGACACCACTGATGGTGGACATATTAAAGAGTGGGAACTGATCCTCAGGCCTTTTCTGCGAGTGGGCTTCAGCCGATAACTGCGAGGAATATGAACTGTGAACTTCTCCATAAAAATCCATAGGGGGATGTGGATCCTTTGCCTTTGTGAATCCTAGTCATGCCACTCTGAAGACCAAGGGAGAAAGTGAAACTAGATTTGGCTTGACAGCAGGGAGTCTGCAATCAAAGGGACTCTCGAACCTAACATGTACCAACACCCCCTCGTCCTCCTCCTCCTGCCAGATGAAGCCTTTGGCTCCAGAGTGACTTCTACTGAAGCAGGGTTTGTTTTGCGGAGGCGAGGCAGGGCGGGGCGCAACTCTCCTCAGAGACCCAGGGGTGCAGGACGCCAGGACAGATGTGCCCACACTACAAAGGCCTAATCCTTTGGCATGGAGCAGCCTTGGCCTCCCCAGAGGAGTGCAGCCCCTGCCTGACCGAGCCCTTGCCAGCTCCCCCCTCCTGCACTCGTGGGAAGAAGAAAGAAAGAAAGAAAGGAAGAAAGTAAGACAGAAATAATCATGTATCTTTGCTGTTGGAGCATGGGAATACGGGTGCACACGCGAGAGTGCCCATCTCCATCTCCACTGCATTGAGAGTGCCCATCTCTGCTGCTTTGTTGTCATCACGCTTTCCTGAATGTGCTCATGTGATCACACCCACGAGAGGGAAGAGTCCGGGTTACCGCCCCCTCTGGTCTGACCTCGGTCCCTTTGGCCCGAGGCCTCCCCTGGTCGCCACTGAGGCTCCCTCAATGGGAAATATGCGACCATCTGCAGACAGCTTAACTCGGCCCCAGAGACGAACCTGCTCCACGTTCCCTCAGTCCACGCGGGACTTCACATACCTGTGCAAGTGGCCTCCTCTATCTTACAGCTGGAAACGGAGAGACGGTCAGAAACGCACAGGAGTTATCGAGCACAGGGAATGCAGAGAGCAGACAGCAGGTGGAAAGCACGTTCCTCTTCTCTGGGAGGAGGGCGGTAGTTCCTGACTAGTTCACATCCTGGGATGGATTTACATCGCAAGAGACAACTGCGTGAAAGCGGTTAAGCTCCATCTCCGTCACTGTCAACCAATACGTTTCAAACAACTTCAGACTCATATACCTTCTGTCGTCTCCTACAACACTGTCATGGAATAAGGCCCGTACAATCCCTCACTGAGGGAGTGGCAGCCAGGCGCAATAAATAAACGCCGCTCCATTACTCTGTTCCGACAGCCACATCAGGCACAGTGAGAAACATGGACATGCCTTCTCTGTTTTTTTATTCACTCGGAAATGGCAAATGGTGCGCGCGATCCATGAGGCACTATCAGTGACATTTCACCGTGAGGCTTCAGGTTGTCGAACAGGGCAGACGAAAGTTCCCCCCGCCCTGAAACACTCGAGCTTACCAGATGGATGATTTTGATATTACCTCGATGCCAAGTCATGTTACTTCTCTGGGCTCATGGCTGAGGATGCCAGCTTTTAGACTTTTAACACCGTTGTGGCTGTTCTACAGTTGGACTGATTTCCAGTTTGAGGAGATATTTACGTTGCTCAAATGAAGCACCCTCACTTTTTCTCTCTCATAGCATCTGTAGCTGGAATTGTGTGAATTCAGCAATTTCAGTCTGAGACATTTGAGAGTATTGGTTTTCTGGAGTGTGTGACATTCACACTGCCTCTCTTGTGGGAATACAACTCGTAGTTGTTTTTTCTTTGTTATCATTTCATTCATTTTCGGATAAGAGGAGATATGAAGGCCCGTAGGCCATTGGCTGGATTTCCTTCATTCTTGCATTTTGCGCCTGTGCTTATTGGATTTTTGACTTGGCTTACCCTTTCTGGCTTGTCCTCCTGGTTACCACCTCTATAGTTCTCTGATTGTAAAACCGATGCGCCTTGGTCTGGTCTACGCAGAAAGAAACCCACTGCCTTGTTGATGCCAAAACAATAAGCAATATTAGGCAACCATTTGACTGTAAAATGTAAGATATTATGTGTTCTAATATATGTTAGTTAAGCAGAAAAAATATGAATTGGATGAGCATGAGTTCACACATCCTAAAACAGAAACTAGGGCAATGTTCAATTTGAGGCAATTTTGTGAGCTGGTGTCATAAGATTGGTGCTGCTCATTACTCCAAAACAAACAAACAAACAAACAAAAAAAGCCACCTCATTTCTGTTGTTTCTTCTCCTTGTAATACCAACAAAGAGGAACAAGGCGAGCGTGAAAACATATGCAGGCCCGCTATGTAAAAACAAGTAAACTGACCAGACACATCAGAGAGGAAAATAATGTCTCCCAATCAGAACGTTCGATACTATTGATGTCAGACACACACAGGAAACGTGCATCTGAGGTACCAGAGCGATACAAGTTGTCATTATTCTAAATTATTGGTTATAATTGAGGGTCCTTAGCTGAATAGGCTCAATTGATTGTCTTTTCTGTCGAGCTGCAAACAGCTCGACCGGGGCCCACACCATGTGGGGAATAAATCATGTGGTGAAATGATATTCCAAACTAAGACTTGAGTGCATATTGATTAATAATTATTTGTACTAACAGACCTAGGGTGGGGGTGGGGACAATACCATCCATTACTTCATGAGAATAGTGGGGAATCAATAGGTCCGGAATAATCCTTGCTGAAAAGCGCGCTGGCCATTCTTCTCTGGTTTTGACAGAGCTGATCATTAGAAAAGCAGTGAAAACCTCTGCCAACATGGCCGCCTGTCTTTACAAAGCTGATGGAAAATTACTTTCCTTTCATGGAGGAAAAATTGACCCCATCCCTTCTGATGGCTTCGGTTGCTATATAATAACAGATTCTTTGCAACAAGGGGAGTGGTCTTCTTCCCCACCCTCTTTCTCGGGTGCTTTTGTATATTCTCCCTCCTCTTTTTACACTTCCTTTGCCAGATGTGAATTTAATTTAAGCAAAATAATTTGTTTTGTTACAGCTGTTATCATTACAGGGAAACCTTCTTTCAGATAAAAAAAAAAAAAAAAAAACGAAATTTGTCAGAATGCCTGAACTGTGTCGCCGTTGTAAGAAAAGTTGCTGTTAGTATTGCAGCTAAACCTAAGTTTTCATACAGCCGCAGGAAGAGAAAAGAAAGGAAATAAGCTCGCACTCAAGCAAGCTGGATCAGACAGATAAGTGGGCCGTGAAATTCCAGAAAAAGGACGGCGAGTCGGGAGGCTTTTAGGAGAATGTTCCCTCTTTACTTTATCTCAAGAGGACGGAGGTAACGCAGCCGTCTCTCGTGGACACTCCGTCTGGGTGACACAGGAAAGCCACCGGACCCCTTTGCCCCCGTGTGGAACAATGGTAAAGGAGCTCGGAGTGGAGGTCACAGGCTCTGGCCAGGAGTCCCATTCAGGGGTGGCGAATGGCTGCCCGCCCAGTGGGAGCGGGGAGGGAAGCCGGCATTAGCTCGTCGCGTACAAGAGTGGCTCTGTGTGTACCTGAGTTACAGACGATGGCTTGGCGGGTTCTGTCTCGGAGGAGGCGGTTCATCGCCTTTGTCACTGCTGGTCCCAGGGCTACGGCAGTAAGCTCGCAGTACGAGGGGTGATAATTCACAGGAAAAGAGAGGACAACTAACTGGCTACTAAATTGTGAGAAAAAATCTGAAACAATTTATATTAAAAACTTTTTTTTTTTTTTAAGAAATCCACCAGACCCACCTGGAATGTCTTCTTCACCATCCCACCACCTCTCTGACTGGGGGCCTCCTAGGGCGTGCGGCCCATCACGATCAATTCTGTTATAATTCAGCCATACTTCCAACAGCAAACTAGCTCATTGCTCATTGAGGCATCTCGACCTCTCGTCGCTGTGAACTCTACGCTCTATAAACAAGACAGTCGACGCTCATAATGCAAGTGGCCCCTGTCTGTCAGTGTTCACGGCCCGCAGCGCACAGATACAGACGGTCATGCTAAAGCGATCTTAGGAAATGACGTACCCAAGTGACACACAACAATTATTAATGAGAAGAGTAAATAAACAGCGCTGGGCTGAAATTATCCACAGGGTGTTCTCATTTATACTGTGGCTGAGATGTGAATGGAACTCCATGTGGCTTATATATATATAGACCCTCATGTCATAGCTATCTTGTGGTTTCATTATTTAATTTCGAGTTAAATATCTAACTGCTTAAATAATTCAGACTTCATAATGTCATTAAGAAAAAACTGCATCTCATGATTCACCTATGTAATAAGCTATGAGCTATGACCTTGAGTCCAACTACTAAACACCAAATCAACTAATACATACAGTATGCCCTGCCCCCCCCACCCAAAAAGATAACCCTTTAATTGGATATCACCATGCAAAATTCACCTCAATTTCTCAATGTGAAAATTAACCATATTTAACACGTGTGGATAGAACCCCACAACTATCAAGCGACAAAGACCAACCTAACAAGAAAACAACAACATCTTCATTTTTGCAAAATTGCTATTATTTGGCTGCAGGGGATGGCTGTCGCCTGAGCTTGTGAAATTAGTGTAAAATCACAGGCCATAAAGCCACTTACCGCAGTGAGAGACGGAGCGGAGAGGCAGGGGGCCCTGGGAGAGCGACGCTGGCCTTGCCAGCACCCCCCCACCACCCCCCACCGCCCAACAGTCTGGGGGCTACCTGCCGGGATGGGAACTGTTCCAGTCGCGCTGTCTAAACTGCAGCTAGCGGGAGGACATGTCAACAGAACCTCAGTGCACTTAAGGCCCTTGCCGACTGCAATTAGCCTTGCCAGGGGGCCACTCAACCACAGATGTGCCAACCATCCTCCACAAAAACATGCTTTACCAATATAAAAGTACCCCCCCAAACGCCCCATGCCACCACCACCACCCCAACAATAAAAATACAGCCTATGGGTTTGCAGTCTGAGCCACTACAAAATTAAGTGTTGTATGAATACAGAATATTACAACCTTTGTTATAATTCAGATGTAGCAGGTATGCCTGCACCGCTTGCATTCAGAGACTAGAGATGGTAACTTATTGTTTGGAGAAAACATCTGAGTGCAGTCTTTATCATGATGCAGAGAAATTATAAAATTTATAAATAATCAATTTAAATTTAAAAATAAATAATAATCCATCTCTCTCATCTCATCTCATCTCATCTCACATGGCAAAGCAGCATGGCAGCTAAAATGTACGGGACATTTAACTGCCAGAGAGAAGAACTAAACAGAAATGGGGGCGGGGGGGGAATGAACAGAAATGAATATTGCTCTCCACTTTTACGGGACATTGTGTGAAAGTACACGATTCACAGATACGCTGTGACCGTGACGATGCGCAGTAGCACCTCTGCTGGCGGCGGTGGCGGTCGGGGGGGGCGCAAGTGCTGAACCGGTCTGGCCGCGCGCCCCCGCAGTGGCTGCTAACAGGCTGTTCGCTCGGGGAGTACAGCACCAACCGGTCCCTGAGCGTGACATCACCGAGACGCCTCAAACCCGGGATGACCGGGGGGGATTGTGGAGGTGCGAAAGAGATGGATCCCAGCAGAACGGGTTATATCAGGGGTGTAAAGTCGTTCCTTCGAGGGCCGAGGTCGCGTGGGTTTTAGTCGAAACCAGGGGGTTTCAATTAGTTCCAGTGAAGTGAGCAAATCAGTGAAATCAGTGCATTGGTAGCAATAAAAAGCTGCATACAATCGGCCCTCGTAAGACAATTAAGAACATAAGAATATCTAATAGGGAGAACAGGCCGGTCAGTCCATCTAGGCTTCTAGTCTAAAGAATATCTAATTCCAATCAAGCTTGGACTTCATTACCCCAAGTGTTTCTGCCTCAACAACCTGACCTGGCAAGCTGTTCCAGGCATTGAAAACTCTCTGCGGGGGAAAAAACTTCCTGATAGAATTTGCATTTAACTAATTTTGACTTGTCCCTCGAAGGAATGAGTTTGACACCCCCAAATTATATACGGAAATAAATCTGATAACCATGAATTATGAGATTCATTAATCAAAGATAAACCACGATAAAAAATACAAAATAACCCCAAACCACCTCCTAATCTTCCCCGTTGCTATGAAAAACACATTGGCCATTTTCCAGGCCTGGTCCTCGACACTGGAACAAAAATCACCGAAATACATGAATTATTTAATGCAAATATTTTTTTTGCATCCATAATTTTGTATCCAACCAGCTTCTTGAACCTGTGATGGTGCAGTATCACAGCTCATTAATAACAGAGAGATCCCCTGCCAATGGCTTCTGGGAATAGAGTATTTTGTAACAAGGGGAAAACGCAGCAGGTGTTTCACAGACCTACACTACTTAGAACAACACATTTAAAATCACATGTTAATATTAATGCAGGCTCAACGAAACGACAAGAAAATGAACCTGCATCCAAAGCGCAGCTGAGGGAGAGAGCATCTGGTCAGAACCACCCGTTTAAATGGCCGAATGTCCTTATATCTGTACGACTGGCACATCGATTTCGCACAGGAGACACGAGGCAGATAAAAAGAGGCAAAAATAATTTTGCAACAACCAATGCACTTCCACTCCTTGACAAGCGACAAAACACTGCGTCTCCATGGAGACGGACTGCAGTGATACAAACATGAATGCGGTTGTTAACCCAGAGCCAGGCACACCTTCAGGCGGGGGTGCCCAAATCTCTCTTAGAAAACAGAATTTTCAGCCAATGGGAGAAGGCTGTCCTAATGCATCTGCTATCAGCTTTTTGAAGGCCGAGACTTGATCTGGATATTTATTTATTCCTCAAAATGGGACGTGCAAGGCTTGGGTGAAATGTTCATATGCAGCACAGTGAAGGTTCCAGCCACCTGCTGCCACTGCCGCCACCGCCACCGCCCCCGCCCCCAGCTCAGAGCCAGCCCCACCCCTCCACAGCCCATTAAACGGCCACTTCTGCACAGGGCTGTCCTTATTACGGCATGGCGGCCAGCCCCGGGAACATAAACCTGTAAACAAACAGGGCACTTTGTACAGCTCACCGGGGGGACTGCCCAAATGGAACCTCATCAAATTTACGAGGAACATTTAAGCGGCGAATGCGATTCCTGGGTTCCAGCAGTCTTAAACACAGAGAGCAGCTTAACCTTATCTCCTTGTGCCACCGCTCTCCTCCGGTAATTGATGCCCAGGGTCCCCAGCTCCACATAAACCTGGCTGCACGGTTATTGTATCCAGCCATCTGACGGAGGCTGGCGAAGAGACAGGAAACCGCACTGAACCCAGATCAATAGACATGTCAACAGTAAGCCGCTTAATCTAATTCAGCCCATCTCTCAGCTAGCGAGGCCCCAGGATCTCAACCCGCTGGTCCGTTCCTGCCTGGCTCTTGTGGCTCCAGGAAGCCTGCCCCGGCCCCCCCAAAAAATGTACTTGTTCAGTCCTCTGTTTTTTTTGTTCGTTTTTTTTCTTTCTTAACAGCCTTCACCCTTAAAGTCCTTCAGTATTTACATGGGAGAAGGAGCCCTGTTTTTCCTTTTCTTTTCTTTTTTCTCTTTTAAAGGAGGGCTAAAAGGACTTCAGTGTAAACAGTGCACTTCTGGGTTCTCTCAAACGGGAAAGGCAAGACAGTAATTTATTTTGACAACAAGGACTTCAGCTGGACATTTACCTTAATAGCTCCAGCAAATTGCGCCTCCTTTAAAATCACATATGTTAAGACTTATTATTCTTTTGAAAAAAAAAAAAGAAAAAAAAAAAAAAAAAAAAAAAAAATTGGCCTGTCGAAAGACCTGTTACATGAAACCATAGGGAACCTGCAGGAGGGTTGTAGAGCAAATTACCCTTATTAAGTCATTAAAGATTTTGACTTGTGACTTTTGGCTTTTACAACTGAGGCAGCGTCCGAGAGGCAGTAATAACGGGCTGCTTCAGCTTTAACAGACAGCGGCTGAGGAATTCAGGGAATTGTGATGATTGGTCAATGAAGACAGGAGTCTAAAAATAATTCAATTTGGGAAGTCAGTTTCAGACACAGACAAAGCAGTAGATTGTTCTCAGCTATGAATTTTAGTGGGCATCAGACAGATCATTTCAGTCAATTAGTCGAATTAATTTATGTACTTACTTCAATATGACAATTTGAAAATGTTATTTCACTTTCTGCTGTGTACTCTATATGCCAACTTTATCCATATTGTATCAAATAAAAGAATGATATCCAGCAGAACAAGTCCAAAACAATATTACAGAATGCTTTGGAAAAAGGAGATAGGCAGTTAAGTAGGTAACACATACGACTCTAACCTCCAAATCAACTTTGTGGGTTAAAGAGTGACAGGTTTGAAGTCAGTGAAATTTCCCCAAATCATCAGTGGATTTCCTGAACTGCCGCTATGAAGAAATAAATGGAAGTTTCCCTCAGAATGTAAACAGCCAGGCTTGTCTTTATTGATTCCGTTAAACCTTTTGTTTATATTTCCTGAAAATAGTTTCTCATTTAATTTGTGCAATGAATTAAAATGCTGGCCTGATTCATTTTCAGCATGGCCCTGTTGTGCATTTGTTCTGATAAATGTACAATTCCCTTTACTTTTAATGCATTCTCATTATGGAAAAAAGAGGGAAAAAATAATCTTATACTTCATAGTTATAATAAATGAAAAGATGATATCTTTTGTGGCACCATTTCCTCATGGCTATTAATATTAAAATTAATGTCTGTGTATGCAATTGAATACAAAGAGCAGAATTTGCCAGGGGTATAAAACGTTGTCAGGGGTGTGTGAATGTATGTCTATGTGCGTGTATGTGTGTGTGTGTGTGTGTGTGTGTGGATGGACGGTGGAGACAAATAAAAATGATACTTTTAAGCCAGTGTTTACTGACAGTGACAGACTTTTCCCACGGCGGCATGCCATGGTACACATACAACATTCATGAGCTCCCACAACTGACAACCTGCCCCCCCCACACCCCCAAATTGAAAAATAATCTTGCAAATTGAACAAGCCGTTCTGGGGGAGAAAAAAAAAAAAGGCACCGGGACACATGCCTGATGAAAGCTCTAATGTACCCGCCCCGCTGTCTGCAACACCCAAAAGACTTTCAGGGGAGGAACCCGAGCCCCCCTTTCCTGTAACGGGACACGGCTGTAGAGCCACCGCGCTTTAGTTTCTCCACCTGACGCTCTCTCAGGGCAGATTAGCGCAGAGCCGTGATTGGGAAACAGGCCATCTGATGAAGTCCTCCAGTTACCCCCTGAGGCAGCGCAGCTGCATAAATGTGTCCGATTGCATGAATTAAACTGCGATTTATTTATTGAGGGAGCCCTTTCGCTAGGCCCACCTCGAATCATCAGCTCCTCGCAACCGGAGGTCTATAGGCTCCTCAGGGCATGTGTCACCGTTGGTTACCCCGACCAGGCAGCGGCGGAACCTTCATTGGGCTCGGTTAATTGTGCTCTCCCGAACGGTGCAATAGTTAAACTTCCCACCGAACGTTTCACCGGGGGGGAAGAGGGATGTTAGATGTGCAAGAGTTATAAATGGATTTGTAGACAAAGTGTCTGTCTGGATGACATTTCTGTGGAATTTTGAAAAATAAAAAAACAAAACAAAAACAAAAGCTTTGCCACAAAAAAGGAATAGGAGGAATGAACACACCAGGCTGGAGTGGACATAAGAAATGAAAATAAACTGGCTTGTGGGAAAACCGCCGGCGCTATCTTTATGTAAAACAGAGGCCTGGTGCAAACCAACGTTTATCGGGGAGGGGGAAGGGGGGAGGGGGAGGGCAAGCTCCAAAAAAAAAAAAAAAAGACGTAGAAGGATGTAGCTTCGTTTCCCCACAGATAGGAGCCATTGTGCTCCTGCTGGAGCTGACAGAAGCCACGGCACCAGCGAAAGGGACACCCGATACAGCTGCTGCTCTGTCTCTGTCTGCTCTGATTAGCCGGGCTCCGTCTCTGGCCCCGGTGTGCCAGCGGGCTGCTGGAGATAACGCTAACACAACATCTGGCTCGCTGGCCCTATCTGAGGGAGCCTCTTTCTGCCTCCCCCGCCCTCCCCCGCACACATCCACACCGCGTGAGGTCAGCGCCGCGCATTCACCGGCCCCTCCACTTGGCGAAACCCAACACGGAGAACCCAGGGGTGCTTTCAGAGGGAAGGGCCGTCTAAGATGGGCTTCCAGCACTTAGCCGTCACAGCCCTATCCACAAACGGCCATTTCCTTTTCCCTTTCTTGTTTTGGTGGGGGCGAGGACTGCGTCGGGAGTCTTCGGATATCGTATCACCAACACGAAAAGCGGTGCTCTGATCTCCAGGGGGTAAGAGATATGTGTAAGTGTAATAAGCGTATTCAAACATGGCTCATTCTCATTAATTTTTTGTATCAAAGCGGCTTCGCGCCGTGTTTTGCTGTTTGCCGACAAAACCCCACACTTGTCACGAAGAATCAAAACAACTTTGGAAGTGCTAAGCTGGTGGAAACAGTAAACCGGCGCATGTTTTAAGTGCTGACAAAAATATCTCAAGGATTTGTAGAGGGTAAATTTATTTTCTGCTTATAAATAATTCTCTCTCTATCATGTATTGGAACATAGATGGGATAATGGGACAACAATAATAATACTATTCAAAATCCATTCACCATAACAGACCACCGTACGAAACAATGGCCTACTATAAAAGCAATAATATATATATATAATTTACAAATAACTTCTCCTCAGGAATAAAGACATTCCTGGTACTGTAACCCTGAATCTGTCTGTTAAAATTAAGTTCAATATGTTGACTGAGAAAGCACAATTTATTTACAATGAAAGGACTAGCCATCAAACAGTGAAAGCGTCAATACCGCCTATAACTTCTTTAAACTGCACACATTACTTATTTTATTTTATTTTTGCAGAAATAGCCTGGCTCAGGGAAATGAGTGAAATGAGAAAAAGCAAGAACCAAAACCACTTGTTTCCGCTATTGGACATGCTTTCTATCACCCGCCCTCCTCAAAAGCGTTTATCAGCAATCTGTGTGATTACCAGCAACGGTATCACATGCATAAATAGCCTGTTGCGGTTGAAATTCGGGGAACTTTGTTGAGCTCACACTGCGTGTTGACTCCGTGCTTCGCGTGCAAATTGTCCTCCTTGTCCTCGGAGTGACCGTTCCCACCACACCGCTCTCCGAGCTGCCGCTCTGGGTGCTCAGGAGGCACGGGTCAACTTTTACTGCCTTGAAACAACGCATGTTCACCACACCCAAGCCTCAAAAGCCACAGCCGCTGCAGTGTCTTCCCACAACGTCCTGACAGGCCACCATTGTCCGTCCCTACAGTGTGGGCCATGGGGGGGTCAGCTTCAAAGGCCCGCTGACCTTGGCATCCTCTCTGTCCCCTCTTCTCTTGGCCGTGCTACGCGGACAAAGGCGGCCTTCAGCCCGCCACTTCGACCTCGTGGTGATGTCACTGGATTTATTGGGCCGGCGGCTGACTTCTGAGCTCAGGTCACTGGCCAGTGCGTCCCCCTCCAGCATCCAGGAGGAAAACACAGAGCGGACCATTGACCATCCTTCAAGGAGGCTCCGGGCGGTGGAGGTACAGAAATAGCCTGGCGCGAATCCTGGCCGAGGATCTTGTGAGCGCCTAAGGAGGAAGGATGAGGTACGGTACGTGTGACGGGAGGCCCTGCCCCAGATTACATAGGGGCACATGGGGGCAGGACACCTGCAGCCCCTGGAAAGGCAGGAAGTGGACCCCACTCCACCAAAACGCAGCCCCTCAAACGCAGGGCAGAAAAACAGGGCAACCACACAATAGAAAGCTTTGCTGCCCCCGTGCCTTTGTTTTTTGTTTGAAGGCCGTCCATAATACAACATGCCCACGTGTGAAAAACAGAAAGCATTCCGCATGTGAAGTCTTTGTTAAAAGGCACGATGGAAGAAAGCCTTATCTGAGATCTCAAGCTCAGGTTTTCATTGTTGAGAGGAAAAAAGGACGAAAAAAACAAACCTGCATTCGAAAAAAAAGCCCTTGACTGGTACATGCCGATAAAATGTCAGGCCGGTTGAGAAAGCACGGCTGCATCGGGTCAGGTTTGTGTCTACTCGGGTCCCTGCCCGCGCCTGGTGCTTATCTATGGATCTCGCCCTCCTGCGAGATCTCGCCTTTTTTCCAATAATCCACACTCTTTCATTTTTGCTTTTAAAATACCACGGCGACAAACGGCGACAATGAAAGTGCCAGCGTTTTGACAGATAGCCTTTGATCATAGGGTTTAGGGGGCCGTTTGATTTCTCTGGGAGCGGGGGACAGTCATCTCCTCATCTGGGGGGGGGGGAGGGGGGGGTGCAACTTTGTCACTTTTATATAAAAATATATCCACAGGAGAAAAAAAAAAAAAAAAAAAGACAGACTTAAATCTAGGTCGCAGCGGAGGGGAGGAAAATAAAAATAATAAAATAGTATAATGGGTTTGGCACCTGCGATCTGGGGAGACGGCCACTGGGGATGAGACTTTATTGAAGGAGATTTCGTTTCGCTTTTCTCTCGCTCCGGGTAACGGTGTGTCGTGGAGCGGAGCTTTTTAAAGAGCGGCGGCCGATCCATTTGGGGCGTGTGTGTGTGTGTGTGTGTGTGTGTGTGTGTGTGTACAAGTCTGACGCATTAAACCAAATGGTGGACAAAGCTGAGCCCCTGTCCGCAGCGCTGAAAGACCGCTAAACGCATAAGCTCCGTGAGAGGAAAGCAGATGACACTGATGCACACACGCATTCCTCAGGTGCTTAATTAAAGACGGCCGATGCGTTTTAAGGGGTGGGGGTCTGGGAATGCGGAGGTCTGGGGGTACTGGGGGAGGGGGCGGGGCTGTTTCCCAGATCCTCGGACACGGATCAGTCAGCGCGTCCGTAAGCCGGGGTCACCACTAACAGGGTCACTCTCACTGAGCGGCCTGTGGGTTTGAGTCCTGCTGACGGTACACAGCGGCGGGGCCGCTAATCCCTACTTAGCGGAGCATAAACAATGGAGCGCCGCCGGGCGGGGGGGCTGGGATCGGCCTGCTGCGGACTCCCGGGTACACGGCTCCATCTGTGATAGTCTCGACCCCCTCCATTGTCCATGGGGCTATCCTTTCACTCAACAGCTCGAGGTGAAGGGGGATTAGACTAGGGGCTCAACCCCTACAACCTCACAGCCATTAGAATGCTTTTTATCCCCCCCTCCCCGCCACCCCAAAATGGAACAGTCAAACACCATATGTTTTCTGAATTAAGCAGCTTTATCGGTTTAGCGATTCCCCGTTTATTTCACACTGGAAGAAACTGAGACGAGGACGTAAGACGCCCTGCCCTCTCCCCGATCTCTGGAGGGAGAGAGGGAGAGAACATGGCGGAAAACCCAACCCAAACGTCTGCATCGCGTGCAAAAGCTCTTAAAACATGCTGTCCTCGTCTCTCCAAAAAGTGAATCTTAACTTGCTTCTTTTTCTTTTGATTGGTGCAGCCAGAACACAGGAGTAGGACATTAAATATGTAAATATGTCGTTAACTGGCAGGCCTACTGATACGGCCAGTCACAAATTGCATTTCGCATCAATGTAACTGAGGTCAAGCTGGCGACGATGCTGTCGGCCACCGTCCGATGTTCTGGAAATGGCACGCGTGACGAAACAATCATCCAAAAATTGACGCACGGTAACAGCGAATTAAGAACCGAACGGCGGTTTGCATGCATGCCTTTCTCGCCAATGTGGAATACATAATCATAACTGACAGAGCTGCATTCAAAACACTTTTCTCAATGTTACTGAGGAACAGCTACTGGACATGGCAGGGAAGAGAGGCCGGTATTAATTATACAGAACTAGGACTTGTGTAGGACGTCCAGGGCAGAAAGGTGAAACGGCCAGCGCTCGTTCTTGTGGTCGGTGAGATTAATAGGAACACCATTTTATTCAGATGCTTTTTCATAGCGCTCTTAATTTTCATATTGAATGCACAAGGGAGCAATAGACGGAAAAATTTTTTACGTTTGGCCTGCTGCCTTAATTTGTGTTGATTCGCTTTGTTTAATTGGCAAGTCAACATGACCGAGCCTCGGAATAAAGGCACATAGTCACAAGTTTAATGTATAATGGTATAAAATAATAATAATATATAATATGCAGTATAATGGTGATTAGAACAAATGAGCGATTTGCTTTCATATATAAATGAGAAGAATGCATCACACCAAGTGATGGGATCTTCCACAGACACTGATCCACAGTGGTCTAGTGTCACCCCATCAATAAAGAATTCACCCTCAGGGGAAAAATAAATGTTTATTTATTTATAGAATGCTATCATATCTTTACCTGTAAACGTGCTAAGACTGTGAGAAATGTGAGAGATGTTGTGTCCCTCCGCCACTAACTCTTGTACCCGTGCACCAAACAGCAAGCTTGCTCACTGCATTTCATTTCATTGTGAAAGCCCCTCATTTTGCACGTGATTGTATCCTTTGATTGTATCCATCTTTGGGAGACGGGGTGGGGGATAATTCGATCATTAAGGTTTGTGTGACCTAATGAGAGCGTGTGATGACGGGAACAGGCCAATCAGCCCATCTAGGCTCGTCCTTTCACAAACCGTCTGGAGAACTAATGCGAGGGAGAGATCTTTCACACATCAGCCCGGCGCAGTCGGATAACGGGGGACAGCAGCAGCACGCCTACGGGATAATTACGCCGCGTTCGTCAGAGTCCGGCTCCGCCGCCGGGCTAATTGATTTCTGCATTCAGAAGCGGCATGGCACGCGTGTCCGCCACCCGTGGGCTTTTGTCGCGTCGCCTTGGCACGCCAAGGAACGCTCAGAGAATCTCAGATCCCTCGCCCAGGCATTTCCTCCAACTACGGCGCGGGTTAGGAGTCGGACGTGCACTCACAAAGACCGGCGGAATCAGGCGCGCTAATTATACAAGGGAAAATCTGTGCCGTATCCACAACAACCGAAACAAGCCCCTGAGATGAGACGGCCTGAGACTGAGGCATTATGGTGGGGGGGGTCAGGATGGCAGCCTACACTACAAAGCTGGATTCCACAAATGCCTAAAATCCACTTCTGATATTTCCCTCTATTCCTCCCCTTTCCTTCCCGTACACATCTCCTCCGCAGTGACACTTCTCTCCCGGGCAGAGGAAACAATCCCTCACTTTCTCATTTTGTACCTGATGTGGGGGTCAGCACCAATGGCTTCATTATTCTTTGACCTCCACAGCACGGCCTGGACGTTTCCCAGGATGCACCTGTGCGGAGGTGATCGGAAGCGCTTTAACAGGAGGCCATTGTAGGCCTTTACCGTTGGGATCGATAGGTTCGTGGGATAGGTTCATGTGCCCTAAATTACCATGCTGTTGGTTTATCCTTTCCTTTCCTCTCCCCCTTGAACACTGAATGACCCGATTTCTGACTACTGTGTGACGGGAGAAAGAAAAATGTCTGTGCAGAGATCGAGGTGATAGACGGTTGAACGCTATTGAAATGCCTAAGAGTTTCACAAATAAGCCAGGCTGCCATCTGCTCAACATTCTCCTGTGCAGGAAGTGGTGTTAAGCGTCGGGAGCCTAGCCTCGTGAGAATATGAACAATGCTACTGATGGAGCGTGCTTTTCGGTAAGCCAAAAGTGGGCCTTGGCGTAACCTCAGATGATGCAATAAAACAACAACGACTGTAATTGTAGTGCAGCACTGGAGGATAAACAGCTCAGCCTCCACTGGAGACCCCGGTGCACTCTCGACTTGACTCCGGAGACAATGCGGAAAAGCAGCTCAATGGCACCAGGCTCGCATTGACCTGCAAGAGCGTCAGACTGCTCAGTTCTGCTCGCAAAGTTTGAGAGTCAGTGGTGGCATTGGCGTGCCTTTTATGTGCAGCTAGTGTACAGGAAGCGCAGGACACCCGCTAATGTGAAACAAACACCCAACGCAACAACGGTAAACAAGGTATCAAGCAGAAGTATACTCATGCTCTAGGAAAGGCAGATTTTGACCACATATAACGTGCTGCCACACAAGTTACATACTGTGGACGCAATCCCATTTAAAGGAGTAGTCTTTCCGCTACTGTAATAAATCACTAATTCCTGTGTCAAGCTCTGTGAAATAAACACTCTGGACCATGAAACGCCGTGAAGGAATGTGTACTTCACTCCATTACTTTAAATTCTTACTGGCAACGGTCGAGGGGCAGACCAAAATACACGAAAAGAACACAGCATCTGGAAGTTCTGCTCTGACTCTCTCTCTCCATTCTATTCCCCGGCCGGCGACAGCAGACGACTGGCTGACTCTCCTCTGCTGCTCTCCCTCAACAGAACATTTCCTCTTCTTGAGAGGAGTGTAAAAATGTTACAGGTACACAGGGAAAGGTTCTGACGAATTCAAACTTTTTTTGACACGAGCACAAGTCTTTAGGGGGTAAGAAGGGGGCAAGGTGGAGGGCAGGATGAAGGCCTCACTTGTTTGATGGACACACTGAGCAGGAAGGTGCCCCCGAGCCATGGGGGGGACGGAGGGGCAGGGGCGGGGGGGTCACCAGGGACTGGAGGTAATGAAGAGGAAAGCCCTGTTTCCTTGGTTTACCCTCTGCCCCATAATGAGGGCCCCTGACACCACACGGCAGTGATGTGACACATTTGGCAGCACAGCAAATTGACCTGGGGTTTTTCGCTGTGATTTTCCTGTGATTGACAGCTCCTCAAGTCTCTCCGTCTCCCTGCTCTAAACAAGGGTGGGGGAAAAAGCAAGTTGCCACACCATGGCGACCGTGAGAGGTTTAACCAGAATGAACCGAACCAAACCAAACCAGCACAATGATTCAGGTATAAAATCCTCAGCTGCTGAGGGTTGCACCAGACCCAGTGGGGGTTGCCTGTAACCCTTGAGTGGGGACCAATAATCTGGTGAGGGGTTTTGGCTGGCAAATGGAAGCACACAGTGGAGAAAGTAAACAACACACAACTGCACAGGGAGCTGTCAGCAGCCCCAGCATTAGCCTTACTGCTGGATTCCAGAGATAGGAGGGACAAAAAAAAAGCCCAAACCCCAAAAACAACAGGAAACACCTGAAGGGCGATGCACACCATGTGATGTCAGCAATCTGTCCCTTCCATCTTATCTCTCTACCCGCCCCGTCTGCCAGGGCTACAGCTCAATGCTACAGTGAGTTTTGCTAATGCAAATACACACCTGACTTGGCACACAGCTACACTGGGTCAAAGCCAGACAAAACATTCGTTTACAAATGCCCGTGCCCATATACCAAACGTGCCCATACACAATTCACACAATTCAAAGCTGGCCTGACCAGCAAACACCGGCTTGCCATGTGCGCACCAATGTAATTCTGTCGTTGAGTCTTTCCCTGCTCCAAGAACATATTGTGTAATTATATGATTATTTACACATGCACACACACACACACACACACACACACACACACACACACACACACACACACACACACACACACACACACACACACACACACACACACACACACACACACATATATATACATACACACACACACACATATATAAAAACACACACAGTACGTATTCATCCACTTCTGTGAAAATTGTGTGTACATTCCCTACATGTATGCATATTTATTATTTATTTCACTGAATTTCCATTATATTTCACAGTCTTTCTTTGCACTCTTCCTGCAGGGACAAGACAGACAGGCCCATTCGATTGTACAGGTGTAGATACAGACTAACCCAGTAATTTATTTCTGGAGGCAGAGAGCTGTAACATGCTGACCTCTTTTCTCTGACAGGCAGAAATCAGAATCCTTGGCTAAAAGTGTGTGAGATCTGCGAGAGTCAGAACGAGAATGGAGTGGGAATGGAGCCACCCTGCCTTTGTCTTCACAACAGAACAGCCAAACACAGGCACAATCAAAGGCTTAAGAGTTTGCTGCCTTTTGTCGACCAATTTAGCCGGTAACAGGGTGGTTTTTCTCAAGGGTGTCATTTTTCAATACATTTAACTAGCCCTTTATTCTTGTCAACGTTGTCTTTCAAATGCTAATGATTTTAAGTCAAATGTTTAAGATTAATAATTCATTAAAAGACACCTCAATGCAATCAACCAGCCCATTAACAAGGGTATGCAACTGGTTCTTGAAAAACTTGTACCTTTACCAGAATAATTACCTTATAACAGAAATATAAAGAAAATAGACAGTTCATTGGAACATAGTGGAAACGCATCGGGTCGACTTATAAAGGCGATTTAATGAATTCTTGGTACATCCAAACAAATACGTTATGGCACAGCGCCACCTTGTCTTTTAACATTCAATTACCAGCAAAATAAGCTATTAATTAATTCACACATTCAATCTCTCACAATTCGGGATTTCCAAGCCACACGCTGCAATGACCCGTCTGAATACAGTTCACAACGTTTAATGGTGTTTACACAAGTGCTTATTTTATGTGCAGTGCTGTGTTTCTAATACAATATGACCACTCAACCAAAAGATTCATTAAAACCACTGACACCGGAAAGATAAGGCCGCTGACATGTAGGCTAGGCTACCGCAACTATGTACACATCTGACTAATTAAAATATTTGTCCTCTGAATGTACCAAAGTGTTGCCGCAGAAGATTAATACGCAATGAAATGACAACGCAATTACTGCACAAAGACTTCAGTGTTATCAGAAAGAGACTTCTGGCATCTTCCGAGCACGGCCCGATGGTAAAGGACCTTCGCATGAGCCCACCACAGTGAAACCTGACAGTTACGGTATATATAAAGCTAATAGTGTAAGCAGCGTCTGCTTTTGAATTATGACTGTACGCCCTATATCAGGGCCATGTCTTTATAGCCACATGGGAATAAACTATTTATGTGACTGATTTTCACAATACAAGAGACTCCTGGGACCTACCGCAGAGATGTATCGGGAGAGGGCTCTCGCAGTGGTAATGCTTTTCATATGTTTTATCAATTTTTTTGCGCTTTGTGGATGTTCTCACAATGGAGTCATAGATTGGGGGGGGGGCGGTGGTGGACCCCAGCGGAGAGGGTGAATTATGAACCCCTCGGAAGATGAAAGGATCCCAGGCCCGGCGTACTGGGGCGAATGGCGGGAGCCGCGTTTACAGCTGTTGCCCTGCAGGGGGTTGGGGGTGGGGGCTCTGGCATGCCATCGCTCTCCAGGCCCAGCGGTGAGGGAGAGGGGATCACCTTCCACCCTGCACTCGTGGGGGTGTCTTTAAAGAGATTAAGAGGATAACGGGCACGGCCCCAAAAACGGCTACCACTCGGGAACCGGGACCCCTTTGATTCGCCAAAAAAAGGACCTGTTGGCTGGTGCCGTAATCCTGTTTCTCGTGCACACTCAAACACACGCCCTCCACTCCGGTGCCTCTCTCGGGCCGCGCGCGAACCCTGGATTAAACAGGGAGGACGTAAGCGCTTGGCGGTAAAGTCACGGCGATCTGCTTCCTCCAAAGGCGGCCGCGTGTCATCGCGGAGACGTCGGCTTCACCTCAGCGGAGCGTTTTTGTGTAAACGCCGCCTTTTATTTCTTCCTCTTCTCCTTTTTTACGCCCCTCCAAATAAGCTGATTAAAAGACGGCCGTCTTTTTCTCTCTCCCGGCTCTCCAGGCACGCGCTCTGCTTCTGTATGAATATTAAGTGCTGGATTTGCGTCTGGGTTTCTGAAATTGGAAATCACAAGTTTGACTAATCAGCTTTGGTTCTCATTCAGTGGGGCTGTGCGTGCCTGCGTGCTGGGGTTTACTAGATTTTTTTTCCTTTAACCTATTTCCACTTTTAAAAAGACGAGCCTGACCCCACTCCCACTCCGAGCACTTCCTCCTCCTCTTCCCGTTCTCAGACTGTCCTGGAAAAAAAGCAAGCCCCAAAATAATAATGAGGCCATTAAAAACAGGCGCAGGCGGGACCCGCTGTAGGATCCAGAGGTGTCCGTGAGTGCTCTTCGAATCAGGGCCTTATTGAGCGGCCTCGTTAGGGCTCTTTTCAGTGCTGCCCGCTGCCAGGCTACAGAAATGATGAAGCAGTGCCTGACCTGGAGTCTAAGTGCTGGTAAATACCCGGCACTGTGACGACCTCACGCCACGTACCGGACTGATGATGAAATTCTCTCAACGTGAGCGACGACGCCTCCTAGCCCTGGCACCCTGTCGCTGATTTGAAACTGCTAACACGCCTGATTTTGTTTCACGGTACAAATCAGGTGTTTCGATACACAGCGGCTCCCTCTCTGCCACTATACACAGCAGAAAGGAAACACACCGGATCCAAGTTGCAGACACCATGTTGAAGAAACAGCAGAGATTGTTTTCTCCCCAGTGATTTGGGTTCAGACGGGTCAATACGACTCTTTATTTGCCCACTGTCTGTCTGTGTCAGATTACGAAATAAATTGAAAATGTGCAAATGTTTCAGAAACGGGGGCAACATCCACCGGTGAAAGTGGTCAACGTGGGGAACACATTATGTATGATGCCCCACATTTCGGCTCCCTCCTGAAGCTAAAGCCCTTTTCCACTCCAAGGCAAATCAGAGTATTTTTGCTCCCAGTTCCCTGTGCATGCTTTTGACAGCGCGGCAGAATGTGAGGTGTTTTTTAAACAGACGTCTCAGTGCTGTTTTTACGGAGCAGGGCCTTGCCTTTCCCATCACTCCCGATGTCACAGCTGGGCCAGACTGACAAAACACAGCGCTGGTTAAGAACGAAGCCTCAGCCCTGCCCGGCTGCTTCATGCCAAATGCATGCGTCTCTAAACCATCCCATCTGTACGAGACGATATCATTCCATTGCCTTCTGCAGTGCACGGAGAACAAAAAAACAACAACACCTGCACAACCCCGACATGCAGGAAAAGCCTTCAAAAAATATCAATTTATACAGCCCTCACCCCCCGCTCCAAACAGACACTAAAGGAAAAATATGCCATAAAGACAATATTGTTTTTAATTGATACCCCAAGTAACAGTAAAACCCAGCCATTAACCCCAGAAAATGAAGCAGAGAGTCATCTAGTGGAGCTTTAATGAACGCTTTAACGACGCGCGCGTCCGATGCTTTATGCTTTATCGTCGCCCGGAGAGCGGCCATTTCCGTGGCACCAGCCTCAGAGGGGCTCTTATCCCCATCCCCCCTTATTACCTGGCCGCGCCGCGGTTGCGCTGACGGATGAGGAGCCCCGGACAGGACGGGGGCCTGGATCCGGTGTCACCGCGCGCTCCGTCTGCGGCCGAGAGCGATAACGAGGCCCCCGCCCACCGCGGGCCTCCGCGAGACCCCGCGCCGACTCAATAACGCCGGCTTAACGAAGATGCCACTGTTTATTAAGTTTGTCCTCTTTTAAAAGCGAGGAGTAACCGCATTACGGACCCGGGAGGGGTATATTTCTGCAGCCCCCTCTGCGACGAGGGAGGCGGCGGAGTGATTTAGGCCAGAGCGAGACCCCTGGCTCCGAGAGACATCTGCGCGACTGCGTATGACATCATTACCGCTGTCAAAGACGGTCAATAACGAGGACTGCCATTATTCTGTCTCAAACCACTAACGCAATTTTTACAAGCAATTTTGTGTCATTAAAAAAGCTGCTGGCCCCTCTATTTTATTAGCCTGCTTTGTGAAATTCCCGCTCTGGCGCAGGTTATGTGATAACCACTTTTGTTGTCTCGGCTGGCTGGCTGTAATGCTGTATCCAGGCCCAGGAGTAGTTTAGCACAAGACTGCTTTTACCTCCAAGGCCTCACAAGCCAGGGTTCACTTTGTGTCATTTTATTTGTTAAGGTAGTCCGTTGAAGAGGATACGGTAGAAGTATGGTATACGCGTGGTAGAATGGTACGTATGGTAGAAGCGTGCATCGATCACAGACAACGCAACGGACATGATATTCAAAGAGCAAGCACTACCGACAGTAGTGCACTACAGCAGTGCGTCACAAAGCCTCCAATCGCTTTATCTGTAACGTTACCACACGTGCGTCTGGTTCGTAGACACCTCGGAAATCCTCCAGTGAGCAAACATTGTTAAATCAATTTCCATTTCTCAGCACCCTGTCTTCCGATTTTTCAAAGCGTTCATCCGTTATGCTAATCGTGAAAGGGATCTCCGTGATCCGACTAGCTGTTTGGAGCTCGTTCAAAGAAGGGGATTGGGGAAAAAACAACAGCGGAATTGACGGAGGATGTGCACACCGCCCTTAAAATAACAAACTAATGCCCATTCTTCTGGCCGATCACGCAGGCTCCTTGGCTCGACGGAAAATTTAATTAGGTTCCTCGTACACTATGCCCAGCTTCAGATTAATATAAACTCCTCATCCAGTTTAGGAGACGGCGCATTACAAAGACTGTACAAGGTGCCGCCTTGCGTGACAAGGCATTAAGACTACGGAGCCCATGTTTCAGAAGAAAGCCTCTGATTGGCGCGTCTCTGACTGCAGATGTCCAGATTGGATCCCTATACCGAGAGCGCACGGAGCGTCTTGTAATCAGCCAGCAGGGCAGCTATGAATGTTAAGATGGCGTGGCGCCGACCGTTTCCCCTTCCTAAATGGTAAGTCCTCTTTTCGGACTCACTCCCCGATCCACACAGCGCCGCTGTTCAAAAAAACAAATAAGTAAGACTAATTGTAATATTTATGGAAATGGGAACTGGCGTGGAGACGCCCTTGAACGGACCCGGCCCCCTTAGGCTCTGGCACCGTTGCGTACGCACACACGGTGGAGAAAATATGCGAAGCGGTTCGCTGATCAGGGGGTTCTCGTAATAATTCTGTGTGATTATCACTGTAGTTAGGAACGGAGCTGGCTCAGGCCACTCGGCTCTGAGCTGTGTTCTAAGCCTTTTTAGGAATCCAGCGGAGATCGGGTCCAACGTATTACACTGACAGGCACTGCTATTTTTAAGTTTGTTTTACTTTTCCCACCCACCCAGCCCCTCCCTTACTCAGGATAGCCAATCAGCCTGATGTTGAGTGGGAAAGTACCATGACTGCTGCATGATATGCCAAGAAGTGGGGGAAGGGGGGGGAGGCTGGCAAGCACCGCTGCCAGGGAACAATTAGAACCAACTCAAACAAGCGCTCCCCTGGCTGACAGGCCCGCCCCATCCGCAGACTGGAAAATATTCACATGGCCCAGGGCGCATCAGCCCCCCTCTCCCCCATCATCCGAGCTGAGCACTTAGGAGCACAGGGACACACAGGCTGGAGTGAGGGAGAAATCAGAGCCCAATCATAATGTCCAAGAAGGGGAAGAGAGAGAGAGAGAGAGAGAGAGAGAGAGACATAGAGCAAGAGCGAGAGAGAGAGGGAGAGAGACAGAGACAGAGAGAGAGAGAGAGAGAGAGAGAGAGAGACAGACAGAGAGAAAGAGACAGAGAGACAGAGAGAAAGAGACAGAGAGAGAGCAAGAGAAACAGTGCTCCGTGATCACCTGGTTTTCAATCACATTTATTACAGGGCCTATTTTGGGAAACTGTGTGAGCGCCGCACGTATCTAAAAATGAAGCTGAGGATGTTTGTGGTGGGATCCATGATTAGGTTATAGAATTGGGTTATCCATCACATGAAAACTGTCAACGATATTACGCAGACACTGCAGACTGGAAAATAAAGGCACCACACAGAGACCTCTAGTTGTTGTGGTGAGAATTTTTCAAACCTTACTCGTATAAATGAATGCTATGGTTCACATTTCTGCTACACCGCTAGCTTGCAAGAACAGGCTATTAGGAACTATACTGTACCTGTCAGTTAAAAACATCAATAATGCCATAGCACTTCATTCATTGCGAGTCAGTTTAATTTTATGCAATTGATGAATGCCAAAATAAGCAATTTGGTGTGTAAAGCTACTTAATTTGGATGTACCACAGGGCTTGATGAGACCAATCGTATTGATTACTGGAAAGGCTCCTTTGGAATGACAATGAATTTCTACGAACGCTTCCGCAGCGATGTCCGTCGCTCTGCCGAAGGCCCCCTGATTACCGCCAGCGAGGCGGCGAGCTCTATTCATTACGAGTCGCCACAGCGCTCTGCCCGGATCGACGGCCGAAGTCTCTCCGAGCGCCCGGAGTTGTGACGGATTAACTCGCTGTTTACTCCGGCTGATTGTGCTGAATTAATTGCCCTTTGGTGCGGCGCTTAGCCAATCTTTGCCCGGGCTGAATTCAAATGTGATGCCTTTATCTGTCCCTGCGTACGCATGCCAAATGAAGCCGACGTCCCTTTCATGTCCTGCTGGAATTCATTAGGGCTTGGGAGGCACTCGATGAAGGCCATCGATAAACGGCGCGCATATATAGAGTGCCTTCCTCCGTTTACGACACACTGCGAGCCGACTCCCCCCGCCCCTTCCGGGCTGTTTACTTTACTAAATGAACGGAGCGGTACAAACAGAAGAGGATAAATTGCCTCCGAACGGAGCGTCTCATCTTGTACATCCCAGAGAGCCCTTTCTCGGAAGGGGAGGGGGGAAAAATGAAGAGAGACTTGGGAGATAATTCACTTGCTTTGCCTCCCAGATGCTCCTCGTGTCAGTACACTGGCCAGGAGATAAGGACCATGTACATTCGGTGCATTAAGGCCTCCGTACTCTCCCCGTGGCACGGTGCGGTGCGGTTCAATCTGTGAGGAAGATGAGGGTGGGGCGCGTGCAGTGTGCACAGCTGTACAAATGATGAGCAGCAGAGGGAGAGGAAGCACCCTCCCTAAATGTGGGCGCCGCCGTGCAGTACCGCATCTGGCCACCAGAAATCCCAGATTTGCGGCGGTAGATGATGAACAGTGGCCTTTCGATGTTCTCTGACACATTAATTTTATAGTCAGGATCCTCTCGGACAACCGAAATAGCAGAGCTGACAAACATGAGCAGATGTCACGAGCGAACGACAGTTAAACAAAAAATACTGAAGAAACTACGGCAGGGGAAAATCTTGGGGGGGGAGGAAACACAACCACTTTAGAATTTGTTTTGTTTGGCAGGGAGAGGATCCAGTTGTAATAGGCATCTCATAGCAGAGAACTCTCGACGACACAGTAAGTGATGAATAAATCAGGGCAATTTGTTACTGTTGCGAAGCTGCAATTAACATAATCTAAACAGGCCCTGTTAAGAGTACATATCTATTACCGCACAGCAGAAATGTGAGTTATTCATTTTCCACAGATTGATGGCAGCGGAGATTGAATGCTTACACTGTACAAACAGATGTGTCAACGAATTATCGACAGATTTAACTAATGCGGCGCATTAAAGACATAACAGAGAAACTATATTAGCAGTTAAAGATATATACTTATATGCATTTATACACCCCCTACTATAGGTTATAAATCCAGTTTCCTAGTAAGGCCGTTAGGGTGTCCTTAAAGCTCAAGCAACATGCTTTCATGCACCAACATGGCAGGTCTATGGGGGAAATGGACCCTGTCCTATGCGCTTTCACATCAAAGTCACATCTGCGCCGCATCCACAAATGCACAAGACAGACACCGCTCGAATGGCGTTATCTGAGGAGCGCAGGTCCACAATGTTTCACGCCGCTCTGAACCGCGTCCCCTGGCGCGTCAGGAGAAGGCAAACACTCCTCGGGGCGCTCGTCAAGCGCTGTACCGACGCGGCGGAGGTAACGACCGCCCTCCCCCCCGAACGAGGCCGCCGCTGGTGACGGAGGAAGAGGATGGTCCGCGGGGACGCTTCTCTGCGGGAGTAAGGAGGCCCCGCGCCAGACTCGCATTAGCGGTAGAGCCGGCGTGAAATGGGCAGCAGGAAGTGACATTAACGCCGCTGGACAGCTGTGACAGAGCCGCGGCCAGGGTGTGAAGTGCATCCTGGCCGAGAGATTATTGCCGGCCATTTCACAACCCTCGCGCCCGCCCCCCCACGCAAGCCACCCGAGTATAGAGTCCTGTAGCACACTGCACCCACAGAGAGCAATAAAATACAACGCTTTCTTCCAACATACAGCAGGAGTTTAGTTTGCGGTTTGCTTCAATATTGAAATGGTGATCGCAGGCGAAGAGAACCCCTTTTAACCATGCTCCCACGAACGACATTAATCTTACTACGATCCTTCCCACGTGGAGGCTGCGGCTACACCCCAAGCCCCGCGCTTTTGTAACGGACAGCAATGAGGATGCAGTTAAACGCAGAGCGCTGCGTGTTGGATGGCGGTTGGCTTCACGCCGAGGGTGGCACACGTCAGTTTGCAGTTCCCGGCGAGGTGCCGACTCCTGTCACATCCCTCAGGGCTCCGCGGCGTCCCAAGTGGCCGCCTTGTCACCTGTCCATCCGAGGACGGTGGGTGCCCTCCATCTTCGCCCCCCCGCGCGCGCAACACTCGCTGACATTTAGAGACAGCTCAATCAAACCGCCATGGCGTTCCTCTCTCACGCTTGACTTGAGTGAAGAATGCTAGGCGATTCATTTCTTGCCATCCTTGCAGTAAACATCATCAGGAGTTTTACTGAAATTTGTGAAAAGCATTAGGCAGGAATAGAACGAAAGTAATGACTTGCTTGACTGGAATATTAAAAGCTAAGGACAGAGCGTCACTGTAGTTAGATTGAATTCCCCCCTTATTTCCATTTGGTAACCTTGGGGACAACTGTTTACAGCCCCACCATCAGCGCATCACTGGCCTTGCTCATTGTGGATATGGATCTCAGCCTAAATGGGCAATTAAGGTTCATTTGAATGCCTCAGAAATGAGGCCTTCGACGATATTAGCAAGCAGAGAGGACAAGCACAAATTCCATGCTGACAGCCATAATATATGCAAAATTCGTGGATGAAATAAGAAAGGGTGGCTTTACAAAAGCTTCGGTCTCTACCTCTCTATTTTGAACTTCTATTCCAAGCAATTCCAGAGTTCAACATTGACAACGACTTTTAAAAGTCTGATAAAATAATTCAGAGTAATAATGTAGCAAGGAATAATTATATAATTGTACAATATGTACAGTACATGCAGTATGCATAGGCTCAAATGTTCTTGTATCATCCCATGGTGCAACAGTAAAATTGGAGACAGCGTCATGAACATATTCATGACTCTCTGTGGTGCAGAACGGTCATATCTCACCCATTTTTATGAGATCTTGGCACGCTCATTTTAGCTTTACAGTTACATTAAACCTCTGATTGGGGTACGCGGAAAGCCAGATCAAGAACATATATATGTTTGTGGTGTGTTTATGCAGCTGCGAGCTTGTTTTCTCTTCTGAACATTAGTAGGAAAAAGGGCTGTAATTTAAGAGCTACGGTGTGACAGGAGCGAGGAAAGCTGGTCAAGCAAAGACGCACACACACACACGCACACACACACACATGTGCACACACATGCACACACACACACACACACACACACACACACACACACACAAGCACACACTCACACGTGCACACACACACGTGCACACACACACACACACATGTACGCACTCACATGCGCGCACGGACACACGCACACACACACTTTCTTCATGTTAGGGAAAATGTGAAGAGGCACAAACACTCCCGCTGCTAAACTGCTAAACCAACTTCACACACTCACACACACAACTTCATTCACCATTTACACATGACCCAGACTGAAACGATTAGGGTTAACTCAATAGTTCAACAGTGCCAAAATTCAAACCTGCAGCCCTCCAGTTTCAAGACGGGTTCCCTCTCAATCACAGTGCTACCTACAGAGCAAGCCGTGGGTCAGACAGAGGTGATGTCTGTCTGAGGCTCAAAACCCAGAGCTAGCTGTAAATCTGGCCCCTTCCGAAGGGGCATCTCGGTCCAGGTGCGACTCCCTCTTTGCTCGTCCTCGAGGGGCCAAACAACGCAGCCGACCGCCCTCCTCCTCCACCCCTCCCTCCCTCTGTCCGTCCGTCAGTCGCGCTTATCACTCTGACACAACACAGCCTCTGATCTCCTCCTCCCTCCACTGTTTGACAAGAGTACGATAGCAGCAAGGGGCTGGGGTGCAAATGGAGCACACCTTACACACTCAGAATACTAAAACACACCATAGACTCTCTGTCATACAGTAGGTGTGCATTCGACTGCTTTCATAACGATTGGTATAGAATCCTTTTGGGATTAGATTGAACTCAATGGAGAAAATATCCATGTGCTTTCATTTATTGTCCCATATCATTACATATTCGATCCCCCACAACCCCCTTTTTTCACATTGTAAACTTGGCTTTGTGGTTGCTATAAGGCCACTTTTTGTGTCAAGTTCCAGACACATAATACAATAAGAAAGACAAGAAGAAAAAATAAAATAAAATAAAAAAATAATATTTGTTGCACTTATTGTTAATTTCCTTTGTATTGTTTATGCTGCTTACTAGAGGAATGATGTCCTTGAACATTGTAACGACAAGTGGTTGTTCATCTACTCGAGCTGAATGCACTTTCTGTAAGTCGCTGTGGATAAAAGCACCTGTTAAATAATTTAAATGTAAAAATGTAATGAGAAACATTCAGAAAGGTATTTGGGCAAAATGTTATGGCAAAAAGTTTTTCCTACCTGATAAAGTACATCAAGTATAAAATCAATAAAATATTTCATTGCAAGCTTATACAATTAGAAAAAATAACAATTCCCTTGTCAATTACAGTATTGTGAGATAAATTTAGTACGGTATGCATTCCACAAGATTTCATTGCCATGCCAACCAACAAAAAAGCTATTAACTGGTAGAGCCGGTAAACAAAGATGCGAAACGAAAATTGAATCAACAGAAATATTTTGGCTAGAGATTTTGACGGCATACATCACAGTTTTTGTTCAACTGTTCTGTAGATGGGTGACAGGTTTCACAACTTGAGGAGGTGTGTACGTGAAGGGAATCGTGGACTGTGTGGAAATGTCTCTCTTGTTCTTGTTTTCTTGAACAGTAAATACCACTTTCAAAATGCTGTCGGCCAGGCAAACTTTAGCTTTAGCTTAACAGCCAGGGAACAGGTCCCGGTGACACCAAGAACAGTGAATATTGTATTTAACAGATGTTTAGCCTAACACTGCTACACGAAATTACAGTGTAGAGTGTATTTTGCGTTTCCATGGTTACCTGTCAAAGTAAGTTCCAAGCTGATCTTCTTGAAAATTACAAGTTGCACTTGTACAAAGAGTGACATGTTTTTCTGACAATAACTACTCTTAAATGGATCTTATGTTTAAGATCAGAAAAAATTGAGTCTATTTACAGAAACGCCTGACAACAGCCAGGGCCAAAGGCTTGAGGCTGAACAGTTTGAATCATACATACAGAACTAAACACAACATCAGACACAAATTAATGACTTACACAGCATACATTGCACATTCAAATATTATCACTTTATCAAGCTAGATGTATGCCATATCAAATCAGTAAATGCATTTAGTATTCTAAAAGTGTGATTATTAAGTAGTTTGAATAGCACAATGGAAGCATGTATTACAAAATAATTTGTGAAATATGTATAACACTTTCATTGCCAGAGCATAACATATTTATACATATTTCAAGAGCATGTGTGCAGAAAGGTCTGGGCTGAGTCTTGTGACATCGTGACATTAGCATTTTGCATATACACAATAATTTGGTATGCTATCATTCATAAAGCACTACATTTACAGCTTACAAATTATTTATACATCTATTGCCTCGTGGTAATGAAGGTGTAATACATGCTTCAAGAAGCCTTTGGGAATATATTTTTTGTGCAACGTTTGACAGAAGTAAGTTTGTGATGATATAAATAATATTATTTCGCTTTTTTCCCCATTTTGTTCATTTATTAGCTTAGCAAACATCCCATATTTGGAGTGATTTAACCAACTTTTGTATATACATTACCCATTTATACAGCTGGTAATTCAGGTTTATCATATTTCAATGGCAAAAGTATAAAAAGTGAACAACGGCACTGCCCTACCTAGGATTCGAAAATGCAACCTCAGTAACAAACCCATTCCTTAACAACTGCACTGCCACCAAATCTGTAATCTGTGCAGTCCTGCCCAGATACGAGTTTGGGATGTTTTTCAATTTTGTATACAGACTTGTGCTAGAAAAAGACTTGCCAACAATACAACACTTGATACACTAAATCCATGTCTGAGATGTTGATTGTACTAGATTGAACAACTTGTAAATGATAAATTAGCATATGTGCTTCAAGTGTCCACTGGTTTTGTCACACACGGATCATCCAAAACCATGGGAGGGGTATCTTTTGAACGCATTCCAGCTCCCTCCAGTGGGATGCTGTGCGCACCTCCTTGCTGAGAGCCAGCTCAGTTTTTCTACCTAGCGGCAAAAAGGCACTACAGTCACACTACAGGGGCCATGTGATAATCACCAGATGGCTCTGGGAACAATATCCTTTTGTCAAAAATCGCAGATAATACTAATTATTATGATTTTTAAACGCGCAGAGTACAGCTGGTCTGGAGAGCAAGCGCGAATGATAAAGTGTGTTGTGCGAGCCGCCCTGCCCCACTCTGCCCTGCCTGAGGAGGCTGACAGAATGGCCCTTTGTTTTCAGTAACTGATCCGGGCGCTCGTCGGGAGGACGAATCTCTCCCAATTACAGTGGGGCGACAGCAGAATCAAAAAAATGACCGCAAACGAGACGAGCGAAACAACAAGGACCACAGGGGCCGCGGTAGGGACTCTAAACATGGATTTTGGGTCATTTAAAAAAATATTTTTCCCACACTGATGTCCCTGGCCATTATCCCAGAGATAAACTATGGGAAGGGTTGACAGACAGAAAGAAAGAATACATATGGGAAACCCAAATGGATTGTAACTGCAACAGGCTCGATTAGTGGCAGAAATGCTGTTAGTCAGTCGAGAAATACACGGGTGGAGTCAGTTAATGCTGGCCACCTTAATCCCACAAGATTCAAGAAGCAAAGTCCCGAAGCACAGAGCTGGACACTGCTGGGTAACAGACGGCAGGTGTCAGATGAAGCGCTTGCCCTACAGACGCCTGGTATTAGGTTACATAAACTGCACAGAGGTCCAATAAGAGAGAGGTCCAATAGAAATGAACATTTTCTTTCCTTTAAATTGCCTCTATTTGATTTCCACTGCACAACAAGGATATAAGCTCATGCATCTGTCCACAAATGCCACAACAATTTTCAGTAATCATTTTGAGATCGATTTCAAACACTGAAATATGAGTGTAAGAGCAGAGAAGAAATGCGTCGCTGTAGTGTACTATAAAGTCAGCTGTGACTGACAGCAGAATTTGAGTTCCTTTTCTCAGAGTCTAATCCACTTCCTGTTCCACGACCTCCTGATAGGAAGTTCACTTCCTTGTTATTGCTTGAGATGTTTTTCTTTTCGTTCGTGTCACGGGCAAATGGGAAACATCAAAAGGTGTTCCTTCTTTTATTTTCTTTAAGAGAACACATTACTCATTCAATCAGCACTTTTCATAAGCAGACTCCTGAAAATCTCACCTTGAACTCATGAAAATATATCCCACTTAGTACGTGTAAGATTACTTTTGAAATAATAAAACCAAGGAATTTTACACTTCTTTTCATTCAATTATAATTGTAATTGTCATGTTGTTTGTGGGTTTTCGTATTGTTACTTTTGATGAAATGAAAGAGAAGAACAGATAGGATTGGAATGAGCTATTGTGAATATAAACTGTGAATTTATGAGCTAAAACGAAAGCAGATAATTAACTGGATGAGCAACAAAAGCACACTGTCAAGAACGCCAAGTGCCTTAGTGAAGCAGGCATACTGCACAAGATGTTCACAGTTAATCACTGGGAGAAACAAACTCTGTATGCTATATTTAAACAAATCATTACATTTTAATTTCAGAGCTAATTAAGATGTCTGTGCATATAGAGGTGTCAGTGTAAGCCTCCATGTTCAGCCCTGTCAATATAATGTTCTGCAAGTCGAGCCAAACAACCAAAAGCCAGTCCTTCAGTCTTAAAATAAGACATACGGTATTGGAACAGTGCCATGAAGGTCAGCAGCAGGGATTTTATACAATTCCAATTTATTACAACAATTTGTAACACAAAAAATTGTAACACAATAAATGTGGAATAACAGGTCTGTGATAATGATCATAGGCTTAGTTTCACTTCAGGGGATATCATTCAGCACCCCAACACACAGACACACACACACACACACACACACACACACACACACACACACACACACACACACACACACACACACACACACACACACACACAACAACACACACCACACACACACACACACACACACACACACACACACACACACACACACACACACACAGCCACCAAACAACAATGGCACCCCTCCAACGCCACTTCCTACTACTATGGAATGATCATAAAAGAAGCATTTCCATACAACGATTTACAACAAATTTCACACAACGATTTCTTGAAAACAGACACAGTGCTGCTTCTCCTGATTCGCCATGGCAACAGGGGTGAAACCCCACAACCTCACACCCTCTGAGACAGAACGCTAACAACCCCATACGCAGGACAGGAGAGTCAGAGCGGAAAGGGTTTGCGGTTCTCAAATTCCCAATGCAAAAATGAAATAAAGGACAAAATCCAGAACGCAATCTAAAAAGCATCACTCAAAACCTTGACCCGGAGAGATGTCTCACCAATTTGTAAGGCAAAACATTACAGTGTTCTCACTGAGACGGGACCGATTCCAGCCAGGGGGAATCAGGTCTTGGCGGAGTTTAAGACATTCGGCTACAAACAGTCATTACTGACAAAATCATTTCAGAAACGTATGAGAGTTAATGGTGCATCTGCTTGCAATTACGGTCCTCATGCGGCAAGAATTTCACAAATCTGTTTTCTCAGAGAAATGCAATAAACATGCTATAAACAGTCCTGCTATCACTGTGAAGAAGAAATGAGATAATTACCAATAACTGGCCAAAAGACAAACGACAACTGTTAACAAAGTGTTAATAATGCCCTCAATAAAGTGGTCACTGGGTTTGTTCATCTCTAAATGTCAGATTTCAGCCAGGCTTGGATAAAACAAAACAGTTTAGCCCCCCGCCCTCAAGCCCAGGCTAAGCCCAGGGAAAGGTCACTCATGCAGAGTGACTGACAGGTGCCACTCCTCACTAGTTCATTATAAGCCACATCTGGAGGGGGGGGGGGGTGAAAAGCACTGCCTCAAGATCATTCTCACAAACGCACAAGAAAAATTAACTAGAATACCTCATTAAGAGCAATCGAAAAAAGACAGCATTATGAATGCTGCATGTGCTCGAAAGAGTGGAGCAAGGGAAGACAAACAGAAAAGAGAAGCACATTTTTCCATTTCTCTTCCCAATCTAGCCTCTCTTCCAGGCCGACTGCACACTGGTGCGCGAGCGGGCGGACGTTCGCACGCGCGACAGGGGTGAATGAAGGCAACGCGCCAAAATGTTTGAATGTTTCTTCAGGAGCGAAAACAATAACTACGCTTTCCTGCCCTTCCAGCGCGTGTCGTTGTGAACACTGGAACCCAGTCACTTTGGAGACAACGATAAAATTTCAAACCTCCCACTGTGCTAAAACAAACGTGACTGTCAATGTCAGTGTACATGTGAAACGTGCATGCACCAGGTGCCCCTTACTTAAAAAACAGCACCTGAGATTTACAGTTCTTCAGACATGACTGGAATTCACTGTAATACTAGTCTTCACTGCCAACAGAATAGGAGCTGTGTCATCAGCATTTTTCACAAAGGCCGTCCATGGAAGGGTAAACTTGTTTTGAAGCATTTAAATACTTATGGAACTTACCTCACTTGGTCAGGTAAAAAAAAAAAGTAGAATTCAACATTATTTTAAAAAAAATTGTGTATTTAACATCAAATATTTAGGTTGACTTAATAATAATAATGACTTTCATCTCTGTCGCCGAATTTCCACTGATTTCGTTTTCCTTCTGACAGGGTGCGTGGAGGTGGGAGGAGGATTTGACATGATCCAATATAACGAGAGAGACAGTCCGTTATTACATTTTCACACCCTGAGAATTATTGATGCTTTGTGCTACTGCAAAACCTGTCTAGGAACAGGCGCCTAGGCTACAGAGGGATAAAGCTCAATTGTGATTCATACTTTTTTTTTGTTTTGCTTTTGCCTTAAGCCTGCACTGCAGGCGTTGAGTCACTGAAACCAAAAAAGAAAAGAAAAAACCTGCAGCCACAGCTGCCCCACCCCCCGCATCCTCCCTCCCCGAAGACGAATGCGATGAGCCGGTGTCGCCCCCTACCTGTCGGCGGAGGGAGGGCGGCCGTTGCGGGGCTTGTTGACCTGCGCGTACAGGGCCTCTAGGGGAGCCCCGTCGTCGCGGGGGCTCTGCGGCCGGTTGTGCCCGCTGTCCATGGAGGAGTCCAGGGAGCCGATGCCCGCGTACGGGTGCTCCTCGTCCGAGCTCAGCATGCGGTTGATGTCCTGGATCTCGGCGTAGTCCCGCTCGCGCGCCTGCCTCTCTCGAATCTCTCGTGTTTTTGCCTGAATCCTACACACAGAAACAAAGAGGATCATCAGTCTGGATATTAGTCATAAGAGGGGGAGGGGGTGGTCTTTCTGACGCCCAAAACTGGCTGACCCGGGGCGGCAGATATCGTAGCGGTCTAACGCACCATATCTTGTCTGGTCCGATACGAGTGTGGCTACCTATCAGGGACGCGGTTCGACGAAACCCGTCCCTGCCAGACCAGCCCTGGCCGTTAGTCCTGATCGCGGGCGGCACGAGTTTGTCAAGGAGCAGGAAGGGCGTCCGTTGTCGGGTTCCGTCTCGGAGGAGCTGGATCTACCGGCCTGGAAAAATTGCCTCGTTACCCGGAGGACGGGCGGCGGACTCGTGGGGGAGGGTGAATTGAGATAAATAGAGGGTATAATGGGCAACCAAATTGGGAGAAAAATGGGGAAAAATTGGAAACTATAAATAAAATAAATAAAACACTGCCTGACCCTATATCCTAAGTGCTACCAGGAACTCACTGGTTTGAACACTTTTGTGTGCCATTTTTTGATGGGTGGCAAAACGGTACAAAATCACAGCACATAGTAGCCCACCCTGACTCTTGGGGTTTTTGAAGCCTTATTTTCCCATCAGTACTGGATCATTGTCTGAAAATCTATTGCGTCATTAATGAACAAAACATTCCAACCATCGTGCAACCACAGCCAATACTACTGCCAGCGCTTCTTTAAAGAGGGATTTGGAGAAATTCATAGCAGAGTAATGAGGTTATGGAGAATCCAGCTGTGCCACCACGTCGCATGCTTCCAGAAACCATGCTGGTTTATGAAGAGCGCAGACGCTACAGGGAAATAGAATATTTACTTTAGCCAAAGAAAAAAAAAAAGTGGAACGTGATAAAATGAATTCGGATAGCGTTCTTCCTCTCTTTTAAGTGCATTTCAAACAACTATTTAAGCCTCAATTTGGAAAGTACTCCCGCCCTCTCCCCAGTATGCTTCTGTGGATGTTTTCGTTTACCAAAGTAACACAACCCTCAGACTGCATGTGGCGGTATTCAGATCTCTGCCTGTCAGTAGTGGGAGATCTTCCTGAATGGAGCCAGAGGGGAGTCCCAGGGGTCCTCCGATGAGGAAGGAAAACAGCCCTTTCTGATCTTCCTCCCCAGCCCCCTCCCTCCCGCCCACTCAATCGAATTCTGCACCGTGGCCACTTCTGAGCCCAAAGTCAACGAGGGCCTTCCTGACCCTTCGGATGGGCTGCTATGAACGAGCCCATTTTCAAAACAGTGCGGCGTGAGGTGTGTGTGTGTGTGTGTGTGTGTGTGAGAGAGAGAGAAAGAGAGAGATAGAGAGATTGTGTGTACACAATGTACAGTATGTGTGTGAGAGTACATTGTCTGTGTGAGAGGACATGTGTGTACGTGTGTGAGAGATTGTGTGTGTGTGTGTGTGTGTGGGTGTGGGTGTGTGTGTGTGTGTGCATGCAAGTACGTGAATATGTCGTGTGTGTGTGGGGGATTGAGCATGTGTGCATGCATGTGTATGTGTGTGTGAGAGAGAAAGTGTGTGTGCAAAATAAAGAGAGATTGTGTGTGTGTGTGTGTGTGAGAGAGAGAAAGTGTGTTTGTGTGTGTGTGTGTGTGTGCGAGAGAGAGATTGGGTGTGTGTGTGAGAGAGAAAGTGTGTTTGTGTGTGTGAGAGAGACAGTTTGTGTGTGTGTTGGTGTGTGAAGCTGACACCGTGTCTTTGGAGTGCTGATTTCACTGGGAGTACTGGTGAAGACAGAAGGGAGGGGTCCCCCGCAGGGCAGCCCCGTCTGCGGCCGCTACTCTGTTAGTGGTTCCAGATGGGGCAGGGGGGCGCTGCAGCAGGACACCCCCTCGACCGCTCTCGCAGCGGTCTGGTGGTCGACCCGCCGTGCCTCATTTCTCCACTGCCAGGGGTCAACACTGGGCTTCCCCCTCCATCTGCTGTCCATCAGTACTGTGACTGGCAGGTCTAGCACTGCGAACGTACCGCTCCGCATATCACATTTCTGTACGCGCAATAATATTGGTCATATCGTTATAAAAATCTAATTTCCCCCCCCCCACAGTCCCACAATTATGACATTCGTACATCCTAGAAAGGTTGGTTACTTACGCAGGAAAGTCTTATTGCATTTTCTGCATCACACACATGTACAAGCTCACACTTACGAGTTGATGTCACCTGAAACCTAAACCGAACCTCGCGTGCGTGCGTGCGTGCGTGCGTGCATGCGTTTCTGTGTTTCAGCTGTGCGATTTATTTTCGAGAACACGACGAAACCCTGCCTTGAACGGGGTGAAACACAAGCCTGCAGAAAGCCCTGTCCCATCGCCATCCATCCTAATTGATGTCATATCTCTGCCAGCAAGATCTGACGATGTTATGAGGGGTTTACAAAAATGTATGGGGGAAAAAATCCCTGCAGCGTTTCTGGTTAAATCAAATTCATAAAAGCAATATCTCTGGCAAAATGAGATAATGGCTGCAGTAGAAATACAGTCAGAGGTAGAGCTTGGCCTCACTGCCCGGAGGGAGAGAATTTAAGCCTTTCAACAATGGCTTATAAGTAGCCTCTAGTGGACGGCAGGGGATACCACAAACTCCTGTTTCCGACAAACGAGGATCATATTTACAACGGAGGTCGTGAACGAGAAGTCTATATCACATTGTCTCTCTGAGGCACCTGCAGCATGTAACATGAAGCTGAATGAAGCCTTTAAGGTCTGAGAGACAGCCTAATGTGTTCACCCACGAAATTGTCCTCTCGACAACAGATCATCTTACTGTATGTAACTGTGAGGTGTTCTGATTGGACATACTGTATCTGTCTCGGATCAAGCAGCAAATGACTGCATCTCACAGATCCTTACCATCTCTTTAGCCCGTTTCTTTCCTTCTGCCGGATGCATTAATTCCTTTTATGTGACATCTGCTATGACGTGCATCGTTTGTATGAAAAGGGACCATTGAAAGAGTTCCATTTATACAATATAATTTATAGGAGCACTATATCAAATGTATGCAAATTATACTCGTCATCATATATATATATATATATGTGTGTGTGTGTCTGTGTCTGTGTATATGTATCACAGACACACAGGGGTAGCAGAAAAAATAATTGAAACACCAAATGAAAAAGGAATATTTTTTGAAGTAACTAAATCACATATTAATGTCAATACAAACATTGTACAAACATTTCCCCACGTTTCTTTTCCCCGCATTTGGTGTCCAATCATACCTTCTTATTTCTTCAATTCACCCTCCCCCACGAGCCCGCTGCCCGTCTCTACGGGACAAGCTAATACCCCGAGGCCGGCAATGATCCGCCTCCTCTGAGACGGAACTCGCCCACCTGCGGGATGGTACCCCGGCCACAGTGGGCAACCTGCATTCGGGGCGAATGCTTTTACCGTTACACCACCTGAGGCCCCTAATATCTTAGTTTTTCATAAGCAACAGATTTTGAAAGAGAGGTCTAATAGTTGGTGCCCAAATTGTTGGTGCATTATCATAGAAACAGATAAATGATTTAATGTGTCAAGGGAAACAGTGTGGAAAATCATGACAGCATATGCCAAACAAGGAAAAACTAGATCAGGAAAGAAGAACAGTGGTATCTTCCTGTATTGAAAGATGATAACGCACCATACACACTGCTAAATGGATTCAAGACTGGTTTCATTAACACCAGGATGAAGTCAAACACCTTCCATGGCCTCCCCAATCACCAGATCTAAACATCATTAAACCTTTATGGGAAGTTCTGGAATGCAGAGTTGACTTCTACCCCCTTCATCTCTCAAAGAACTGGAGGCTTTCCTTCTTGAAGAATGATCCTATATACAACTATAAACAGTTCAAAACGTGTATAACAGCATTCCAAGAAGGATTAAAGCTGTTCTGAAGGCAAAAGGGGGTCCATCCCTTATTAGTTGATAATAATAATAATATCTTATTTTGGTGTGTCCAATATTTTGTCCTTCATATGATGGGAGTGGTCTCTTCCAGGGTGACAATGCTCCCATCCACAGGGCATAATCGATCAAACCACAATGTTTTAATGAGCATGGAAACGATGTAAACCATATGCCATGGTCGTCTCAGTCACCACATCTCAACCCAATTGAACGTCAATGGAAAGGGTTTGGTATTAGTATCATTATTAATATGAATAATACATTATTTTATTGCCTTTGTATTTCACTGGTGATAAGGCCAATGGAAAGTTATTTGCAAATATATTATTCATATTAATATGAATAATACGTTATTTCATAGCATTTTCTCCCCCATTCTTTCATGACCCAGAGTTTGGGAACCACAGTCTTATGGCATAGAAACATCTTGGGCCTTATAGGGATACGTTTACCGCTGTGTGCAGAGTGTGTGTGGGGGTCAGTGTGCACTTCCCATTTGTCAAAGCACAGAGTGGCCCTCTTGGGTCCATGTGGCATCTCCGTCCCTTTACTCCATTAAACAATTAATGGGCCAGCGTGGTGTAAACAGGAGGGACTCCAGCCTGCACGCAGCACTGTCAATTACCTATAATACACTGCAGCAGAGAAAACGTAACAGATAAGTTTGCCAGACTGCCCGAAGGACAAAAAATGAAATTATAAAAAAATGAAATATAACAAAATTATATATAAAAAAACAAACAAAACCAAAAACAATTATATAAAAAAAAAAATACAAAAACATTTTTAATCCCAAAGTTTATTAGCGCCTGTACGTGCTTTTCTAGTTAATAGAGGAGGATGCATTTAAGAGGGAACGATCCTGATTACCCCAGGGACTTTGGGGGGGGCCTCAGGAAGGGAGAGCCTGTGAACCTCCCCCGTGTCTCTCCCACGCGCGGTCCCCTCTGCACCGAGGCCCACGCCTCCGTTTTATGCCTCACTTTTAAAGATACCGGGTCCACAGTCTGCCTTCGTCAAGCCTTGCAAGCATTGTTAACCTGTCCCAGTTAGGATACTGATCCTCCTAACATAATCTAATTGTTCATATTTAATGGCCGCTCGTATTATGCTGCTACCTGACAGCCTTCGGTAGTCTATTAAGACCTGCTTGGGTTCCGGTTTTATGCACAAGGACGTATTCTGGTTGTTTCCACAGCTCTTGAAAAAGGAACGACAACATCAAGCAGTTGGTGGTGTCTAGTTCTATTGATTGAAAGGATATAACTTAATTAAGTTAAGTGGATGATTTCTTTGAGTGTCTCCCAGTTTCTCCCCAAAGCCCAAATCTCTGTCCAGGTCCACTCCAGCTGAGCTGTGAAAAGGTCACCATGGGGTCAGGAGACCTTAAATGGTGAGGCTGTGCCACCAAGCTCAGGAATTACACGCCTGGGAAGTGACGGTGCGGTCCGAGTTAAAAGAAAATGGGTGAGAAGAAAGAGGGGGGGGGGAAAACACCAGCCCCGGCTCAAAGGCTTTCTTTTAACCTCTGGTTTAAACAATGGAGGAGACAGGCATTTCCTGCCAAGGGGCTGATGGGAAGTCCAGGGCAAGCAAGTTCATTCATGAACGAGTCCGTTACGAAGGTCCCCGCTGCTGACCTTCAGGGTCATCCGATCGACCGGAGCTGAGCGAGGGATACAAACCGGCTGCTGGATCTGTTTACTTTTTGGTGTCCGCTGTCATAATCTCCTCTTTTCTCAGAGGAAAGTTCAGCGCCCTGCTGATAATATCTCATTCCCGGATTTGAATTGTTATCAAACAGCTGCCGACCGCTTCGCGTTTAATTTGAGCGAACATCGGACAACTTCTGACGCACAGACCGCAGTGTGTCTAAACTGTTTGAGAGTCGCGGCCGCATGAAAGACGGCGACTCTTCTGCCCGCAGTCCCGTGGGGAACGGGAACCCGGGGCTCGAACCCACCAATGACGCCGACAGAATCAGTAGTATAGAGGTAATGGAACCCATTGGGACAAGCGATCATTCCGCAATCGGATTCGATATATTATGGCAAACTAAGAGGGCCCCATCTAACACAAGGATTTTACATTTTAGGCGTGCCAACTTTAAACAGATGCGATTAGAATTAAGCATGGTAGACTGGGGACATCTTCTGGAGTGTAGGACAGTGAATGAAAAGTGGGACAAGTTTAAAAGGGTTATACTTGATGCACAGTGTAAATTTATTCCTACGGTGCGAAAAAGTAAGTTGAAAAAGCAGTCCCCACCGTGGATAAATAAAGATATGCGACAGAATTTGAGGGAGAAGAAAAACTGTTTAAGATATATAAAAACAACAGTACCGAGAGTAATAAGGCTGAATATTGCCGTGTGCGTGCTAAGGTCAAAAAAGAACTAAGGGTAGCCAAAAGGATCTACGAAAGGCAAATCGCAGAAAATGCTAAAAGTAACCCTAAGCGTTTCTTTCAATACTGTAGTAGGAAAAGAAAAGTCAAAGAGGAGATTAAGGGAATTAAAAACAAAGACGGGCACTGCTCTGTAAAAATAAGGATATTGCAGATGCTCTAAATGGCTGTTTTGTAGATAGTTTTACCAGAGAAGAGGCTGCTAATAGGCCGGAAGGCATATTCATTACTCAGAAAGTCTTAGCGGATACAGAGATAGGGGAGATGGAAGTATTGGGTAAATTACAAAAATTAAAGACTAATAAAGCAGCCGGCCCGGATGGCATATACCCCAGGGTACTAAAGGAGTTAAGCGAGATCATTTATAAACCACTGGCAAGTATTTTTAGACTGTCTTTAAAGACTGGTGAAGTACCTAATGACTGGAAACAGGGTATTGTGGTACCAATATATAAGAAAGGGGACCGTACTGATCCAGGAAACTATAGGCCTATTAGTTTAACTTGCATCATATGCAAAATATTAGAATCTATTATTAAAGATAAACTAGAAGTATTTCTAGAAAATTACAACATCCTAAGGGATAGCCAGCATGGTTTTTGCAAGGGTAGGTCATGTCAGACAAATCTGCTGACATTTTTGAGGAAGCAACCAAGTGTCTGGATGAGAGAAAGGCGTATGATATTATATACTTAGATTTCCAAAAAGCATTTGATAAGGTGCCACATGACAAACTCATTATCAAAATGAGAGCAGTAGGAATTACAGGAGGCATTTTAGAGTGGGTTCGGAACTGGTTACTGGATAGAACACAAAGGGTAGTAATAGGCGGGATCTTATCCGAGGAGGGTATAGTGGGAAGTGGAGTTCCGCAGGGATCGGTGCTGGGACCACTGCTCTTTATCATCTACATAAATGACATTGATATGGACATTGAAAGTACATTAGTTAAATTTGCAGATGATACAAAACTGGGAGGCTTAGCAAATAGTCAGGAATCTACTAAAGTAATCCAAGACGATCTGAATAGAATCCAGAAATGGGCAGAAACCTGGCAAATGAAATTTAATATAACTAAATGTAAAGTTCTACATGTGGGGAATAAAAACATAGGACAGGATTATTTTATGGGAGGTAGAAAACTAGAATGTGCACACATAGAAAAAGACCTAGGAGTCCTAGTTGATCAAAGCTTGTCAGGGACTGGTCAATGTGCGGTAGCAGTTAAAAAAGCCAACAGGATGCTGGGATACATAGCCAAGAGTATAGAGTACAAATCGAAGGAGATCATACGCACCCTATACAATGCCCTTGTTAGGCCACACTTGGAATATTGTGTGCAGTTCTGGGGACCGCATTACAAAAAAAGATATAGATGCGCTGGAAAAGGTCCAAAGACGGGCAACCAGACTGATTCCAGGCATAAAAGACAAGTGTTATGAGGAAAGGCTAGAGATGCTTGGACTATTCAAGCTTAGTAAAAGGAGACTTAGGGAGATTTGATTGAGGCTTTTAAATTTATTAAAGGAATTAACAAAGTGAATTTTAGGAAATTATTCAAGTTGAGTTCGGTTAGCAGAACGAGGGGGCATAAATGGAAACTGACAAAGGGTAAATTTCACACGGACACTAGGAAATATTTTTTCACACAGAGAGTGATCAATGCGTGGAATAGCTTGCCTGGACATGTAGTAGAGGCTGAGACACTAGGGGTATTCAAGGCTAGGCTCGATCCAGTGTTAGACACTCTAGCCTTTGGATAAACTAAGCATGTGAGCAGATTAGTGGTAGGAACGGACGAGCAGTGTTGGGCTGAATGGCCTGTTCTCGTCTCCCCCCTTATGTTATGTTATGTTATGTTAATATTTAAAGGAAAATATTTATCAAGCAGATAAACCATCCATTGTTTTCTTTATTACTTTTAATTTTTCCCCCTTTTCTTTTCAATTTGGAGAAGTAAAAAAAAGCTGGTGTTGAAATGCAGTTCGACACCCAGGGCTCGAACCCAAAAACATTAACAGGAAAATATTTATCAAACGGACGGAATGTTTTCCTGTAAATGTTTTTGAAACATGAAAAACCATAGCTTTTTCATAACATTTTTTTATTTAAAGAACAGGGGGTGTTAGTGTTCAGGAATGCTACAGGCTTGCGTTCCTTCCTCTCAGCACTGAATCTATCTGGATGTTTATCAGAGGTTCTGTCATATTCCAGCCCGGTGAAGCTGACGCACTCCCCTCCTCATGTCTCTCTTGGTGTTTCACTGGCATCAGAGGGAGGGGCATTGGAGACAGAAATAGTTTTAAACGTTCATTCCCACGTCTGCACACAAATAAAATGTTGCTTAGTCTGCATCTTTCTGACATATAGGGATTTAAAACAGAGATACACAAAAAATAAATCATGCTTCTATGTGTCATTTAGTTGTTTCCTCCATTTTGGGGGCTAATACGTTTGGATGAAAACCCCAGTCTTTAGCAGCATTCTAAAGAATAATAGACATGATAAAGTTGGGGATGTGGAGGGCGGGGGGGGTACAAAAGGCTGTGGACCTGTTTCAGCTGTGAAACTGTGAACCCTCTGTTGATGTTGATCCAAACGCAATGTCATTTAATCAGCTCAATCTGCAGCCCATAAGTAATTACATTTAGCTCAGTGCAGACCATCAATATAATTACAAATATAATCAAACTCATAATCGCTACTTTTGATCTGCACTCTAATTGTCCATGCTAATTATTTCAGCCAGATTGTCAGATGTTATAAAAGGCATGGAAATAACAAAGGAATGCAGATAAACTTGAAGTAAATCAAATGTTTTGAGTAACTTAATTACCATGCTATGCAGGAAGAACAAGATTAATAATAGCGATGGCAATTAAAAGCCAATGCAACATTAATGTTGTTTTCGAGTGATTAAGCACCTCAAGAACAACGGCATATGGCTGAATCGGAAAAATGAATTGAAATGCAAAACAACTTCCGACACATGACATTGGTCGGTTTCTGGAAGTCGTCCCTCCTGACAATGTTTGGACGTTTAACATCAGCAAGGGGCAAGGGCGGCCTTGTTTTCGAGCTCGCCTGCATTCTAAACCAACGGGAGGAAACGAGCGCTATTTTTATTGCAGGAAGACATTAGGGCGGAGGGGTGTAAGACACTGATGAGGAATGCTCTGCAGCCAAAAAGATAAGAGACATTGTAAGGCATCACCCCTCCCCCTTTCCCTTTCTTTCGTACTTTTCCTCATTTGCCTACGATAGGAAGGTGGACACAGAGAACTCATCTGACTGTTGCTATGGCGCCTACGGTGTGAGACAAACTAAAGCCGAACCTGAAACACAGAATGAAATGGAATAATGCATACGTTCCCCTGATCCCTCGCTGGCTGACTGACAGCAGTGCGCTCAGCCGAGTGCATTAGAGCGCTCCTTCCCTGAAACCCGCCACGCGCCATCAAAGAGAAAATTCCTCCTCGTGTGGTCCTCTCCAGTCAAGGACGCGCAGGCCTGCGAGAGCCCATGCCTTCTGAGAGCGTAAACGTGGGCCTTTAATGGCTGCCGCTAGCTTGCGTGCAGGTGTGCGAGCGCGCTCTGCTCTTAACGGCGCTCCTGATGAGGGACGGTGAAGCCCGTTTCCCTGCCGCCGAGCAGCAGCTGCTTGCGATTTTGGGACGGTTACAGCGCAAATGAACGCTAATGGTGAATGGCCTTTCATCGACCTGATGACCGTGCAACTGCTCACGGTACAGCTGGGCTGGCAGTGCAGTGTAATGGTTAGGGAGCTGGGCTTGTAGCTCAGAGGTTGCAGGTTCAATTCCCAGGTGGGGCACTGCTGTTGTTCCCTTGAGTAAGGTACTTAAATATATAAATGGAATGTATGTAAAGAAATGTAGACTGTGTTAGTCGCTCCGGATAAGAGCGTCTGCTAAATGCCTAAAATGTAAATGTAAATGTAAATGATTCTGGGGAGTTTTATCATCACTGCCCCAGAGGGACTTCCACACAGCTGGTAAAATGACTTCAACCACACCCATTCATGAATATTCACAATGAGTCAGCAAATCAGAATAACTAAGAGCTTCACCACCAAAAGAGGAGACGGAACCGACCGGAGACAGAACATCTGTAAGCCTACCATCCGAAGCTTCCATCATTTCCCCTGGAGCTATATTTGCTTTCATTACCATATCAGCTGATCTGTAAATCCACAATTCTGCTTCTGCTGAAATGGTATGGCAACGTTCTCCTTCTCGCTCCTCTCGTCCGCGGACGCCGGGCGCGAACACAAAGGAAGAAAGGCCTCCCTGGAGTGCGGCGGCAATGTGTTGGGTCGCATGCCAGGAAGCGGCTCGCGTGCGGCGTGCTGTGACACCGCGGAGCAGACTCGTGTCGTTGTCAAGGCCGGTCCTGTAGGCGGGCCCAGATTGGACAGCAGTGCCCGTTGTGTGAGCCTGTCTGCGTGACGTCGCTATCCGCAGCCTCCGCCGGGAGCAACATTATCCCCATTGTTGCTTTTCAATTATGCTTCATTATTACAGCACTTTAATAACTGAGTTCAGCTGGCTCCGCGAGAACAAAAGATTGCGCGCGCCTTCTTTGTATACGTCGAGCTACACTGTACACGATTCTCCCTCCTTTGGCACGGGCGTTAAAAGGGGTCATCTTTGATGAATGCACCGCGGAGAGTAGGGACCCGCGTCGCTTAATTCGAACGACGCTGAATTAACAGCGGGGAGAGGAGCGCGGAAACTCAAACAAGAGGCGCGGCGCTGGGAAAAAAAGCAGGGCGCTATAGTTTCCGAAGTTAACGAATGAACACCCTCTTCCCTTAAACTCGAATGTACAGAGCGGTGGAGATACAAAAAAACAAAGCTGAACCACAACATTCACGTTCTGATTATAATGAGGTCCACATTCAATCAGTTTGAGGCAGGTGGAGACGCAAGGCCCATTACGGGGGTGGGCCCCCACACAATGGGGGGCCGAAGACCAATTTATAAATGATCAATTAAACGTACCGTGATAAAAGGGCTGACATTTACAAATTGACATCCGAATGCATTCCCGCTCCCCATTTGCTTAATTAGACTCTCTCCTAATTTTCTGGACGGCAGCGTTATGCTCTCTGGGCTTAATTGAGAAGCTTTTAGCGGGGCCCGCGGTCGCTCACCTCTCCTGCTCCAGCTTCATCCGGAAGGTCTCGTCCTCGGACTCCTCCGTCTTTGATTTGCTCGACCCCTTGCGCTCCATTTTCTCTCCCGACCTCTCGTCCTTGCGGTGCTTGCCAAACCTGCGACGACATCCGAGGAGGAGACTGAATTATCTCCAGGATTAATACATCGCAAGGCACTGCAGATTCTCGCGCCCCCAAACCCTACCCTCCAGATGGAATTTTGTCAGAAAATCTAAAAAAACTATAAACTATTAAACATGCATGTGATGTTTCAGGGAGAAGCGTTTGAGCAAATTTATGTGGACCCATCGCGACATTAACTATGTATCGTAAATATTTGAATTGAAACGGTTTTGCTGATCAGACCTCAATATGGAGTAATCTTCCTTTCCCTGCCACAGCAGGTTACTGTACTGATAATGTCCAGGATACAAACACATTCCAAGGTTGTCATGATAAACAAATGGGGTACTGAATGACAATGTCCTTTTTTGTTCCCACCACTCATAGGATTTGTGGGAATGGGAGTTCTGACGAGTAGCCATTCCACTCGAATGAGGCAAAAAAAAGAAAAGAACCTAAGATGGAAGCTGTAAAATAAGTGAATCACAGACGAGCCCCCCCCCTCCCCCGGGTTATTTACACTTTTCTTGCAAACTTTACATTTTAATGACGGGATGACACGGAGGGCCGGTAAATCCGATGAGAGCATTACGGGGGTGAAAATAACCCCGCCGATGAACTGTGACGAGCATCCACAGTGCGTAACGCATCGTAAATCCACCGCGTGACGTGTGAATAGCGTAGAAGGGTTAGAAAATGGAGGGGAGGGGGGCATCCCACTGTAATGACTAAGCTGCTCTCTCACTCGACCCGTTTAATATAAATTGAATCCATAACAGTCACCCTCATCTCAGACCTATGAGGCCCCGGGTATTTTTGTGGAGGTGGGGGTAGGGGGGGTCGGATGACTGCGCAGGGGTCCTCGCTGCCCTCGTGACGAAGATGCCCCTTTCCGCAGAGGCTCGCCAGAGGGACCGCCATCAGAGCGCTTCCCAGGAACGCTATTTCCTTCCAGCCTCCCGTACGACGGGAGCCAGCTGCCAGGGGAGCAACAACCCCGGCAAAGCACACAGGAAGCAGGCCTGAAAGTGGCTCGGGGGAAAACCAGGAGTCAAATCTGGAACAGGCCTGTTTTAAATCCACGGCCCGGCCCCGGTCACCTAATACCCTGCACGTACGTACCGGGACATGTGCTGGCCATTTAACAGCTGGAGAGTGCTGTGAGATGGCCCGATCCTTGCAGAGGTTAGTTAAAACCATGCCCTGCCTCTTCACAAGCGCACAAGCGCACCGCTTCAAGTGAGGAATTTTGCGTAAAGGCATCTCATCAGAAAACTTTCAATTTAAAAAACGCGGCACCGGCGAGAGAGAATACAGCGGAGAATCAAATGTAAATAATTGCACAGCGGCTTGGATATTCATTGATCGTGCAGCTCACACACAACAATGTCAATTCGCACACAGCACATAGTGAAATCGATTACGAAAATCCACATTGACTGTAGTGTTAAAACAAAAGAAAGAAATCCCATTTCGTTTGCTAAACAGGGTGAGGGCTTTCGAAGAGACAGCCTGCTCCCTCTCAATTGTGTTGTACTTTAACTTCAATTTCAGGTGTGTAATTTTTTGGTGTGTGGTGAGGTCCAACAGAGAGTTTCCTGGGCCCAAACTCAATTCTAGCCTTGTTTCAGACAAGGCTGAATTAATCCTGTGGAATTGAATATATTCATGAAATGGGAAAACCTTTACCAATTGTATGTTTATTGTTCCAATGTTTATTGTTCCACTTTAAATTAAAAACACCCCACTCACTAAATTGCTTTTCTTTTGCTTATTGCAGTGGTGGGACCATAACCTTTTGAATGGAATTCGGGCTGCTAAGAGATTATCTAGGTAAAATAAGCAGCAGGGGAAACGCTTTGCACCAGAGACACCGTACATTACCTGATTAATTAATCAACAAATGGCTCAAGTACAGCAGGAAAAGTAAAAACACAGCTACGCGGGTGCTAATAATGAGAGCGACGCTATCTATCACTTCAGCAGGTGACAGCTCCCCACCACACTTCAAGGACTTTCCATTGACTCCTTTACAAATATCCCTCCTCTCCTTCTTTAAAGCAACAGCGCTGGACACGTGACGAGGAGCCAGGCTTCCTCAACCTTTCTCTCTCCGATGCCATGCAGATCACGGCAAAATATCTGCCGGGGTACTGATGCATTCCTGTCTGCGTTTCCCCTCATTTACATGTCAAATAGAGGGGCTACATGAAAGGCTATTTTTTTTTTATTGCATGCTTGAGGGGGGGAGATGGGGAGATGGACAGAGTGGTGGTAATGAGGGGGAGAGATTAACAGAGTGGTGGTAGTGGTGGGAGAGATGGACAGAGTGGTGGTAGTGAGGGGAGAAGATGGGGAGATGGACAGAGTGGTGGCAATGAGGGGGAGAGATGAACAGAGTGGTGGTAGTGGGGGGAAGATGGGGAGATGGACAGAGTGGTGGTAATGAGGGGGAGAGATTAACAGAGTGGTGGTAGATGGAGAGATGGACAGAGTGGTGGTAGTGAGGGGGAGAAGATGGGGAGATGGACAGAGTGGTGGGAGATGAACAGAGTGGTGGTAGTGGTGGGGAGAGATGGACAGAGTGGTGGTAGTGAGGGGGAGAAGATGGGGAGATGGACAGAGTGGTGGTAATGAGGGGGAGAGATGAACAGGGTGTTGGTAGTGAGGAGGAAAGACAGAGAGATGAACAGAGTGTTGGTAGTGAGGGGGAAAGACAAAGAGATGGACAGAGTGGTGGTAATGAGGGGGAGAGATGAACAGAGTGTTGGTAGTGGTAGGGAAGGGGGCACGGGGGTAAAGACAGACATCAAAGCAGACACGGAGGACAGGAATATTTGCAGATATTAGCAAATAAAATCTTTTTTTTTTTTTTTTTTTTTAAGTAAATCTGTTCCTAATGAGATGCATATGGCCTTATTTAAAAAAGATTTGCATTTAATTACTACAAATTAATTGCTACAAATCATGCAGTTTATTTAATCAAACTCATTTTCACACAATACATTTTGATAATGACAGACCCGTGGATCTATGAGCTTAGTTTATTTAGAGATGCAGGATATCACAAACAGGTATAGACTATTTGATATACTATTTGATATATAAATATATATAAAATTCTCCAACCGCCAATGCTGCACACTGTGAGCTCAGAGAGGAACTTCATCAGCAGGTGTTTTTTGAATGAACCTGATAATAATAACGTCAGATTGATTGGGTGCCAAGTGTCTCCAAGGACAAGAGGGTCAAACTCCCACGTCTCTCTCGGCTACGCTGAACACTTGACAAAGCCAAGAGGTGAAGGAGCACGTAGCTCCCCTGGAAACCGAAGTACTTAACGTTACTTGGACTGTGTCTGTGTCAACACCGTTCAGATCAGAACAAGCTTAATTCACAGGGTTGCCATTTTGTTACTGAACGGGTACATACACCTTGAAGATTGTCACCTCAGGAGAGACACAGAATAGAAAGGAAGCTGTCCCCATACCACATCTCGATGTTAAACGTGCAATCTTAAGTTGTATGCTGTATAGCAGGGGTCTTCAAGTAAAATTCAAAGAGGTCCAGTTAGATAAAATGGCCTCAAGCCAAGGTCCGGTGGTGCGAGGCACCGACGGGGGTGCTACGCGAAAAAAAGCTGAGACCAGATCATTTATTTCGCGGACCGGGGGGGGGTGCTACGCGAAAAAAAAGCTGCACGGGGGGTGCGCGAGGAAATAATGCGCCACTCGGAACCGGTCCGTGGTGCAAAAAAGGTTGTTTGAATTTATCGGTTTTTGGACGCGGTCCGGATAGGACGGCTTCTGGGTCCGGACCCGGACTGCGGTCCGCCTGTTAGTGACCCCTGCTGTATAGTAAGCGCTTAATAGTTATTCTTAGTGCAAATGGTTTTCATACAATATAATACATAATACATGATACATGATATAAAATCCCACTGAAAAGAGTCCCTTGGGATCTTGAAATCACACTGAATTGCTTGTGTTTTACAAGGGCATTCGCTGATGCACTGCTGTCGTCAATGAGGTCAACTTTTATGCTCACAGAACAGAAAGACCAAGGTACAATACAGAAATGAGAACAAAGCTTTTCTTACAGACGGGAAAATGATATTGCCACTGGCAGTGAAGCTATAAAATGGGACACCCTGACATTTATCTATAATCGTCAGTCCAACCCTGCTCTCACTGAGAAGTGATGCTTGTCACTTCCCGAACAGAGCCTTTTCAGGCACACAGCTTTTAAATGACACATTTGTACAGGGATAATCACCAGCAAAATATAGCCACAATACACATATAGTGCATATGCTTCTATACATGTGTCTAAGCAAAAATATTTTTTTCATTTCAGACATTGATTCAAACATTTACAGCTTCCAAAAGTATTATGAGATCATGTGACTTCCATTATATTTGGCATTCGTAAGCTCGTGGCTCACACTGAAAGGTAAAGAAGTGGAATGTTAACAACACAACTATCCGGACATAGTGACACCCAATTCATGTAGTAAAATCATGAAATTTAGATTTTTGGGTGGAATATCCCTTTACCTACTGTATATCATATGCCATTTAGCAGACGTTTTTATTCAAAGCAACTTACAGTAGTGAATGCATACATTTTTCAGTTTATGTGGTCCCGCTGGGAATCGAACCCACAGCCAATCCAATAACTGCGAAATTCATACAAAGTGTGCCTTGCCACCGATTACTTTCTGATAGGTAAGGGCATGTCAGCATCACCGCTGATTTGGGGGGGTGGGTGCAATTTGAGTTATTTCAGTATGGACGCATTATGGCATTCACATCACCACAAAGCAGGATCCACTCTAGGCCTAGTCTTCTGCCTCTTACATAAAATCTCAGTTCTTACATAAGTAACAACACTGAGGAAATAACGAAACTGGAAAGTGAGAAAAGTTTATACGGCGAGGGAAGTCTACATCGAACCTTCGACTCTGATTCTCCGGCTTGAGACAGCGAGGGAAGTCTTTCATTTAAAAAAAACAATTTTACATTTTACATTGACATTTTAAGCATTTAGCAGACGCTCTTATCCAGAGCGACTTACAAGATGTGCATTAATGCATGGTAAGAACAATCATTGTTCGCACAAGAGAACCTTAGACTCTAATTTTACACTATGCATCAGTTCAACCCAATCTGCACACACCGGAAAACACCTAAGGTGTCCCAAGATGGACTACACACCTAAACTACTACCTCATCCAGTTATGACACATGCATTAAACATGGTGCTATAACATGCACGGCATGTCATGTCACGAGTGATGCGGGAACTGTCTCATAACGCATCATGCATGCCTCGTGAATTATATATGCTGTAGTTCTGTTGGGCTAATATAGGGATCATACTTGTGTTCTGCAATTGCACTGAATGTACAATATAGGGGAAAAAAGCATAACCACAAAAATTGAGTGCTTAAAGTGCATGCTGTTTGCCAAAAGAGAAATCAATGAATGATAAATCAATGTTTAAATATCACATTTCTCTCCTCACACGTTAACTTAATTAAACTAATACATAATGTCTGGTGTGAAAAGGTTTCCGACTAGTATCATACTCGTAGGAAATATAACTCGTATTCACTGTAACATACATGTTCCTTATTGATTTACTAGGTAGTAATTGAAAACATAGCACCTGGAGACAGACATGGGTGTATGTCCAAGGACAGGAAACAGTCAGGGAATAAAATAACCTTTTTTTTAACCATTGCCTGAGATGAATACATCCAGAGATACAGGCTCCTGAATCAATCACTAAAAAAAGAACATTAAAGCCTCAAAGTCATTAGGATTTATCATTTTTAAAACAAGCAGTGAAGATGTGTTTTGTCATATGGCATGATTTACTCAGTGAGATACTGGTAGCTTGATATACCTTTTTTGCTGAGAGGTAAAATAAATCGACGAACAAACAAACAAATACACGTCAATGTTTTTTTACTCCCTCCTTCCACGAGTTACCAGGGATGGCAGACCAGAGTCATGCAACATGCTGATAATCACATGAGATTTGTCCATTTGGGACATCATTTGTGAAAAAGTGCCCCACGACAGGACAGCGCTTTTCATTCGTGCACGGGCAATGCAGCGATGGTGTTTATCAATCTGAGATATCTCTGAGAATATAATTTCAAGGGCAGACTAAATCATTATGGTTTCTGCTCAGCAGACCTGAAAGTTAATACAAATTTCCCTTAGTTCACGCCTCCTGCAGCTTCCTGTTTGTCAGAGGCACAAGAAAATAAATAGCTTTACCTTCTCATATAAATAACAACCTTTTCTATAAATATTGGAAAGTGCACAGCTGAATTTAAATAATTCATGCAAATCATTTCCTTATATAAACCCGTGACATTGTTTTACGTGGGCAAAAAAATAAATAAACCTCCCCCGCCTCGGCTACAAAATCAAAAGCAGAATCGGTCTGAGCGGTTGGTGAGGCTCCTGCAGTGATTCCCAGACAGCAGCATGTAAATTTAATAACAGCTCGTTAGAAAGAGAGTTGGACCTGCTCTTACTCTCAAACAGCAAAAGAACGGGGAAAAAAAAAAATATTCTGCTGCTCCAGTCAGGAAACAAGCAGTGGGTACACACAGTGGCACAGGGGTGAAGGTCTGCGTGTAGCCATGGCGATTGACCCCACAGATTGCTAATGGGACCGTCGCCATTACACACCTGCGCTGTGATAGCACCGTTTCTGGGGACTGCCTATAAGGTTTCTGATTATATTGTGGCAACTTATGCCGATGCTATCTGCCTCTGCCTGCCGATTACACCTTCCCCGCGGATCTCATTATCCGCAACTTCTAACGTCAGTCAGCATTTCCCTGTCAAACCGAGATTAAAAAGGCTCCTCTGTGTACCCGACAGCTCGGTGGCAACATCCTACCAAGGTGGCATCACCCGGGGAAGCTGCGTCGCTTTGAGACCGGGTGTTTTCGCATCGTTTTTCTTTTGATTGCACCGGAGCGTTTTTTTCAGCGCAAGGTGCCAAAACAAATAAATAAAATGGAATAATACAAAGGTACACCAATTGCGAAGGACATCGCTGTTGTTCTTCCAGTGATCCGACGACGAAGAAAGAGAATAAAATGTTCTGGCACGCTGTGTGTACCGCACAGAGGCATGCCATGAATATATTCATGCCATTAAGTCAGCACTCCGAGGGGGCTTTCAGCGTGCATGAGATCGGCGCCTCACCTAGAGAGAGCTCTCGCTCCAGACGTTACGACCGTTTTTCGGTCTTGCGTGGGTCGTGAGACCCCCCCCCTCTTTTGCATAAAATACCCCAAAAAAACAGTCCTGTGCATAGACACCAGAGCCCTTCACTTATTTCACTCTAGCAGCGGCGGCAGTGAATCACCACCAGAGAATGGGGCGGCCCTCGCTTCCCCTCACATTATTGTGATTAAAGTTCTCTTTTTTTGTTGTTGGACAGAAAGCAGAGGCCCATACATCACTAATGAAGCTTCGCTTCACAGCGGATTTTTGGGGCTTTTTTTGCTCGGCGGTATTGAGTATTTATTACTCCTGTGAGCGCTAGGACAAACCGGACTCCTGTGGAGGAGCGCTTGGCTCAGGGCCACTCTACCCTGGTGGCCTTTCTTTCGGGCATCCTTCCACAGTCACACTGCCGCAGAAAAACAACAGCGGCTTCGACTCCTGGCCTCGCTGCGGCTTCTGAGGTTTTCTTTTTCGTGCCGCGCTTCAGAGGACATTTTAAGCAAATAAACAGGATCGCCGGACTCTCTAGGGGTGAGGCGCAGGCGACGGTTCCCTCGCGACTCCTCGGATCTGCTGCTGGGCGGTGCGCCTCACTCGCGCTCACCCCCCCTCCCCCCGCGCGCTTCTTTGCTTTCATCTCTAAGGTGCAGCCTGTGTTCCCGGGATCAACCGCACAGACCCACAATGCATCAAATACAGTACGTCCGCAAAACGCTCACAAGCTAAGACACACTCGCAGGCGCTCCGCGACGTTTCTCCGAGGATCCCGTTGACACACTATGACTTCACGGCGGCAATAAATGGCTCTCAAATTTGAGTGCAGAATGAAACAGCTGTTTTGATCCAGGGCATTTTCAGAACTCGCAGGCAGGGAGGGCATGAATCAGTGTAATACACAGAGAGCCATATTTCACAGGACTATAATACAAAAGACGACCATTGAAAAACATGACAGCTTTTAATGTTCCTTATAAATCACCCAGAATGCTGCGGTGAGTGTGTTTGTGTGAGTGTGCAGAATATACGCAGTAAACAGAAGATTCAGATAGGGATTTCACAGGATCATATCATTATTATTACTGCACAAATAAAACACTGACACCTATTCATTAGCCTTTCCTGTAGCTTTGAGTCTATGTTTTATCTCTAGCCCTAGAGAAATGCTCTTTGAGTCAAACATGGTGGGCGGCTATAAAGCATGACCTTGTTTTATTTTTATATTTACAAAAACCAAATGAGAGACAGAGAGGAGGAGACAGTGAGAGAGAGAGAGAGAGAGAGAGAGAGAGAGAGAGAGAGAGAGAGAGGGGAAAGGGAGAGAGCACATAGTCCGTATTACTGGCGGAAGAGAAATAAAATAAAATAAAAAAAGGTGTGAATTCTCACACAGAGGTAGGGACACCAGACGGATGCGAGGCCGGGAGTGCAGACGAAGAGGGGGGGCGAAGGGTTGGGAGGGGCTGTGGGAGGGGTGAGGTGGGATGTGATGTGACCTAGTTACACCATTATATGCTGAATACTTAATGGCGCGTTTCATCATCGCAATCCCTCGCACTCGCAGAATCCACACAGCATTAGATTCATACATAACCCAACCCCATCCCCCACGTTGAGGGAGGAATTGTGGGTATTCCACTCAAAATCAATTTTTTTAAATGATATCGCCTACCAAAAACGTGCAATATACTGCTCATTTAAATGCTAAATAATTGAAATTGAAGAATGAGAATGATAGCAAAAAAAAAAAAAAAAACATTTCGAAAAATCCAAACGCTGAAAAATCTAATTTTATGGAATGTGAAAAATGTGGTTGATTTAGGAGGATATGAAGTGTTTGAGACACTCCTATGTGGTGATACATTTTTCATAAGATGTCATTTTTCACAAGCATCACGACACTGACACTGTACATATCTCCAGCTTATTAAACCTGGGTTGGGGATATGGAGCCACGTTCCTCTGAAACATAGGCATCGACATGCGAGCGAGGATAACCCGCCGGAGGTCAATATGACATAAAAAGAGCACGCTATGCTGCTCAGCAAAGCAGGAAGAGATGGACCGGGACATTGAAGGTGAAGGGCATGCCTTTCATGTTAACACGTCAAGCTGCGCTCGGTAATTTGGGAACGGACACCGAGAATAGAATCCTTGATCCGTAATGTTCACGCTCCTTTGGGATTGGGAGAAGAAGAGGTGGAGCTTTCTTTCCCAGAAAGCAGGGGGCAGTGGAGGGAAAACAGAAGATCAGGGAGACGTCAGCAGGAAGGGTGGAGGGGGTGGGGGGGTCGGTTGTGCAGTGCAGCCTGTGGTCGTCAATTGGTAGTCTGTGGAGGTGCCGGCCGTGTCAGAAGGGCTCTGCCTCAAGCTCATACACAGGGTGAGGGAGTGAACTGGGGATTGTGGGATCAGCAGCTCAGCACTGTTCTGTTTATTCTCTGACAAGGCTAGCTTCGCTCGCACACTTGAGTGTGGGGGAGAAAAAGAACACTATCGCCAACATTATTCTACCGTTTTCCCTTCCTCCAATCAGGTGCCAGAAAAGGACCAATTAAAGTGCTCCACAACATCTACCAAGAAACGGGGGGGAAAAGAATTCCCCAGCGAGGCAGAAAAAGCGTGATGTTCTTGACACCTTCACCGAAAGGAAAACCGATCAGAGAGAAAAGGAGTGGGGGGGACAAAAGGAATGTAACGTGCGGAAAACGTCGCCGACCGACGGAACATAAATCGGGTCTGTGGCTTTAATTGGCGGGCTTTGAACAAAATGAGACAAGATTCAACATCGATTGATATTGCCCGGCAATGCGAAGGCAATTTCCTCGCTCCAATGTGAATCCTCTCCCAGGATAGGAATCGAAGGGCCAGTTTGCGAAGACGCCCACAAATGAGTACAAAAGGCCAACATCAAAATCTGCCTCTGTTCCGTAATTCAGAAAAGCCCCACGGATTGGGGATGGGTCTTCAAAGTATAATTACTGGAAAGATCAGTTACATATTCAAAGAAGCAAAAAAATAAGATTTGCCCAGCCCCATTCTAATCTTTCCATTTCTAAAATACGAGACATTAAGTATCAAGGTCAATCCTCTTTGGTGGAATTGATTCTCTGCTTTTAAACGTATATTATCCGCGCCATTAAATGTCCATTACTGATTGATACTTAATAGTCTTTAAATCCTTTAACAGGTAATAATAATAACTTTTTATGGTTTATTTTGAAAACCAGTACAATGAAGATAGTGTTTATTCACCATTATGGCTGGAACAAGACCCAGTGGACACAGGGCACAATCTGGCTCGCCGCAGAGTATGACTACCTGTTTCCCCTCCCTCCATTTTAACAGAGCCGAAACCTCTGTAAGGTATAGACCCTCCCAAAATGTGATCAGCTTATCATTTTATCCCCGATTCAAGTCTATTTTTTGACCAACAAACATGGGGACGACAATGCTCCCCCAAAAAATGCCAAACCGGTCATACTTTTCATTTCATTCCCTTTCATTGGTTGCCATTTTTTGCCCTCTCAGTGAACAAAATAATGGCGTGTTCAAAGCGATACACAAAATCCTAATGATAATAACCACAAAAACAGCTTATCGGCAGTATAACAGGGGGGTAAAAGATGATTTAAATGCATTCAGGAGCAGAAATGCAATTAGCGTTATGTGTTAAGGAGGAGAAACGATGAAGGTGATGTGGACCGGCCCTCCGTGAATATTTCTGGAGGTGCCGTCGTGGGCTGGCGGAAGAAGCTGCTGCACTTAATTTCAGTTTGCCGATATTATGCTTCATGCGTTCGGACATGTTTGCGGGCCCGCTGCACAAGAGGCTGTGTGAAAGACACCAGTGTATCTGATTTCATTCAAACAAGATTTCAGATTCAATTAGCCCCCGTTCACCCCCTTTCCCCAGCCGCGGCTGAAACGCAGCGCCACGCGATCGTTCGAAACGCGATTACACAATCGGATTTTAATGGAAATACGGGGGTGCCGGCTGACATTTGCATCGAGTCGCCGGGCGGTTCCCCCGCCCCCGTCGCCCGGCCGTGCGACCCAGTCAGAGTTCTCCTGCTAATCCCGTCTCCGAGCCTTTAAGAAGCGTATCAAAAAACTCCACAATGCGGCCCCTGGCCGCCATTCAAACGATTCCACCCCTTTCCACGATTCTGTTATTCGTCCCACCGTATTCATAATCTGCTTTTTATTCTTAATCATTTTTTCCCTCCCACCCCCCCCTCCCCTCAGTGCAATGGGAATATGATTGGCAGCAGGATAATAGGATATCAGGCATGCAAGACGTATTTGGCACGCACTCAGAGTCTAATTCACCCCAAAGTGCCCCTTGTAATGCTGTGAGGCTCTGCATCACTTGCACGGCAGGGTGACTGTTCAGAGGAATTAAAAAAAAAAAATAAAATAACAAAAACGTGATGCATGCTCAATAAAATGAGTGGACATATTCCACTGTCTTTTTCACTTTGAGAAGGATTGGATAATGAACTTCACTCTGTGATGCAGTCGTGATGTCTTTCAGTCCTCTACGCATTTTGACCTTGTTATGAATGTTTATAAATCGCATGGCTTTATAATCAGATTCACATTATAAACAAAGCTATGCGTTATTTAACATAAATAAAAAATTGCAGCTATGGAACCTTTGGCTTCTCGGTAAACACAACTGATGGCTCCTCCAGAACGCATCGCTTTGATTAATTGCTTTTGTAAGGGTTATGTTTGATGTGACACTACAGCACATACAGATACCATCGAGATATTATTCCATGTTGTTTTACTGAATATATTGCCTTTCCTTCCATCGGACCTGTGCTCTGCCTACAGATGTTGTTGATTCAGACAAAAGAGCTTCTCTTTAATACTGCAGAAAGCTGCTGCCATAAGATTCAGTGAGCACAATTATTTCCTCAGCATTTTGAAGCTGTCATCACCTTCCCGTCCGTCCGTCACTGATAATTGCTGTCGCCTCATAAAATCATGTGACGGCGTGAGCATAGCCAGCTAGCGCACGTAGAGAGCGTGCTAATGATCACAATGCCATATAATTACCCTGCTGTGGGGCCCGGGACACACACAGTAGAGTACAGTATATAATTTGCGCATTCTTTAAAACGTCCATAATAAGCCGGGGCTCCATGGCATCTATAAGTACTGTGCAGACCAGGATTAGAGGCAGCGCTGTGTGATTGTGTGACCCCCAGACCCCCAGGATGCTGAGTTTGGTCCCCAGGGGAGCAGCTGTCACATGGCGGTGTGGTGTCAGATGATGGCACTTATCAGATTGGCAGGAGGGGCCGACTGACACAGCCCGTTAATGCGGCTCCTCAGAGCACTGACCGAGACATCGTCCCTGGCCGCCAGTGGTGTGTGTGTGTGCGTGCGTGTGTGTGTGACAGAGAGAGAGCCCTCCCTGGCGCCCCAGTTCACTCCAGTGCACATGTTCCAGAGCCCCATGCAGCAGCCACCCAGAGCCACCCAGAGCCCACATGGCTCTCACCCTGCTTCGGTTCCCCAGCCACAGCACGGACGGCCTGTGAGCTAATCCCGCACGCGAGCTCGGCACACGCGTGTACACACACGCACTCACGAACACGTGCGCACACTTGCGCATGCAGGCAGACACAGATTCACATGTTCACACATGCTAACACACAAATAGACATACTGTACACACTAACACCAGCACACACACACTCAAATAGACATAGAATACCACATACACAAAGACACACACATTCAGTCTCACTCAAAGACACACACAGTGGGTAGAAAAAGTGTTCACCCCCTTTTTTCACATTTTTCACATTTTATTTTCTTACTTCATGGAATCAAAATGGATTTAATTGAGATTTCTTGCCACTGATCAACACAAAATACTCAAATACCGTCAAATTAAAAAAACAACAACTCTAAAGATTTTTCTTAACGAATTACAAAAAACCTAAAGAAACCAAAAACAGACAATAACGCGGTTGAGGCTATTTCACAGTGAGGTGGTCTCAAGTGCTTCGGCACGGCAGACTGTGAAATGAGCTCCCGGTCTCCCCTGTGCTCTCTATTACCTCAGCTCCTTCTCCACTGGCCCGGGTTTTAATGCTCTCCTAATCAGCATCTCCCATTAAACGCGCTGGGGAAATGCTCATCGGGACCGGCTTTAGCCGTGCGTGCAGATGAGCCCAAATTGCAGGGCGTGGCAAATGCCTTCAAATGCCCTGCGACACGGACGGCCACGGAGTCGAGGACCGCTTCATTCCGAGGGAGAGTGAGAGGGGGCGAGTCCAGCCCAGTCAGATGGCGGGCCTTACGGACACATGCAGGAAATCGCCGGCGTGAGGCTCGGACGGATTGGCGGCGGCATTGGCGGTGAATCTTCTGGGGGTGGGGGGTGGGGGCTTGAATCTAATGACCGTGAATCTAATGACCGCGAGCAGGAGTGAAATGGCATGTCGGCAGGGGTTCGCTGGGGACCCTCCCGCGTGCCTGAGTTTAATGAACACTCTGTACATCTACATCTACCTCCCCCTCTCTCGCTCTCTCTCGCTATCTGTGTACCTTGCTCTCTCTATCTGTAAAACTTAATATGTATACATATACACTCCTCACACTTTCTCTCTATTAACCTCTCACTATGTGTGTGTACAGTATACTGTATATATACATTTCTCTCTGTAAACCTTTAACTATACATACCTCAGATTTTTTCTTTCAGTTTCTACCGCTCTTCCCTCTGTAAGCAACTATCTCTTTACTCATCCCTTTCTATGCCCTTATTTCTGTCTATACCCCCTCATCTTTTTCACCTTTACAATGGCCACCTCTTTTTCTTTGGCTCTTATTTTCAGTTAATGCTTTCCAACTTTTGACCCCCTTCTTTTTTTTTTCAAAGTTGAGAGCCCTCATCGAGAGTGTAATACAGACTGTGGTTTCTGAGCTGTCGGTTTACATGTGTGAGAGACAAGAGGTCTAAGGGAAATTCAGAGAGCTGGAGATTGGGTGTTGGTTAAACCAAGGCCTCTTTAAGCGCCGGTGACACGGAAAGATAATGAAGAAATATCATCTGCCATGGCGAGGGAACCCAAATCAAATGTGTGGCATGCTCCAGTAACACTGATCGAATGCATCGGCGGCTCGTACGTCACCTCTGATTTATTCATCAAACTCTGTTCAAAGTGCAGGGCCCATCAAGGGCCCTTTACGCACGCGTGTAATTACCACGAGCAGCGCATTCTCTCCGCGCGATGTAAAACAGCACCGAGGTGCAAATTACGACAGATAAGCGATGGCCCCGAATTCCTGAAACATGACCTTAGAACACTTGTCATCTTTATTGTTCATTACGGAATCGAGCGCCGCGATACGCTAACTAATCCCATTACGGTAATCCATGGGAAACAACTTATGGCATGATCGCGGCAGCCCCCCCGACTAATGTATGCAGGATTCAAATGAGCGCCGAATCAAAGTAATTAATTGCGGTTTCTGTTTAATTAGCCGTGCAGAGGTGCTATTCGTTGAGCCCTTAAAATCACAGCTCATTGCGCTTTCCCGCCCCGAGCATCTGTAGGGCATTCCACGCAAAGAAGGGAGCCGCCTGATAAAATCAACAGTTGTAGATGCGGTGCATCCTTTGTGTCTCTGGACGGGGCAGACAGGAAGCCGGCCGGCTTTGAATGGAGAGCACGGGGGGCACAGGCTGGCGAGGGCAAACCACTGCGTGCCTACCATATCTAACTGCCGGTGAACCCAACCTCTGAGTCTCCCAGCATCAATTCCATTCCGGCAGCCATTTTGTGCCTGCAACTACCAGCACGGGAAAAGCTTGCGTCAGTTAATGCTACGTTAATGTGTGCAGACAATCGCGTGTGATTGTTTCTGTTATACGGGCTTCGCGCGTGTTTGGTGGGAAGCCATGCTCAGGGGATGAATACAAAGTGGACTCTTAATAAAAACACACAATCTTGCACTGAGAGGTCCAGGTGTTTGGGCCTTCTCATTACATTACATTACATTACATTACAGGCATTTGGCAGACGCTCTTATCCAGAGCGACGTACAACAAAGCACACCAGGCACACAACACAGCCAGGGTCCAAGGTGAGGGTTACCTGTTAGTATCAATGTGAGTGGGAGAACACTTGTTTGTTTAACGAATGAAATGTAAAAGCGGCGGGGTTCAAGGCTTTACCTGAACATGTCCCCCAGGCCTTTCAGCACACCTTTCTTGGCTTTGCTCTTGTCCTTCTCCTTGTCCCTCTCTTGTTTCTTCCTCTCCTTCCCTCCCTTCTCCTTCTTCCTGTCCTCCTTGGCCCGGCCACCGCCGTTCACCTGCCTCTCCGACGCGCCGGGCAACCCGAGGTCCGTAGCGATGGAGTCCCGGCCGGAGCGGGAACTCTCCTCCGTATCCTCTTCCACTGAGAGAGAGAGACACGTTTGGGATAAGTATAAGTGCAGGACGGTGAACTGAAAATGATTCTATCATGACAGAGCTAAATGTAAAATAAAACAAAACAAATAATCAAAATCATCACAGGCAGAAGAGGAGAACTCATTGAGAAAACCCAATAATAAATAATCAATCAAGATTAACCACAGGAGAAGAAAACAACAAAAGGAAGATCAGAGTCCAAACACATGACTGATTTACATTTGACATTTTAGGCATTTAGCAGACGCTCTTATCCAGAGCGACTTACACAATTGAAATTTTTTCTTTTACATACAATCCATACAATACATACTGGATATTTTTACTGAAGCAATTCAGGTTAAGTACCTTGCTTAAGGGTACAACGACAGTGCCCCCACCTGGGGATCGAACCAGCAATCTCTGAGTTACAAGCCCAGTTCCCTAACCATAACACTACACAGCCGCCTAATGATGATCAACACATTCTTACTCAAACTTTGTCCTAAGCATTGATTAAATTCTATAATAATATAATATAGTAATATATGCCATTTAGCAGACGCTTTTATCCAAAGCGACTTACAGTAGTGAATGCATACATTTGTCAGTAGCCTATATGTGGTCCCAGTAGGAATTGAACCCACAACCTAAGTGTTGCCAACACCATGCTCTACCTACTGAGCCACACAGAACCATTCAGAAAATTCTACATACACTCGCACAGACCACCAGGCAGACTCTGGGGCCCAGTGATGCTGGTACAGCTCACAAATAAAGATTCGGAACCTGTGCTGGCCTAGAGTGTTGCGTCCTTCCTTCCGTTTGGATTCCTGGGCAATTTCCATGACAGACACGACTTAAAAATGACATACCATGAATTAGGGCAAAACTTATTGTTCAGATTGGGAGGGGGGTGGGGAGGTAACAGGTCCATTCTAGTAGAACAGGCCTGATAGTAGAACCTCACTGAGAACAATGAGGGGCTTACTGGGACATCACAGAGTGTTTCAATCGTTTCCATTAGTTTTCCCTCAGCAAAGAAAGACACCTTAGAATGATGGGCACCTTGAACACAATAAAAAGAGGGCCTGTGTGGAATTCAGACTTTCATCAGAGTTCCTATCATTTAATTCAGCCGGGTAGGTTCAAAGGAAGCAGCGCAGAGGTGGTGGCCGCACTTTGCCAGCCATGAATAGTTTCTTCCCCTCTGTGTGACAGCTGTCGCGCCGAGGTCACGCCGCACTGGTTTAATCCCGCAGAGGAGAGCCCGGCCATTATCAAAGGACCCAGCTTACGCTTGAGAAGTCATCTGGAGACAGATAAGCTTTAAAAAAAAACTCCCCACTTTGTTTCTTAACCTCTTTCGGCACATTTAACGACAGAAATGTGTCATCCATTACTGCAACGTACAAGAGTCCTGTAATATTTCATCATAGATCAAGGAGGAATTCTGTTATTTTAGGCGAGACGCACCTAATAAAATGGTCATTTTTGGTCCCCCCATGACATTTTCAGATTTTTCTGTATTTTGCTAAATAAACATCTATTTTCTCACACTGCATAATTAAAAATGGCCAAATAACAATAGTTCCATGTATTTTTAAGATTTTAAAAATCAATCAACAATGCCAGTATTTTATGGCTTATTACTCAATTCAGTCATTTGAATAATAATTCAATTCTTATCATTTTTAAGTTATCTCAACTTGTGAATAAGTTATTTTCACAATGTTGTTGGATGTATCCCTAAGATAATTACAGAGGGATTTTTTGATATCTTGTTAATTTAAGATGTTATTCGCAGTTATATCCCAAAAGGCAAAAACATTTTTTTATTTGCATACAGTTACATCTTGTAAATTGCTGAAATGTATAAAGCAAATATTCAAAATCCCCTCTGTATTTTTTTAATATTAAGTGTCTTAACAAAAGGAGATGTTAGTCACTCACTCCTATCTTGCTGTAACTAAATAAAAATGGTATGCATAAATTTGTATATTTAATGAGTGTATGCCTAGTTTGCATATTTAAATATACAATTTTAGTACAAAAGTGCAAAAAAAAGTTGTGACTACACTACACTACACCATATCGTACAGTACTATCCTATACTATACTGCACTGCATTATAGCATAGTATAATGCATATATCATAGTACACATATATGTAAACACAGTATATAGATATATACATATATATATATACTATCATACATAATACTAGCTGTACACAACAATAATTGAGCAATCCCCCCTGCACTATACATTCTATACTACACTGTACTGTACTAGGGTTCAGCTATTTAATGTACTCCATCAGGAATCAGACATAGGGTGGAAGTCCATTAAGGTTTCCATAAAGGCATTATCGTGCATTTTTTGTGCTTTAAACTTATTATGGTTTCAAAAACAGACATTTCAGACACTTCTTTGAACACACCAGGCAGCTGAAAAGTAGTACTGCCATGCTAATCGCCTTGTTTTATTTACACACCGAGATGCCACTGGGGGGTGTTTGCTTTGAAGACAGCGCTTTGTTCTCCTGACAGTCAAGTTTGGGGTTATCAAAATTCCCAGCAAGGCTTCAAGCAGGCGGAGCATCCGCATTTATAGATCTTCACACGCCGTTCCACTGGATTTGACTGTTGCCTCCCGTACAAGTTCATGAGATCAATTTCACTATTAGAGCTGCCATTATGCCGTCTCCCATTAGGTTCACAGATAAAATAAAGACCCCACGAAAACACATCCCCGCTGCCCTGCGGCTATGCTTCCTGCAGCCACCGCCGAAACAGAGCCATCGACTCTCGACTCTCGACTCTCGTCATGGGTCGACGCTGCGCACTGCGCATTCACCTGAAATGACATGGAGAATTCCCGAAATGGCAGGCATGGTGAAAAATGTAATTAATCCGTCACTGATTGCACGTTTAATTCCACTCTGAACTGAAAAAGAGAGACGGTATTAAAGGGGAAAAAAAGAAATCATGGATCTTAATTGCAAACCGTTTTTTCCGGAGAGCAGCCCCCTGTTCTGATCCATCGTTCATTATGTGAAGACGAGGTAGATGTTGAGGGGTGATTAAAGCTTATTAATGCACTCTACATTATAGACCGGAATGCTGGCTTTGATGGGGGCGTTATCAAAAGTCCTGCGATAGATTTTTAGCACGCCAGATGAGGCGTTCCGTGGTGAGAGAAGAGCGAGACAGGGTTCCCATTTCAAGGATGAGCATGGGATTTGTTTTCGCCCATTATCAGCACTTCCTTTCTGTGGCCATCTCAAAGGAAATTGCTGAAATGAAGTCTCACCGTAGAACAGTGTACGACAAGAACGGCAAGCAAATCTGCAGCTTAAACCTATTCAATTATGCAAAGGTTTTTTTCTCTCTTCTCTTTCAAGAAGATGATAAGACTAGCGGGCTCTGACCAGATATGGCTTTTATCACTCATTTTACAGAGGGGGCTTATCCTGACAGCCAGCGCAGTGGCAGAGTTCTCTGCGCCGAACTACATCTGGCAATTAAAACTCAGCGGAGATTAGACAACAGTGCTAATTTCTGCGGGTCTTAATGATCCCGTCTCAGATAACACGCTGGAGATGATAATGGTAACTCTCCCGGGGCGCCGGGGCTATGTGAATGCAAGCACTTTGCTTGTTATGATCAGGAACCAAGTAAAACTCAATCTGTTGCCAGTGGCGGCGTGGAAACCAAAGCCAGAAGCTCTAACGGGGAAGGAGGCTGTTAATTTCACCTGCCCAGGTCCAACTGTCACACAATGGGAACGGCTCCAGATCGAGCCAAAGAAAAGCAATGAAAAATATTTCAAAAGTGTACTGAAAAACCATACATCAATGAGTTAAGGTGTTGGCTAATGCCAGCCTGTAGAAAATTCCACAAAAAACTAATTTCATTTAAGTGATTAGAAAGGCTAAATGAAGCACATGTTCAAACGTTTCAAGTCTAGCATTTCTTCGAATCTTGATTTTTCTTCGTATAACTGGGTGTTAGGAGAGATAAGTGACATTTCTGGGTTCATTTATACAAAATATGCTCAGAATTCAGCTATTAAAAACCATGAAACACAAAGAACATGAATGCAACCAATACTTTTTAAAGGATATCTTGCGAGGACACATTTTTCCACACTAATGCCAAATTCTCATTTTATGTCAGTAAAAATTATTTCTATGGAAAAAAAGCCCACACACAAAAAAAAGCATTGCTTATCAGTCAACTTTGACTATTAACCTGGGTGACAAACACAGTCAGGTAGCTTTTATCTTAATTGAAAAACAGACTTATTTGAATATCACAAGCAGTGAATGCAATATACGTCTATTAAGGAATCTGCTGCCTTTTCATTCCTCCTGTGGGAGATAAGGCAGTATTTAATGCTGTGTAGACAGAGCTTAGCTGAACAAAGTCATCCATGCAAATCAGCCTTTTTCAAATTTCCCCCATGTTAATAACAGAATCCTCCAGTAGATAATACATATATATATATATACACTGCCCGTCCCAAAAAAAAGTCACACACTCTAATATTTCGTTGGACCGCCTTTAGCTTTGATTACGGCACGCATTCCCCATGGCATCGTTTCGATAAGCTTCTGCAATGTCACAACATTTATTTCCGTCCAGAGTTGCATTCATTTTTCGCCAAGATCTTGTATTGATGATGGGAGAGTCGGACCGCTGCGCAAAGTCTTCTCCAGCACATCCCAAAGATTCTTGGTACAGTGTGGTATAGTACTGTGGTATAGTGCGTCTAAAACTAGGCATTCAACTACAATGTTGCAGGTTCAATGCCCAGATTATTATGATTATTATCAATGTCTCTTTTGTTGTTGATAATAATAATAATATTAACAATAATAGTAATATATCACGTCTATAATGAGAGCACTACTGAGTGCAATGATAAATACTGGCTCTCTGACTCTCTTTCTCCTGCTGCACCATCACTGTTTGCCCACTGAGTCTCACAGCAGCTAAACTGTTAATTACTTTCAGGTGGAGATGCTCATTATTCACCCGCCTCTGCACCTCGTGCTCTGACTCCCGAATACCCAGCGCAGCTGTGAGCAAACCTGCCGATGGCACCCTCGTCTCGGGCCTGACACGCCCTGGCACTCCCTCACGGCCGTCTGTACTCCCGTGCGTGACGCGCAGACAAAAGAGGCAACGGCACAGCATCTCGACCCCCCCGGTGATAGCATACAGTCTTAAACCAGTCAGTGTACGTCCAATTAAGTGCCGTTTCAAACAGAGCTCAGAGACCCCACTGCCGGCTGCTGTGGATCAATACAATTTCTGTAACCTGTGCAAAAGTATCCCCCTTCCCAAAGAGAAAACAAAAATCGAAATTAAAAATAAATATGTTCCCGAGGTTTGTGGATGAAATATATATGAGGAAATATGAGGAAAATAAACTGAATTTGTTTGGGGAGATACAGCATCCTGCATTTATAATACTCGAGATGTCAAGTGACATTTGTCAGGTCAGCTGCCGATTGTGTTTTAGCGAACAGACCTCTATTGTGTCCTTATCGGGTAATTGTATGGAGGTGATAGCATTTCCAGTGTGTCTTGTTAATTGAGAGCATAGCAGGGAACGATGCAGGGAGTGCAGGGGTGAACAGGGACCAGGGACACGGCGGACAATTAACAGGGGATCGGCCACGGGGACAAGCGTACCACAGCCACCTGCATAAAACAGGGAGCCGGCGGGACTGTAGGCATATCACATGTCAGAATAAACGCGAATGCGCCAGAATTCGAAAGAAAGATGGATGACTCGTGATTTTTTCATTAAGCAAGGACGGTGTTTTTCAACTTTTTGCAGTCCGTTGGCGTTAATAGCTATGGTGCATTTTCCAGTTCAAATTTGTAAACAGGCCCAGAAGAAGAAGAAAAAAGGCAATTCCACAAGAGTCCTCCGGTAATCTATTCTCATACGAGTTAAAGGCAAAATGATAAAGGGCGCTGTGGGCCGATCTTCTGTTCGTATGCATTTATTTCCTTTTCCCCCCCGACAAGAAGCCCTGACCCACTTCTGTGAGGAGGTACGCCCCTGTATCCTAATTGTTCCAGATGGGAATTCATTTGGCGTCTCACTGCTCCAGTCAGAATATAAAGTAAGATTAAAGAGATAAAGAGGTGAACTGGGGGCCAGAGTGTCTCCAGTCTACCCTCAGGAGAACACGGTGTGAATCTGGCCACTTTTCACAGGAGCCTGTGATAGAATTCCCATGCGGATTGTACATTGAGTGGCAGTGAGTGCAGGTGCATGTGTGTGTGAGTGTGTGTACGTGAGACAATTAAATGAATGTCCTCAGAGTTGTAAAAAAAATAACAAAATCTTAATTTAAAATAAAAATTGGCAAAAAAACATGTATATACAGGTAGTAGCCAAAAAGGGGGAAACACCTATATGAAGTCACTTAATAGGGTGACTTCCAACTATGGTCTGCTCTGTAGAGTTCTAGACAGGCAGTTCTTGATTAAACTGCCTGCTCACGCCCAAGATTGAACTTTGCAGTCAATTGATTTAGAGCTGCTTGCCTGTTTAGGCTTGCACCTTGAACAGCACGGACATCATAATCCAGGAGCATGTGCTTCCATACAAACACAGTTTCCCTTTGTTGCCGATGTCTTTCCCTGTGTCTTATCCCTCATTTAGGGAACACTTCCAGGTCTCCATGCCCAGCTCTGTCTAGGGAACACTTAAGGGTCTCCATGCCCTCCACTATCTAGGGAACACTTCCAGGTCTCCATGCCCTCCACTATCTAGGGAACACTTCCAGGTCTACATGCCCTCCTCTGTCTAGGGAACACTTACAGGTCTCCATGCCTTCATCCTCCTCCTCTGGAGCCGGCTTGTCGTAGGACTTGTCAATAGCCGCCCTGAAGCTCTCGTTGCAGCCCCTCCCTCTGATAATCCGTGGGCGTGGCCGGTGGAAATTGATGTCTCCGTTTAGCGTCACCTCGGCAACGGCGGTCTGGAGGCTTTCCAGAGAGCTGGATTTTTTGAGGCCGAGTGACGGGCCCACATCTCGTGTCGGAGAACCTTTGATGGAAAATAATTCAGTGTTAGTGCAGATCTTAGTACAAATAGTCAACGTTCACTTGTATCCAAGTAGGACAGATGTTGTATTTACTATGCGTACTATTTAAGTACACATTTCAATCTGTAATTTGTAATTACCTAGTGATAAATAAGATCAGTCATTATTTGGAAAGTAATGATGACTCAGTTGGACATGTATAGTCATATTACCACATAGCTGTAGGCCTGACACAGCATATTAACAACAAAAATCCATTGAGGACCAGTTTAATCGCCCCATACATTTTAAGTGATCTTATTTATAAGTAAAAGGCTTTTTAAGCAATTCTTTCTTAAACCTTGACTGGTGTCCTCCTATAACAGTCCAGCACAGTAAATACAGAGGAGGGGGGAGATAGGAAGAGAGAGATACAGAGAGAGTACATAACATCACTACATTATAGAGGCAGAGAGGGAACAAAAGACAGGAAGGGAAGAAGACAATAGAGGAAGAGTGACCAAATAACTATTGACTCTTGAATATTAAGATTCACGACTGAACCATCTACCCACAGCATATGGCAGAGCAGAAACATGGTCCACTTGCAAGACAAGACTCTTCATTGCATTCGCAATGCAGCCAGCAAGAGGACAATACAGAACTGCACTTCACCCCAAATGTGAAAATAACACAGCTCTGTTCACAATTGTCAGCCCTGGAGGACAGAGACAGATAAGCCATCATTCCGACAGAGGAACGGAGGAGTGCAGTAATGGCTGCCTGTCACAGACTGAGGGGCAGCCAGTGACGCAAAAGCTACTCACTGATACCTCAAACACCTTAATTATCTCAATGATCTCATTAAGTTTCTTTCATTTAGTATTGTATTGGTGTGCTTCCATATTTGTATTGCTATATGCATGCTATGGCACCATACATGTATTGTTATAGTTATGTTATTGTATTGTTGTATTGTATTGTTATGTTTTCCATGCCCATAAAGGTAACCCTTAATTTACAAGATTGAGGGGGTGAGCGGGGAGAGAGAGGGGCTGGGAAAAGCTAGAGAGAGAGAGAGAGAGAGAGATCAAAAATGACATTATTTATTTCACAAAATACCCTAAGCAGTACCCAGCGTAGACATGTTCTCCCTCTCCCACTGTACCATACAGCTAAATGACGGATCGCACCGACAGAAGAAGAGTGATTGTACTTGGGTGGTCACGGGTGGGCGTGATGATGGGTCACAGGGCTTGAGAGGGAAGGTATAGGAGAGGCACACAGACTAAACGCCATTCATATCTCTCTCTCTCTCTCTCTCTCTCTCTCTCTCTCTCTCTCTCTCTCTCTCTCTCTCTCTCTCTCTCTCTCTCTCTCTCTCTCTCTCTCTCTCTCTCTCTCTCTCTCTCTCTCTCTCTCTCTCTCTCTCTCTCTCTCTCTCTCTCTCTCTCTCTCTCTCTCTCTCTCTCTCTCTCTCTCTCTCTCTCTCTCTCTCTCTCCACTCTCTTCAGCCCCTCAGCATAATGGCCTTCCTTCCGTGCATTTAATCCGTTCATTTATTTTTTAGAGATGTTTTAAGCTGCACGCTATGGGTCTTAAAAAGAGTCTCTTCAACCCCCCCCCCCACCTCCTCCTCCCTGCTCCCTTCGAAAGGAAAGGATGGAAAGAGGACATTAATCCTACGCCAGGGGAATATGCAGAAGTGAGATTTCAGATAGAGCCAGACCCGGATCGACATTGCATGCTCATTTCTGACTGCACGCTTCCGTACAAGCTGCTGACTGACCAGCTGAGTGGCTCTGACATAAAGCACGTTAACCAAATGCATGAGAAAAAGAAAAAAAAAGCCTCGCTATAAATTGAATGCACTGCCCGCAGAAGCAAAACAATATATGAAAATACCACTAAAGGTTCAGTACCTTCTGAGTGTCTCCACAGACAAATGGGCCCATTTCAAAGATAACCGGATGCACTAATTCACTGCTGCCGACTCAAAAATCATTAGAACCAACGGTTCAATTTATTGACATTTTAAGGGCAATGGATCTTACTCAACTGACTCTAACTGAAATGTAAAAAGAAAAAAAAACAATGTCTCTATTCAAGCACTGTTAAAGGAAACGTCTGCTTAGTTTTGAGTCCTTTAACCAATGTGAAGCGCTGCCGTCACTTACATAAGTGATATTGAGGCTGCCTGGGGGGTAGAGGCAGATATTGACGGACTTGTTCTAAGCAGACTTGATGTCAGTAGACGCCAGGTGACAGAACGCCCGTCTCTGAAATGTTTCCAGAGCTTCACTCGGACAGCGGTAATTATTTTTCCAATCGCAACAGCCTTTTGTTTAGAGTACGCAAGCGAAGCGAGACATGTATTGGTATCTAGTTTGTCAGGAGACATCTGTGTTCCTCCCTGGACATGGCTGTGCCTGCCCTCTTCAGACAGGAGGCACGTTTCCACTTCCAGTCTTTCTGCTCAGGAGCCCAGCTGCTGTCCCTCCTCCTGAAGTGCATTTCCTGCGTGGCATGCACGCTTTGCCCTGAAGGCAGCCGCTAAACGTTTTGAGTCTTTTCTGTAAGTATTACCGAGTGAAACTTTAAATAGACCGAGAAAAACAAATAAGGATCTATGATTTAAACTGATTTAAGTGGAGCTGTCGTGTGTATTTTCTTTTGGGGGAGCCTTCATGGCAAATAAAACGTGACAAGGACCGGTGCCGGCACAAGGGCCACTTATTGCCGGTGAATGATTCGGCGAATCCCTCTATTAGAAATGGCATTTCAGACGATCGATTCGGAAAAGAGAAAAGAAAAAAAAAAACGCTTTCATTTGAAGTTCCAGCTTTTTTTCTATTAGGAGTTCAAACCCCTCCCTCAAAAGTTGAGAACTTGGACTGCCTTACCAGTTGCAGAAGTTTTGCTGAATTTAAATGACTTAAAGATCAAAGTGCAGGGGGTGGGACTCTGTTCTTCTGCTGTTTAGCAGCAGGCAAGAGCTGCACATGCGTATGGCAGGCAGACGTGCTCCCATGCTCCCTTGTGAGTACCCTGCCCCTCTGTGAGTGCCCTGCCCTGGCAGATGTAGCCTGTTTGCCTGTGCGTCACATGTGGCTGAGCTCTGTGTAAACAGGGCCTGGTTCTGGGTCGCTGATCTCAGAAAGAATAGGCTGCCTAGGTTAGCTTTCGACCTGCCGTTGCTGGGACCTATCGGGAGTTTCCCCGAGTTATAACTACAGGACTCTACATGGCCCACGGCCCCCTTGTCACTGTTCGTAACGGCCCGGCGGCGTTCTTGTGGGGCACAGAATGTCACGGTCCACAAATACACAGGCTTTCTCATGCCTGTGTCCGACAGCAGTCTAGGCAACTGAATCCAGAACTTTCTGGAAACATTTATGTGGGCCAGATGACTCAATAGTTAATGAACCAAGCACGCTGAGAACAGGCCACCTACAGTACATTCTGCATGCTGTTTTGGTAGCAGGACACATTCCTGGTTACTCATTTATTTGTCTTGGAAGACTGTTCTTTCTTTAGTCTTTGTTTAAAATTTTTGCAAGACTCTATGTCATATACAGAACACCAGGCACAGGATATTAAAATGATACACAAAGACGCTGTATATTGTATGGAAAATAGCAAGGTGCCAATTCCCAGATATTTGTGCATTTGTACATTATTAACATACCGCCAATGTCATGCAAATGCGACGTTCTCAAAGCGCACGCATAAATCCCATTCAGTTCATTCACACTACAGCGGGTGCATATTTGGTGAGAGAGGCTTTCAGGATAAGGCGGAGATGAATGCAACAGTTCAGGGAGCAAAAATGACACCCATGACACAGTGTCTCAGAATTAGCATTCTACGGAAGCGCTTCAGAATCCCGTGTCTCCGAACCCCCGCCATTGTCTCTAGTCAGCGGTGCACGCGTCCGTGGGCCGCGTCGAAGCTCCGTCTCGTCTGCAGTCTTTAATTTGGGCGGAAATTTGCCGCCGTCTCGGGGGACGGCCCGACGCACGGCAGCCAGTCTATTATGCGATTCCCGCCACGTGGCGAACGCCGTTTTCCCCCCTCCTCGCTCGATGGAAGAATTACCGCCTCCACAAACACACAAGTCTCCCTCTCTCCGCGCTTTTTCTATCCTGCTAAGAAATTGAACACCTCACACCTTCAAAGCAAAGAGAGAGAGAGGGGGGAAAAAGGCCCTGTACACTGTACCTGATAGCTTCGGGATTAACAGGCTTTTCTTAATGTTTTATATAAGCTCGGTTTAGAGAAATGTTAAACACGTCCTTAATCAAGAACAACCAAAGGCAAGCAGGACACTTCACTTCCGAAAGACTGATTATCATTAAATGTTAAAGCAGATATTCCAAACTACATTAATAAATCACACGAGGTTATTGCAGAGGCTGCTGCTATGGAATAATTAGTCCTGCTAAAACGATGCTCCAGCGACCATTCTTTCATCGTAAAGCCACGCATGTAAAGATCCATGCGTCGACAGGAGCTCCATTATACATAATTTATTCCGCGTGCAGGGGATTTAAGCAAAGCGTTAAAAGGGTAATTAAGCTAAAAATAGGTCTTGGGTGACCTGGGAGCCTGTGTCCCCACGTTCCAGCGCAAGCTAAACGGCCCCGGGGTCGACAGGGATGCGGCGGCGTCTCTGCCAGCCTGCCTTCATTAGCGGCTTGGGAGACGGACCCGTCTCTTGGCCATCCGCTGTACATCTGTCAAGTTATTACGCGGTTGCCATGCCCGCTCCTCAGCATCATCATCCTCGCCACGTCACTGGTTACTGTGGTGCCATTGGTGATGCTTTCAGATACATTCCATCACACATACACACACACACACACACACACACACACACACACACACACACACACACAATCTCTCTATCCTGTATATGTGTGTGTGTGTGTGTGTGTGTGTGTGTGTATATACATCTATACACACACAGAATTGTCCAACTTGGCTCCTAATGTTTGAACTCATAGGTTACGCTTTGACCTTGACCATCAATTATAGAAAAAAAGGTCAACAGGTGCCCGCTTGCACACCCACACACTTCCTGTTACATGACTGGATTTGGACGGATTAACGCCTAATCCCTTTATGTTTTCGTAGGCACTATTTTGGGGTTGGGTCTCTCTCCTCTGGGTAGATATGCCCAAGGGCCTGTGCTCTAAGCTCCTCTCATGCAGGAGAGGAGACACTGAGAAGCTGTCAGAAATGCGTGCGCTCCCTGCTGTTCCTGACTTTCCCCGCACAGCCCTGACAAGGGACAAGCCTCTTTGTTTGCTCTTGTTGTAGCTTTCTTTTTTGTGCATTTTTTCTTGTTATGTTTTTCTCTTGATACAATTCCACTTAAGACCACTTAAGTCTCCAGAAATAAAACCAATGAGAAAAGCCACCCACAGATCAAGCTGTTCCTTTATGCAGGTGCTGCAGTAGACCGAAATATGTGTGTACAGAGTACTGAACTAGAGAGCCACTCTTACAGGGTTTATTTACACGTTCTATGAAGGGTCGAACAAAAACAGCCTTCATAAAAATGATTTAAACATTAATAAACACCTGTGCCAACCGACAAAGGCTGCTATAGGGTGTGCTATGTCACAACAGACCCTACGACGGTATGTCAGCCTATGCCAACTGTTTTGTAAATATGCTAAAGGTGTTTTCAGGGGCCTCCTGGGTGGTTGAATGTCCGACGCTGCCCACTGCGACCGGGGTTCGATTTCACCAGGTCGCGCCAGTTTCAGCTCTGGCCGGGAGTGCCACTACGGGGCGGCAATTGGCTATCCGCCACAGGGTGGGAAGCCGATACAAGCTTGCTGCATATAGGAGTGGGCCTCTGCGCATACTGGAGTTACGATTTCGGAAGAGGCCGCATGTCACTGCCGGTTTCAGGACTATGGCAGCAAGCAGTCAATATGAGGGAGGGGATAATTGACATGAAAATGAGGGTATAATTGGCTACTAAATTGGAAGGTAAATGGGGAAAATAAGCAGAAAGATAAAATAGCAATAAAAAAAAGATTTAAAAAAAAGGTGTTTTCAGGAATGTCCGACGCTGCCCACTGCGACCGGGGTTCGATTTCACCAGGTCGCGCCAGTTTCAGCTCTGGCAGTGCCACTACGGGCGGCAATTGGCTATCCGCCCCAGGGTGGGAAGCCGATACAAGCTTGCTGCATATAGGAGTGGGCCTCTGCGCATACTGGAGTTACGATTTCGGAAGAGGCCGCATGTCACTGCCGGTTTCAGGACTATGGCAGCAAGCTGTCAATATGAGGAGGATAATTGACATGAAAATGAGGGTATAATTGGCTACTAAATTGGAAGGTAAATGGGGAAAATAAGCAGAAAGATAAAATAGCAATAAAAAAAAAGATTTAAAAAAAAAAGGTGTTTTCAGTTCTTGGGGGATTTTTATAGTTCTTCTGCAGAACATTTGTAAGAAAGTTTCCATTTCAAAATTCACTGCGCTGGTAAACTGAAATGTACTGGCACAACAAGTTTAACTACACCCACTGTTTTGCATCCCCTGTGTTTGCTTTCCCCATGCTGTTTTGAAATAAATCTCCTGAAAGCTTTAATACGAGCAGAGCAGGCAATGCGACTCTGAAACCACCCCGACTGACACTGAGGGTTTAATTGCAGTCAGCCAAGTAGAACTACTGCCACTGAATGTCTCTTACTTTTTAAATGAAATTCCATTACCTGTGGCATAATCAATGTTTTCTTCAATCACATTCAGAAAACAGTAAGTAGTGCCACATTGTCCCCCCCAGAAAAACAACTGCCAAACCTATATTTACTGCCTCAATTGAACTCTCCCTGAAAACCTCTTTGATCTCCCTGCAATTACCTCAAATTGCTTTCTAAATATTCAAAGTGTGAGAGTGTGCTCTTCGGGGGGGAAGGAAAAAGAGCCGATGAAATGGCAGGTGACGGGGCCTCGACTCTGGAGAGACTGAGGGTCAGACTCCACAATGAGCTAGAGAGAGACCTCACAGCTGCAACCACTAGAGATACCCTCAGAGAGACCTCGCTGGTGCCTCAATGACAGACACCCTAGGAGAGAGAGATCATCGCCGATGCCTCCCCTTTAGAGATACCCTTCGAGAGATCTTATAGCCAGCTCCTCAAACCTGTCTCCTATAGAGATACCCTCAGAGAGACCTCATAGCAGCCTCCTTTTGAGATACCATTGGGAAGACCCCAGAGTTGCCTCCATTGGAGACGCCCCCCAGAGAGACCCATCCATCACCCATTGGCCAGTGAGTGCGCACAGCCCCGGACACACTGCCAAGGTTCCCCCGCGCGCGCCCAGCCTCGCCCCTTCTTCTTACCTGCCATCCTCTCTGAGCTCGGGGTGAGGTTAGTCTCGTCAGATACTGTTAAAAGGCATAAACAATTAGGTTTGGTTAGTACCAGACATTCCACATGCCCGATCCCAGCATCAGAGATTCAGTTCCTGTTAATATTGTGCTCTTTCATGGCAATGAAAGACAACATGCAAATGACTTTGGATTAAAAAAGGAGAGAAGAGAAAGAAGAAGAGGCAGGTGAAACGAGTCATTTGGAACATCATTCAGAAGTGGAGACATATTAAACACCATGCAGAGCTGTCAATCAGTCAGCCCACGGGCAGATTGGTTATTATGTGTTAGCATATTACTTTCATCCCCGGCACCGTGTACTGGTGTCTTTTTCCATCTCCACAGTCTTGTTTCACATCTAAATGGAATCAAACCTTGCGGACAGTTAGGGATAATTATAGGGTGAGGGGATTCACATTCACATTCATGAAGGGCTCCTGGTGATCTGATTCCACTCTAAATGCAAGACAAGAACGAGAGAAAGAAATCCTACTTAAGGAAAAAAAAAAAAAAAAAAAAAAAGGTGGTTTCTGAAGAGAAGAACGAGTGTCCCATCAAGAGAATTTGTTGGAATTGAAAAACGGTTGAAACACCCCCAGAGGAAGGCTTTTAGAGGTGGCTGTCATTCCCCACATAAAGACACTGCTCTGATTTCCACACATCTGGAGTCTTTTCTGGAAAGTTTGGAGTCTGTTCCGTTGTTTCCATCATTTCTGCGACAGCGCTGGGAACAAGTTCACGGAGAAAAATGCACGGCTGTTGCTACTGTATTGATAACTGACATCTTGTTCAGCGAAACATTCGTTCTAACACTCCCTTTCCTTTTACAGCATGCACAGTAATGGACTTCTGGGCCGCAGAAATTCAGAAAATAATACCCTGATCTTCTGAAATCCTTGTGCTTTTTTGCTTTAAGATTTCCATCTTTCCATTTCCATGTTACTGTCATATCTCTCTCTCTCTCTCTCTCTCTCTCTCTCTCTCTCACTCTCTTTTGAATCAGTTCAATTCAAATTGCTTTACTGGCATGACACGATGACTTTCATATTGCCAAAGCACACACATTTACAATTACAGACATAACACATCAACAGATTTACATGTTCAGACATAAGACGCAGAAATATATACAGACATTGTCCGACATAAGCTACGGGCACTCATTCCTTATCCCTCAACTTGTGGCAGGTAGCATATTGTGAGGCCAAGTTTACATATTCCTTCTTTTCCCTAATGCCAGCAGTTGCTGGTGTTTGAGATTTAGACATTTGGGGCAGATTTTTTGTCAATTCTGGGCAATGTAATATAATCAGTCAGTCAGTCAGTCAGTCAGTCAGTCTCTCTCTCTCTCTTTCTTCATGGCTGTCCTGAGCACTATGGAGCAATGAATATAAATCCCATTTGAATTTTAGTAGTCAGCGCTGCAGCAGCTTCACGCAGCGATGTGCCACAGGAAGATCTCATTAATTGACTGTACACTTCCAGACTGCCTTCACGCTGCGAGGTCGTCAGGCGTCTAATCAGCGGCTCCGTGATTACAGCTCCGCCCCGACGACACCCACGTGGGCAGAGGCTCCAGTGGACAGGCAGCGACAGTGACTCCCCGGAGGAGCGGGAGCCGTGTCTTATAAGGCACAGTCCTGTCCTGATTGCAATCGTAGCTGCAATTATGGGATGTCCAACTGATAATTCAGGATTCCACAGTTAGCACAATGCATTGCAAAAACAGACAGAGAAAGCGGAATACGCAGCTCTTCAATTTGGAGATGCGTGTGGGGCGTACAAGGGTTTTTAAAGGGTTTTTTAAATAAATCAATTTCCTGTAAGATACAGCAGCGTGGGCTCACTGGAGCATCCAGTTATTTGGTGCACAATTAAGATGCACTCTGATTAATTATGACAGAAAGCATTCAACAGGAGTACTTAGTTGCAGAGAAATAGAAGTTGTCTACCATTATGGTCTGGGCTTATCAAATATGTGCACTCATATTCAATTTAATTGATACTGAAGGAGTAATGCATGTAAAATAAATAACATTTTTATTTTTTATTTTTTATCTCTCCTCAGGCTGTCTGCGAATTCCATCATCTCTTGGGCTAAGTGCTTCCCCCCCCCTCCCCTCCCCCCATCACTCATCTGATAGAGGGGAAGGTCTCAGGGCAGAGGAAATAGGAGTTTTCAGGACCTGCACTGTAGGCTTGGAGCACAGACCTTTCTCACACAGAAAAATCTCTCGAGGCATTCTGATCTGATCCCAGCCCTCAATAAGCTCTAGATAGAAATGGATCTTATCTGTGGTGATTACTCACTCAGCCGAGCGGCTCCCTCCCCTGTGTCAGTCTGACTTTTGATGCTTGTCATGGCTATAACCTGCACTGTTCCCTACCCAGAAACGCTCTATCACTCCGCAAAGTCTTAGGCCCGATGTTTGGAAGCTGGGCTGCCCGCAAAGGATCATGGGACATGAGTAAAAGGATACGGGGGTGGGGCCCTGCAGTGGAATGGTTATGGAACTCGGAATGTAACGATGTAACAATGACGATGATTCACTGCTATAAGGATTGGGGAGCGTCTTGCAATGAAGATTTGTGAATAGGGGGGCGGTGCGGAGGTCGTGGGGGTTTGTCTCGGCCAATACCTAAATCCATGCTCTTGGACTTGCGCGTCTTGATCAACTCCAGCTGGCTGGCATCGCCGAACTGCTTGGTCCGCTTCTCCGACATGCTCTGCCGTCCGAAGCCCTCCCGCTGGAAGGCACTATCAGGGTCGGCATCAGGGCTGAGGGAACTGGGAGAGGGAAGATAATCAAACGCAGACAGCGGTAAGGGACAGTCGGCGAACAAACGGGAGTTGCAGCTTCAGGTTGTGGGTGGGGCATTGCAGCTGTACGCTTGAGAAGGGGTCTAATCCTACATTGTGCCGTATTTATTCAATGAATATCCAGGTGCGTAAATGGATCAAATCTTTAAAGAAAAACAAGCTGTAAATCACACAAGATAAGGCTGTTTGCCAAGACATAATACTGTAACATGTAGAAACGACTGCATCGTGGTGCTGGCCAAGGCAAACACAATATATTCACAACATTGAAAATGACTCCACTCCTTAATGCCTTCAATAACAGCTGGATGTCTTACAAGAAGAGGCTTCAAGGATTAAAAAAATATAAAATAAATGTATACCTTTGGTATGGGCATGAGTACTCAATAAGGACGTTACTACTCATTAACATATGTTTCAGTTGCTTTAATATAATTAAGACTATACACTTTTTTAACACAGTTTTTAAAACGGCGTGTTTTCAGAGTGGATTGACGGTTTCCACAAGGCATCATGTGGCTATCAACACCGTGTTCTATTCTGGAATTATACAATTCTTTGAGGATGCCATTAGCAGCCCATTATGTTGTCATCAATTAGGATCAGCTAGATCAATGTTACGGCATGTTCTAGAATAAACATCAGTACTATGAATTGATTGTTTAATAAGATAAAAGTAGCCCGGTTAGAAGAATGTTGCTCCTTCTCATGTTCAATAAATTAATTTCAAATTGCGTTGTTTTCTTTGTTGGCAAATTGATGGTAACTGACTTTCACGTTGACTCTGTGCCTCTGTTCCTCACACCTAAGTGTAAAATATGAAGTTGTTGGGCTGACTCTTTAGGTTGAGAGGTTATGTCCTAAATCCTTCAGCTGAAGAGGTGCTAACGCACTGTGGAGCCTCGTCCTTGAGCGGGACAATTGGACGTTGATGCGTAGATCGGTGCGCTGATGCCCGGCTCGGAGGAGCAGCGGGTTGCAGCCACTCGATAGTCTGGATGCCACGCGGGTTCAGATTGCGACCCCGCCTGCCCTTTTGAGTGGGTATCAGAGCCTGCATCTTAATTGAAAGCAAATAAAAGTGGAGGTGGAGAGGCGTGAAGGAGATGGGCCGTGGCCAAAGCCCATTGCATCTGCATGCAAGAGTGAACGCCGCAATTAAAACAAGAACCTTTTCCTTTTTTTTGGTTTCTATTCTTTTTATGGGGGTTTCCAATTTGTGGCGAGGTGAGACAGTGACACACACACACACACACACACACACACACACACACACACACACACACACACACACACACACACACACACACAAACACGTGCGCACACACACACACACACATATGCACACACGCATGCACACGCCCACCCACAAACACACACACACACACACACACACACACACACACACACACACACACACACACACACACACACATACACACACACACACACACACACACGTGCACACACGCACACACACGCAGGCAGAAACAGAAACACACACACACACACGCGGCATGGCCCGCCATGCTGAGTACACATTAGATCAGGATGTTTAATCTAAGATGGCGCATGTGGCGAGATCAGCAGGCAAGGGGACTCGAGTGCTGGCCTGATAACCCCGGCCGTCAGAGCTGTGGACAGAGTCCTCCTGCCTTTAACAAACAGCCCATTAGCCAGGCACAGTCTGTGGATGCGGGGGAATCGGGAACACACTGAGACAGAGGGGCTGAACGAGTGTGAGTGTATGAATGAGTGAGTATGCCTGCTTAACAGAGGGTGAAAGCGAGATAGAATATGGGAGAGTAAAAACAAGATAATGAGTGTGTGTATGAATAGTGTATGCACAAATGATGTTAAGAGTTCGTGCGTGAGTAAATAGGAGTGAATATGAGTGAGCGAGATTGAGAGAATGAGTCAACCAGTGAATAAGGGACTGTGTGGGGAGTGAACATAAGAACATAAGAATACATAATGACGAGAATAGAGCAAGTGTGAACGAATGTGCGTTGGACGGAGTGGGAAAATCCAGGACGAGGACACGGCTCGGTGAGCGCGTACGAGGGAGTGAGTCAGCGAGCGATGATGCACGAGAGAAGCGCAAGTGGGTACGGGTCCGAGTAGCGACAGTCATTCCTCCCTCTGGTCTGGGCCACGTCCCGCCTGCGAGGTGCCAGGCTGGGACCTTGTGGGCCATGCCAGAGAAAGAACAGCACAGCGCTCTGAGTAGTACCAGCCGTGCGCCTGAGTCATGCCACACTGCTGCCCACCCCCCCCACACACACACATGCTGACTCACTGACTGTCTGGCCTGGAGATTCCGTGCTGAACTCCCACCAATCCATCTGAGAGCACAGATCTCCGGCTCCCATTCCAGGATATTGCGGCGTCTGCTATCTAACCTCGCGTCGGCCATTTCGAGCAAACTTTCCCAAAGTAACACAAGAAAATATCCATGTTCTTTAAGAGGTCATCTGTCTAGACAGAGGCGAATGCACATTTTGAATTTTGTGAAATAGGCTGGAAATATTTATTCTGGTGGTGGTTCTAGCTGTCTCAAACAGAGTCTGAAGAGGATGGTGGTTTGGGAAGCTACAGAAAACCTTGGTGCAATTTAAAATGATGTGAGCGGAGCCTGAGGCCTGTCAGGGCCAGATAGTCGCAGCGCAAACTTTTATTTCTTAATTTAACTTTTTAACTTTTTACATTTATTTTCAGACAAGTTGAAATCAAAATCACCCATAAGAATGAACTCCTTATTGTGGTCACATTCTTTGAAGAGTTTATAGAATTTTATAGAAGAGTTTATAGAGCTAGGCTACACCAGTGCTCAATATACCGCCTGCTTTCTAAGTGTTCTTAAAAACCTCACGCAAAGAGGAGAGTTGCAATTAAGGCATGCTTTAGTTAATCAGACAGAAGAGCTAATCAGCCTAATTTACGAAATCTCCACCCTGTTTCAGCGTGCTCACCCCAGGTATACATATGCATAACAGATTGAACTATTCATCTAAAGGAAAGGCGCAAAGTGACTTAACCCGCGCAAATGACATCCTAATAGTGATAAAGGAGTAAATAGTAAATCCGATGTAAATACCGTGACCTCGTAGTGACTGCTTTTACGTTAGAAAAGCAGTCGCAATCCTTTTGTAAATCTGACCCTCGGGGTTTGGTTAGTAATGAAGAGCGGGCTTGTTTATCTGAGGCCAAGGCATGTCTAGCCTTGCTTAGCTATCGCGCTGTGATCAGAGGGCCCAGGAGCAGAGAGATGGGGAAGTGGACCTGTTCACCGGCAGCAGACACAGTATTCATTTAATCCCCCCTCTGTTCTTTTTCATCATCGCACATCTGCCGAACGGCGTCTTTTAAACCCGAGTCTGCCTTAACCCTCCGGATACAGAAAGTGTTCCCACGATTCGTCTGTATTTAGTAGGTTCTAAATGGCAGTGTTTTGACTAATCTGACAAACACAAGTGCAAACGGCCACGGCGAACACAGGCTGCCTGTCACACTGCGAGGGATAAGATTGGGGATGAATCATCGCGCCATGCTCCTACTGAATTCGCCTCCAGGATGACAAATATACAAACCTGGGCAAATCTGTCATGCGGTAAAGACGCGAGCCAGCTTGGTGACCCCCGTCCACTTTTCCAGAGGGGAATGCAGTGTTCCGGTCCAGCCCACGCCTTCCCTCCAACCCGGGTGCAACGTGCATCCCCCCCAGAGTGAGCCCAGAATGGGCCTTTACCTCAGCACGGCCTATTTCTAAACACATGTGACACCCTCAGGAGCCCTGGGGAAAGGGCCTGTATCTGGGGCGTGTCAGCGCTGGTTCCCATGGTGACACCCCGCCCACACTGTGCACTTTGCGGTTCAGAAGAATGGGGGAGAGAGCGACGGAATTGAGTCTAAACTCCGGCCCCTGTCCCTACCCCTTCCGGCCTGAGGACTGTGCTGTTTATACAATGGCAGGACTGAGAAAAGGGAGAAGATTTCTGACCTACATTTATTTCCAACGAACGTGTGAGATTGAAACTCCTGCACCATAACACCCCCAATGCAGTTTTTTAGCACGTAGAAATTAATTCCCTCTTGGCAACAATGCTTATGAATTTGATATTAGTCTTACACATTTTTGCACTTAACGTCCTATTAACCTTGTGTCATCTCCCACAAGGGAAAAAAGACCACTACACTTTGCATGAAACTGATGAAAAGTAAAGTGCATTTAAAAGAAAGAAAAAAAAAAAAAGATAAAATATCCTTTTCCTGTTTCTATTACAAACCATGAGTCATGCGATGTCACTTTCTGTAACGCTCGTTTTACAGAATCTCCATCTTGGCTATGAACATAAAACTATCCTCCAGATGGTTAGAGATGAGGACCTGGGTCTTTTGGCATGGCAGGCAAAAGATCTCAGGCAAAATTGGCCTGCAGTTCTCGCCCCATTTTCATACTGTACAGTATATCAAAGTACCATGCACAAAGAAGCACTACAGCAATGTCCTTCTTCATCGTCATTGGTGATGGTTGAGGTGAGTCACCCCTCCCCTTTCACTATATTGCACTTTGAGCTCCTGAGATGAAAGGCACTATATAAAATGCAATCCATTCTTCTTATTATAAACACTATAGTAAGGCATCCTTCGACATAAAGTGCAGAGCAACACTGATGGAAAGAAGGCCAAGCAGATTCAGCGGATGAACATTCGGGGTAATGCCTTGAGATGTGAGATGGCGGAGAGGGCGTCTCTAAATGGGTCTTGGCTTCCTCTGGCTCAGCCTTGGACGGGAGCCGCAAAGCAGTGCGGATCTTAAGGTCGGGCATTACGAGTGTAATAAGCACGGTGCCAAAATTAAACTGATCGTTACTAAAGCCATTAGGCTTCAAAACAAATATATAGCAGCTGGGGAGTGGAGGAATAGGGTAGACGTTAATGATTAATGCCAGCATTGCCACACAACCCTCAGCTGAGAATCAGCGTACGTACATAAATCGAAATATACAATCGGGCGGTACGATATATAATGGGTGGTAAGAAGGGTACAATTTCCTCCCTTAACCACAACATGGAATGTGGGTGTATGGCACCAGAATTAACACGTCTAAGTGAAACAGAGTAAATGAAAAATGCGGCCTGCTCCTGGATTTCACACCCTCAAAAGAATGTACTTCTCCGCAAGGAAATAATCCATACCGCGCTCTAGGATAAACAATTATGTGTGTAGAGTGTAATGGTTTATATCATTAATAGAAAGTAGTTTAAAACAAGAAATTAGCAAAAAAAACAAATGCCCTTTGCAAGCAAGCAAACTGTACCAATTATACAACATAACTAATATGAAATGTTTTCTCATCCCAACTCTGAAATCTGGATAGCATGCTTGCCCTGAGTTTCATTTTTGACTTGAGCAGCGGTTAAAAGCGGTTTCTATAAATCAGAATGGATGCTTCCCTATTGTTCAGAAGGTTCTCATCCAAAATGAACAAGCATAACAAATTGCTTACAGACAAACTAGCGAGCCTTACGTCTCAGCCTTTACATCTCAGCCTTTTTTCCGAACAGGAAGTGAACACTTCAGACCACAAACAGTTCAAGTTCATAAGTCGGTCGTAAAAGAAGACCTCAGCTATAGTGCTTTACTAAAAGGGATCCATTACATTTTTGGTTCTGTTTAAAGAAAGAAAAACATTAAAAAAACAATTGAGAGTAGAGTGGGCAAGCTGTTCTCCTTATATGAACAATGAACAGTGAAGTTCGAATGCCCTTACAAACCGCTCTGAACAGGCCTGCCCAAAAGGGAAGAAGCAGCACAAATCAATAATGGTGTGATTCTGGAGGAGAAGAAGGTGTCATCCCTGGGCCCACAGGAGGCCTTTATGGGGGTCAAATGACGAATCACAGTTGAGGCCCTTCTCAAGCCTGGGCCAAGCTGAGTGCCCAAAATCAATCCAATCAAATTAGTGACACACACACACACACACACACACACACACACACACACACACACACACACACACACACACACACACATAAACTCCCTGGGACTCAAAATGGACACACTTCAAGCCTTCCATCTTGATTGCACCCGCCTGTATACAACCGATACTTTTGCACCATATTGCCGAAAACATCACAGAAAGGCTCCTGCTGGGTTGAACTCAACAAACCAATGGGTCAATGGGTTTCCTTCACGCCAACTTTCTTTCAGACGGCTAACTGTTCCATCGAAACAAATGGCAGGATTCAATCAACGCGTGTCCTTAACAGACTCGCAGTGAAAAGTCCTGTGATATTTTCCTCAGTTCGAAGAGTTCAACGACCTCCAAAATGTAGCTGTGAAACTGTGAACATTTTGATTTTACATGCAAGTGAAAATTAAAGACAAATGTTGATTGAACCCAGGCTAAAGGATCTAGATGTCAAAAATTGGAACAGGAACCCAAGCTAAATGAAGTTGCATTGTTGAGATGTCCTCTTTAAATGACATACTTAGAGCTAACTATCAGCGCCTCCGCCCACACGTATTGATCCTGGACAGGCTATTGCGATGGAGGATATCATGTGACGCAGCTCAACAATTTGCACAGATAAATTTTGCCCTCGCTGTGCACACAGCCACAGCCCCTTCACTCCCCTCTGTTGCGATTATATTTGTTTTCATTTATGTCTCTGGCAGTGTTCGCTTTTAAGTGAGCTTCCCTCTTCAATTAAATTGCTTTGTATTGCTGGGAGTCATTTAATGTTAATTTGTACAGACTTACAACCATTGAAGCTGACAGAAAAAATTATTCACACAACGCATATGTTGAGAAGTGTTTTATTTGGAAGTGGTGCGTAATGAGCTGGTATGATCTTGGGAACTCTCTCCCCATCTCTCTCCCCCATCTCCCTCTCTTTCTCAGCCTCTCCTCCATCTCCATGTCCCCCATATCCCTCTCTTTCCCCCCATCTCTCTCCATTTCTCTGTCTCTCCTCCATCTCCCTCTCCCCCCCATCTCTCTCCCCCATCTCCCTCTCTTTGTCCCGATCTCTCTCTTTCTCTCTCTCTTCCCCATATCACTCTCTCTGTCTCTCGCACGCACACACACAGAGCATTGTTTCCCATAGGAGACATGATATTCCAGCAGCACAATGAAGGGGAAAAACAGCCCTGCTATTTGTGGGGATTCTGAAAGCCACGATGAAGCCGGCTGACGGCCCTAACAATTAAGACGTCTTTGTCTGAGGGTTTTCACTGTGCTTTTTATATATTTTTATCTCCATTGTGTTTATGCATTTTAATTGAATTCTAAGAGGGTGACTTTTCCCATCACTACAGGAGGAAAATGGGAGGAGAGCGCTGCCGGCACGCCGCCCGTGGAGATTCAGCTGTGTCACAGGCAGTGGGGGGGACGCGGAGACGGGGGGTGGTCCGGCAGAGGGAACAGCTGGGGAGGGCAAACGACAGGAACGGCAGCGTGTAAACACGCTGTAATACCACTACTCTTTTGAGTCATTTTAATATTTATAACTGGAAGACAACTATTAGCATGAGGAGTATGAACCGCGCCTCTGTGATTGCTCTTCGCAGAATCAGACTCAAGAGAGGAACCAGTAGCGCTCTTTACGGGTTGAGGGGCCTTAAAGTAAACACTGTTTTTACGGAAATGCTAAATGAGTCCCACCACATAAATATGTGAATACATTTTTGCAGTCTTACCGTGCTTAAAGTTCAAATCTGTATTTTTGTTCTGTCCACGAACACGAGTTCACGTTGTCAAAATATGGACAATGACGGGCGCGGGCCACAGAGTCCATTTCCTGCTATGGCACCCGACAGACTGTCACAACTGTCACAGGAATTATGTTTCCACCTGTGACATCTCAGGGAGGCAGGAAGCGGTCACCTGCGCTCTCTTGTCACGCTGAACTTTTCCTGTGCAAAAAAAGCACGGGGCGCCTTAATCAGACCTGACTCCGCACTCAAATACGGTGACACTGACAGAAAGCACATCTACCAGAATGCTGTCAGTCAAGTTCCACACTGAACACATTGGGATTTTGATGAGGAGGCTCTGCCGTCAGGAGATGCCAGAGTTCCGCACAGGCTGCCCCTGGTGGCAGAATGGAGGAAATTGCCTCAGTGAAAAGCAATAGTGCTTGGTGCCTTTGGGCTGTGTTCAAAGAGAAGGTGATTACCTCTTCAAAGATGGCGAGGTAACTAACAGATCAAAGGAGAACAGGAACCCGTGCACCTGTGTGTGCTGTCCTCAATTCAGAGGGCCCTCAATGCTGTGAGTGGTCTGTGGAGATGGAAATATACCTGAATACTAAGTTATTTAAATGAAAAAAAACAGGACTGTGGCATTGCTGTTTCACACAAAGAACCATCACCCCACGGGGTGCTGAGAGACAATGTCTCCCTCTCCATTAGAGCCGCAGTGCATGCGCACACGCGCACACGCACACACGCACGCACGCACACACTACCACTACATAACTAATAGAGATTCACTGTGTTGTGATCTGATGAGAGTGCATGGCACAATGAACACTGTGTCCCTCTGCTGGAGTGACTTCTGTCTGGAAGGATCAGCCCACCCCCACACATCACCCATGTGTCGTGAGCTGGCCACCCCACACACAGCCCACACACAGTCCGTCACACCTCACACGTCCACGCAAAACAGCCAAAACGTGGGGTCACACCCACAGCCGAGAATCACTGCACTTCACACTACAGCAGGTTGCCATACGCATCCGATTACGCATACGTAAATATACACAGCTTTGTGTCCATAACAAACTGACACGGTGCTTAGATAGAAAACAGCAAGGAGCACAGGAATGCTGAAGTGCAGTTCGGATTAGTCTGGATCAAAGGTCAATTCAAACCTGCACGGAATACGTACAGAAAGCTGCTTTGTGTAATGGAATGGCACGCACCAAGCGCAGAAGGACTACATGCTGTCAACCAGTGGAGAATTCAAACAACTTCTGTTGTAAACTCCAATTCACTTGTGCCAAACCCAGCTCTGATCACATCACGTGGCACTGAAGCACGTGTATTTTTTCATCAGAGGAAGGGTACCGGAGATGAACAGGAGGACAGCGCACCGCCAATCTAATCAGCGTGAGTGACAAAGATCGCTGAAAGCTGACGATAGGACGTCCTCTGCAGAACGTGGCGGGGAGTGGAGGGAGGACCAGCATGAGACTGAGAGGGGGAAAACGGAGACGCCCTGGCCATTTGTTTCAACGCCTCTCTTGGCTTACAACAAAAAATCTGATCACCAAGGAACTCTGGGTAATCCCAATGCCTTTCCCCACGCCACCCACCAACAATTGTCCTCCGTCTGCCACCAAACGTCAAGTGCTTGAGGCCGGAGTCCGTGACGGCTCTGACTGCTACGGCTGTAAATGGAGTTAACTGGAGTAGTGCTTCAGAACTGTCACTCCTCCGTCTGAACTTCTGCTGAAGCGAGAGAGAAGAACAGAAACCGAGAGAGAGAACGCGTCCTCTGTGTCTGTGAGCTCCTCGGTGCTCCGCGGTCACGCCACTGTGGTGAAGTGCCATTCGGCGCGTTCACAGAGTACAGGCTCAGACCGCAAGTGTCCGGCGCGGGGGGGGGGGGCGAATTGTAGGTGTGAATGTAAATTACAGGCAGAGGAGAAGTCATCTTAGGTTCCCTGCGTCACACAGCCCAACATTCATATCATCACATTGAGCTCAGAGTGGTCTCAGCGCAAACAGGGTGCCATTGCAACTAATCTAAAGGTAAATAACAAGCATCCATCACGCCCGACATGTAGGAATTGAAACACAGCACAAAATCACCCTTAACTATCGAGCAACACCCACAAAGGAGGAAATGCTAGTACCTTCCATTACATCGTGACTGACCTTCACTTTCAGTTTAATTGTTTTGTAGTTTATGCTTTAATATGTATTTTGTTGGTGTACTGTTGTCATAGATACCAAATAAATTCCTATACAACTGTTCTTCTCTGAATTCTTCAGCGAATTCCTGTCCTTAGACCAGGTCAAATTAGTTCAACAGGCGCTGATTTAGCCATATAGGCTCTATAGAAAATTATTTATATTTTTCAAAATAAGTCGTTTGAGAAAAACTGGCAACCCCCATTGCAATGTTATGTTGACTTAGTTCTCTTCAAGACACGTGACATCTTGTTGCAAGCACATCATTTTCTTGATAGAACATATATTCACAGCATATTGGCGGGACCAAGCCTGATTCCGGAGTTCGTCATGGTATTTCATGGTATTTCGTCATAGCTTTTCGAAGCAAATTGCTGAATCTATTTTGGTGTCAACAACTACGGCAATACGTGGCAGCCTACTCTGCCGTTCTGTCATAGCCATGACACACTGGTATCCCATATTTAGGTCTGAAATATAATGACAGATGATCTCCCATACCACTGCTGTGCGAAAAAAGTATTTCTAACAGTAATAATTAGACATTATTCAAATTTTGTCAAAATATTAAAAAATATTCTATAAGAAAAATATTTGTGAAGACTTCTGTTACGCCATACTTCAATAGATAGTTTGGACAATCTCAAAGCCTATGTTTCAGAACATCCTATTAAGATGTTGCTTCAGCATGGAATGGCTGAAGTTCAAAGGTCAAAGGGTAAGTTTCAAAGGTTAAGAGCAATGCTGTCCAACATAAGAGTGAGCCCAAGGCCTGGCTGCATTTCAACATCAGGAAATTATGATAGTCCAGTATTCATAATACGCTTTCTGCAAATTATTTTTACTTTTGTGGGGGGAAACAAACTGAGTCCACCTCTAGGCTTGCCACTTCCACAGCACAAACACACAAACTGGACAGTACAGAAACATTATCTCACTAAAAAACTAGGTCACTTTACTAATGTATCCCATGCGAGGAGCAGTTTTAGATTAAAAACAGCCATTTATCTCAGGGCCAGTCACATTAATGTGCTAATGTGGGGGATCGTTCCCTTGATATGGGAGTGTATTGCAGGATAGCCAAAAGAACTGGGTTACAAGGTTTCAGAAGAAAGATATGCTGTGCAATTATAAGCATATTACATACGGTGGGTAAGCTACTGTATAAGCCTTCAGGGGGAGGGAGAAAAAACATAATATGGGACTAGAGGTGAGACTACAATAATTTCCTGCCGTGCATATTCAATTACTGCAGTTTGGGTTCAGAGTTTTTCTTTTTAATTGAAATGAAAAAAAAAAAAAAAAACATGATGAACTTGAGTTCCTCTGACCCAGATTGTGAGAGTGTTTGTGTGGGACAGAGTGTGTGTCCATGTGTGTGTGTGTGTGTGTGTTTCTCTGTGGTTTTACAGTCTGTGTAAGAGTGTGTGTGTGAGTGTTAAGCAGCTGAGACATTAATAATTCAGAATAACCTGAGGCTGTTCTATAGAGAACACTCCTGCTCTGTGTGTGTGTGTGTGTGTGTGTGTGTGTGTGTGTGTGTGTGTGTGTGTGTGTGCATGCACATGTGTATGCATGTTGTGTCTCTACTGTCTGTGGCAGTGACAAACTTCTGACATCACATGAACAAAGAGCAAAGATTCAATTATTTTAATTTAATTTAATTAATTTAATTATAAGTGTAATTCATTCATAATGAATGTGAAAAATCTGCTCTCTAGGGGGGGAAAAACATATATTATACTGTATTTTTTTTAACAGATCTCATATTTTGCTTTTTGTGCCAACTGCTCCATTCCGTCTTGTGTACCAAGAGCGACATGCCGTGCAAGGAAGCAATGGTGCTGCAGCTCTGTCCAATAGCGGCCCGTGTCATGTTTTGATATGACCTTGCCTGACCAATCCAGGGAAAGGGAAAAACAGAATCGCAGTGCTGTCTCTGGGGCTAAAAATAGAATGCGGGGAAGATTCTAGAACCCTTCACCTTCTGCCGTTCCACAAGCAAAACACTCATCTAGAAGTGGACAGCCACAGTCCTTCCATCAATGAGGGCACTCTGAGGAGGAAGGAGACTGCCCTGCCGCTGTCTGTAGGCCTGGTAACAGACAGGCCTAGTGGTTTTTCCTCTGGAAATACTGCCGGTCTGTGGCATGTGGAGGAGCAAAAAAATCCACACAGAGCAGGCTCATATTCGGCGGCTGGAGGGGGGAACTCGCTGCGCTCTCAGCTCCGCGTGGTTTGGCATGGGGGGACTCCAGGGAGCATTAGCCAAGGGATCCTGCACACTGTTAGCGTTACTCGGCTCGCCATATGAAACATTCCCCCATTCCACTCATTCCTGCAGGCCAAAAGAACGATTTAGACCCGAGAAGCCACCAGAGCAGTCCTCACCGACGCTGGGGATCGCGGTCCTCTGCCCCGTCCATTTGCCTCTGGGATTAACGTGCTATTAAAGCGCAGAAAGGAACGGCGAGGAGCGCATTGGGGTGTTGAGCTAATCCCGCAGACTTCAGTGCCTCCGCGTTGTCCCTCGCACTTGGCGACGACCGTCACGCAAAGACGACACATTTAAAGTAAGTACCCTTAAGAGCACCGTCAATAATTCACAAGAGTCACTGAGAATGTCACGATGATTTCAGAATACACCGTGAAAGGCGTGTCCCTACTGTGACCTGTACGATAACGTGGATAAACAAAAACGGCCAATCAAAAAGGCATTAAACACCATTGGCCTAAGCGAAAAAACATTCACAGGGAGTGTTGATATCGTATGACCAGAGTTACGGCAGATGTGAGATCTGTTTGCAACACAAACCACCTGTCCCCTCCGCTGGCAGATACATTATCTACATCTGACCTGAGCACGCTAGCATCCCTGCGTAGATCTCCGTTCTGTGAGCTCGCTTTCAAAACCGTCCAGCTGGGTGTCTCTTTATTTTTTGAGGTCAGTTTACTCCCTTCCTGAATACCTCTTGCAAGGGTGCTGACCTCCCGAAACTGTCAGTGCATTTCTCAACAGGCAACTTATCAGAGGCCGTCAGGTGCAGGTGGAATCTGCAGCGTACCGAACGCCCCCACAGTAAACTCCCTAAATCTGGCCCCCTGCCCCCTTTCTCAGATTCCACTGGTACCTGAAGCGTTGCACTCGAGCGAGGGGAGAATGGACAATAAAGGCACTGACACCCATTCCCACGAAAACGGTTCAAGTGTGTTTCACAAAACGATAGTTCAATTAAAGTTTAAATGTACTTCCATAGAGCTAACATGAAGCTGGCACAGCACAGAGAGAGAGAGAGAGAGAGAGAGAGAGAGAGAGAGAGAGAGAGAGGGAGAGAGAGGGAGAGAGAGAGAGAGAGAGAGAGAGAGAGAGAGAGAGAGAGAGAGAGAGGGAGAGAGAGAGGAGAGAGGGAGGGAGAGGAGAGAGAGAGAGAGAGAGAGAGAGAGAGAGAGAGAGAGAGAGAGAGAGAGAGAGAGAGAGAGTGCCCGTATTGCCTGAATTCATAACAGCCTCACACACTGTCATGCTTTTAATGCCACCTTCAGAACAATGTCACAACTGAAAACATCCTGAAGCAAAAAAACAAACAAAAAATAACAAACAGACTCCCTCACCACTCGTTCTGTGCTGGTATGTCTCTGGCCCAGGAGGGAGGAGTCTCTGCCGTGAAGCCCATGTCATCGTGGGAGCTGGAGGATGATTGGTCAGACAGATGTGCAGGGAGAACAGGTGGCCTATCATCTTCAATGATGACGGTGTCATCTTGGGGCATGTTCACAGTAGGGGACAGCTGGTAGTTACCTGTGTGGAGAATAGAGACAGACAGACACATGTCAGGGACTCTACTGTTAAGTGTGCTGCGCACGCGCACGCACACGCAGACACACGCACACACACATACATACGCGGGTGAGGAGAATAAGAGTTGGGGATAGTAGGCATGCAAATAAATCTTTATTTCTGATTATTTGAATAGATTAGTATGACCTGTCATTCAGGGTTATTACATTTTCATATTGCATTTGGTATTTTTAAATATTATAGAAATGAAAAAGTATCTCATACACCTGAATAAGCATTCTTCAAAGTAAGAGTTGTTTAATCAAATATGCTCCACAATTCCCTTCATATATATATATATATATATATATATATATATATACACATATATATACTGTATATATATAGAAAGTCAGACATTTTGAGAAATGTTCACGAATAAAGTGTGTATGGGAACATTCCTCAGGAAATCAAATTCATGGCTAATAAGCAAAGCAGAAGAAAATAGACTGACACCTATCATGACCCCATTAAACATATTGGTATTGCTGTGTTGTGAAAATGCAGGGTAAATGTGTGTGTGTAAGGTGTGATCCTACACATTTATAATAATTTGTTTCAGATTTTCTCCCATTTTCTCCCAATTTAGAATAACACCCGCTGTTTTCAAGTCAATCCCCCCTTGTAAACTCCATTGACTCCAGAACCACTCCTGTGCGCAGGAACATCCTGTCGGGTTCCCTCCCCCTCCCTGGGGCGGATGTCTCCGCCCCGCTTCCCTCCCCCACCCGACTCTGGGGCGGACAACTCAATTGCCGTCTCCTCTGGTGGACCCACTCCCCGCCAGTACTACGAACCACTCTGTGCACGGCCCTGTCGGCTTCCCTCCCCCTCCCTGGGCGGACAGCCAATTCGAATCCTCGGCCAGAACCGGGCACGGCCGGTGGAATCAAACCCTGGTGGCAAACCCTGGTCGCCGTGGCCATGGTTGGACGTTCAAACCACTGGACCACGTGGGAGGGTGACCCTACACATTTATGATTTGAGCGCAGAGTGTAGAGTACATTTTTACAGTCACCTGCTGAGCTGTGCAAGTGCAATAAAACTCTTATGGAATACGAGGCTAGCCTGATCTCTGTTCCCATCATCTGAACAAGCCTGCTGAAGCATCCACTTGTCAGTTCATTTCTGGAGTCAACCCGATACCTTCTGCCTCATCAAACTGTCTGTCTATGAGCCCAGGGATTCAAAACTGAGAGCGGCACCTAAAGAACTATTCATTCACAGCAGGACAGTCTTAAATCTCTCTCTCTCTACACACACACACACACACACACACACACACACACACACACACACACACACACACACACACACACACACACACACACACACACAAACACAAACACAAACAAACAAACACACACACACACATACATGTGCACACACACGTGCACAAATACAAATAATAAAAATAAATAAAGCAGAACACATGCTTGCCATTAGGATCGAAGCTCTAGCTGAACTCAAATAAATTACTTGACTTCCTGTGCATGTTGCTAAACGTAAATTTGTTGCGATTACTGAGGAGTAATTTTGTATATCTAGGAGCTTAACAGTAAGTGTATGTAACTGGTACCAGATGAACAACTGTTTGCCCTGGCCAGCTCCCAGCAAGAATCAGGCTGAATGCAGTTTCATTTTGCCTCAGCCAATGAAAAAATGTATGGGATATTCATGAATATAAACTCCTGCCATAATGTGTCGTATACTTCATGTCGAGCGTGTCTGTGAATAAGCTGTTCTCTACAGCCGATCTATTTATGAAACCTTCTAATGGCCCCGCGTAATGAGAGATTACAGCCATTTCTGTTATCAATCTGTTTGGATTGCAAAGCAGAGAAAGAGATACTCAAACAGACGAGAAGCACTGTGCCAGCAGAGCAGTCTGATTTTCACAGGGCCCTGTATTTCTGAGCGCCTTAACATACATTTACGCCTTAACATACGTTTACATGTGGTTCTCTGTGGCTCAGTTGGTAGAGCACAGTGTTGGCAACGCTTAGGTTGTGGGTTCAATCCCCACTGGGGCCACATATACTGAAAATGTATGCATTCACTACTGTAAGTCGCTTTGGATAAAAGCGTCTGCTAAATGGCGTATATTACATTTGTCACCAGATAGAAGGACTCTTTGTGTCGCGTTAGAACACTGGACTCCAGGGTGATTGGTCGGTAGGTTTACAGTGTAAACCCAGTAAAATAAAAAATAAATTAAGTAGCTCTATGAAGGGGCTAATGAGCATGATAAATCATATCCCCAATAAGGGCATCTATTGGCCAGATAAACAGAGCCTGTCTCCCTACTCCCGTGGCCGAGAGACTGCACTGTAAGGTAGATGCTCTGGTCATTTGGGGCGGGATGGCCCTGTCCTGTGCCCTCGTCTCTGCGCTGGCACACATCCCCTTTCTACCCCGCAGGGCGGCAAACGCACGCACTCAGAGAAATGAGTCCAATCTCTCACCCTGTAGACCAAACGCGGCACAGGCAATTGAATCACGTCTGTAATTTGGGCCAAGGAGTTACGGCCGTGCTCACAGAGAGGGGAAGTTAGTTAGACTTAACGCAAACTAATCAAATTTGGCCCGGAATTAACGCCACCGTGATTAACACTTTACAAAGGCGGTCATTCGTTTTTACACGTCGAATTCGCATTTTACAAAAAGGAAGGAAGGAAAAACATATTTATGTTCATTAACGTAAGAGCGGAAGGAGAGCGCTTTAGGGAAGGGTATATTTATGAGCAGATGCGTGCTTTCCTCGCTGAAATCTGATTAAACCTCCAGAAGAATGTGAGCCACATGATGTGGTTTTTACGACTGTGTGTGTATATTGTTGTGAGAGAAAAAAATAAAACATTACAACAGGGAAAAAAGAAAAAAGCGATTTGCTCTCATTTAGGCCTTCTGTCCCCATTAGCATTACCATTACACACTGAAAACAGAAAGAGCTTAAGACCCTTCACAATAGGGAGCAGACACACCCCTCTTTTACACCTTCTGCTTCCTGAGATGTTTTATTTTTTATGCCATTTATTGGACAAAATATTTGTAGATAAAATGTTTCTCTCCTTTTTCTTCCTTCCTCAAAAACGGACACACCAGAAGTGATCTTCAATTGACATATGACCAATACTGGGAAAATGACCGATAAAGCAGATCTCAATCATACGATCAACACCTCGAGTATGTTTGATGTAAAATCTAAAGAATAAATCCATAATGTGTTTTTTTCCCACCTAAAACAAACAGCAGAAACAATCTGTGAAGTGAGCAGATTCAGTTTACAAACCCAGTGAGTTTTAATATGCAATCAACATAATATACAGGTTTTCCTAAGTAGCCAGACATTGTATAATGTTTTAAAAAAAGTAAAAATGTGTAAATAAGTATACTAATATATCTAAAACTATTTAAAACATCTCTTGACTCAACAACAAGAGGCAGGCAGTGTGGTATAATGGTTAGGGAGCTGGGCTTGTAACGTTAAGGTTGCAGGTTCAATCCCCAGGTGGGACACTGCTGTTGTACCCTTGAGCAAGGTACTTAACCTGAATTGCTTCAGTTAATATCCAGCTGTATAGATGGATTGTAAAGAAATGTAAACTGTAAGTCGCTCTGGATAAGAGCGTCTGATAAATGCCTGTAATGTAATGTAATGTAATCTTCCATGTGATAACCACCTGCCATACAGTATATGTTCACCAAGACATGCACTCTGCATCTAATGTCAGTGAAATCAAAATGTATCACGGCCATCTTTCAAAATAAATTCCACTGGCCTGAAAGTCTTTGAACTGTGACTATATGTATGGCAAAAAAGAGAGGATTTTCCTTCCCCACAGCAATGCAAGCTGGATTCCAATTGTACGCATATCTAATCTCTGACTATTGCTTTGAATTAATGTACTGCTTTTTCGTGCAATGTCAAATCAGTCGTTTCACTAAAATTCGAATCTCCGCACAACACACGGAACAAAGAGTTGATGTTCTATTTCCACGTTAAACATGTTGACTATCCCGTTTTCCTGGAATTGAACTTTTTTTGTTGGTTCCATCTGATAAAATAACGCGAGTATGCTTGATGACATGTCCTTTGAAGTCCTGATTAACTTTCTGACAGTGAACACTGCTCAACACATACGTTCAGCTTGTTGGGCTTTCATGAAAGCATTGCCATAATATTGCATCACCAGATCAAAGATGTGGCCCACAGCTGTATAAAAGTTACATTAAGATCACAGAGACCTTGTGTGATCTCAAGTGTGACAGTAAGCTCTAATTTAACACAGTAAAATGCACAACTCAAATATATTTCTTAAAAACGACTGTCATATTAAACTTCATTATTTAATAATTAGTAGAAAGACACGAGCGTAAAACCATTAACATACACATAAATACGGATATAAATAGCCGTATGAACCGCTGAAACCGCGCAATGTTTTCATGAGCATCACAAAGTAGTGCGTGCGTTCGTTATTACGAACCATTGTATTTAACTCAATTTTTAAACTATAATATGCCTTATGGCAGTCCGTTCGTAAGTACGAGTTGTCCGTAAGCCGGATGTTCGTAACCCGGGGACTGCCTGTACATGTAAATACATTAAAAAAATTTTTAAAAGGTTTATAAATTTGAGGGGGAAATCACATTCACCCCTTCACCCCACCTATGGCGGGGAATGGGAACAGTTGAAGTGATGCTGAGGGGAAGTAGAAGAATAAGAATGAGAAGAAGGAGAAGGGTAGAAAAAGGAGGAGGAATGGGAGGAATAAGAATGAGAAGGGTCACTGTTTAATTTAGGGAGTGCGGGGGCAAAAAGAGAAAAGAACAAGTGAGCGAATCAGAGTGTGTGCGCTTGCGGTGGAGGGATACGAATGGAGCGCGGCCGGTTTGTGACGGCTCTGAGGTCACATGCACTGGTACTGCGCCGTACCGCACCTGCAGGGCTGCAGCTGATTGATAAGACAGGAAGCAGACCCTCTCTTCCAAAGATGACCTTTCACTACAGGAGGGCCTTTAAAGTCTTGCGCCTGACAAATTATTTTGACACCTTCCACACCACTTGTCCGCGTCCATTACACAGTCAGCCGCTGGACCAAGATTAGAGGGCGACAAGAAAACACTTTAATGCGAAAAGGAACATAATTGTTTATCGCCAAGGTTTATCATTCTTATTGGCAGCGGCGCCGCAGCTAGTAAACGACGAGTGCGGATCCCTGCGGGGGGAAAAATGATCCGATTTTCAACACTGACAGGACTCCAGCACGGCGTCCTCTGTTTCAGACCGCTTTTATGCGACTGAGCCCTGACAGAGACATGATCGTGACAGGACTTTTTATTATCTGAGGCTTACTGAGACGTGGCACCATTCAGTCATTGAAAAAGAGAATACTTTGACCACTGTGAGGCAGCTAATGCTCTGCATGGTAACCGAAGGAAAGCGCTCGATTTCCGAGGCGAGCGCTTCCCAAATGACGCTCTGTTGTGCTTTCGTCTTTTCATGACCGCGCAAAACAAATTGAAATGTCTTCACTCAAAAAGGAGCAAGTGACGCTTTTGTCTGTCGGGAATGAGACTGAGGTTAGCTCGGGATAAAGTCTCATTTTTATTTCTCGGGGATCCTTAATGCTTCCCAGACTCGGGCTCCTTTAAAGGAGCTCTTTGGGTTAACCGTCTGTCCCGTTGCCTAATTTCCAGCGTGACACGTGTCCTATCACGGGGAGGGCATGACCACCGCCGCCGCTGTCGCTTTGAGGCGCTATAATTAGCCGCACAATCCAGACGCCCCCTGAACACAAGCTCAAACAAATAGCCTATGTGTGGAAGTAGGCCCTGCTTCATATTTTGGAATGAACTCCAACAGACGATCTGTGCTTTTTTTTTTTTTTTTTTTTTTTTTACAGTGCAGGAACTTGCAAATATATTTTACATGGGTTGGTTTTTTTCCGTACAAATACTAATTTATAGTCCTTGATTTTACCCACTAGCAGAATCAATGAAACCACCAGACATTTGAATGACTTCTTAAAGCAAGGGGTGGATGTTGGTTGGTATGCTACTGTATGTTTATCCTGGTCTATTGAGGTTTCCAACTCAAACATCGGTGGTAGAATTCAATTACTTGTTGTGTATAAAATGTGCCTCACACAATTACGGAACCACCTGAACACTTCACAATTGGAACACTTTTTCACTACATGTCAATAAAAGATAGATCTACACTAAAGTTAAAGGAATTGCCTTTCAATTAAGGGACATCATTCAGATTAAGTGTAACAGGTTTAAATATATAGTTTAGTTTATTTAATAGAAGAAACTTGACATGCAAAATGTCTTAATTTCACGTTAAAAGGCACCAAGAATGTAAAAAATGTATCAATTTGTGATTGGTGTATGGTGATGATTTCACTGCTTTTCACAAGATTTAGTGAAAGGATATCTCTATTTAAATTGATAAAAGTACCATCTACTTTCTTTTTAGTTTCCTTCTTTGAAGTTGAAACATTGTCAACTCAGTTTTTTCGTGTCTTCAACTGGTCAAAAAGGTGCCACAGAAATGTTGTCACAGATATATATTCTAATGCCTTGAAATAACATGAAATAAACCTTTAAAATAATTAAAAAATAAAAAAATTATAAAAGCAAGGGGTGGATGTGATGTACCGTTAGGCTGTAGCGCACCGACAGGGTGAAGTGAAACGGTCCAAACGGCGCTGGCTATGAGGAGCGCGATGGGAGCCCTGCAGAGACGAGAGCCCACAGGCGCACGCCTCAGCTCAGCTCCCCTTCAGCCTAACTGGGGCCTTGTGGCCTGTGCCTTCGAGAGACACTTCACTCCGCTGCGCTGAAAAATGGATGGAGCACTGCTCAGTGGACTAATCCTCTATGAACTGTAAGAGGCAGGAGCACGGCGGCACGTACACCCCATGGATCAATGTCTCTGAGGCCAAGAGCACACCCTCCCCCTCCCCCTCCTCCTCCTCCTCTGAGCCCAATTCTTTGAGGCTGAGGTGAAAGGTTGCTCCTTTTTCCATTGTCCTCTTCCTCGTAAGGAAACTTACCTAAAAGCCCTCCTTCTTTCAGGATTATTGATGAAGACACAGGGCACCAGGCGACGTGCAGAGGAGAACGGAGAACGTCGCATTCGCACACGGACCAGTTCACAGCAGGTGATCCCAGTGTGGCAAGGCTTTTTTGATGCCAACTGCTATTGAAACCACTCCTCGCCGGTCAATCCCATTTTTTGTTGTTTGATTGGACCATTTCTTAACTGTATCTGTTTTCAATCCCACAATATGCCCTCTGCTGTATGCTATTTAGACCAAAGGACTGTGGGGGCAAAATGAGTCCAGTATGCAGTCAGAGAACATAAGCAAGGCACTGGAGAGCTTATCCATTCAGGAACACAGACCCCACCGAGTCAAGCTGTGTCAGTGCCTACACTCGTTTGTTACAAAGGTCTCAAGGTGGGCGTTAAGGCAGCTTTACGAAAGGTCTGCACAGCAATCAACAGTGCAATTCACCATTCCCTCTGACATTATATATCCGCCTAAATGTTGCCCGTCTGAGGGGTCAGCCAATTTAAATCAGGACGAATTGTCTAGGTGATATCTGTGTCTGCAGTATTTAGCCTTTAAATGTCACGCGGTCAGCGCGTCATTTAAATTCACTGTGACCTTTTCACATGGGATCAAGTGGAAAAAGTGTGCTAACTTCCAGGTTAGAGCCCCAGCAAGGAGTATGACAGAGAGCCAAACGAGGAAACGAGGAGCTCTGAGCGTTCACACGGACCCACTACCGCCAGGTACATCGCTGGTACAGACAGGTGTGCCTGAGTCTACACCTCAGTATCCAGATTTTGCAGGAAGCAACCGATTTCGCAGCAGGGAAAAGGGTAGAAATGTGGATGTGTGTGCGCATATCTGTTTGATATTACTACCGATGGGGCGGAATGCATTTACAGTGAGACAAGACCTGACACAGGCCTCAGGGGTACGTTTTCTGCAAGTAACATGCAAACCTCAATTTAAGTCACGTATAGTATATTTAATATTTAATATATATTCATTTACATTTACATATATATATATATATATACTGTATATACATACATACGGTACATGCATACTGTACATGCATGCATACATTTATAATATTTTTTTATATATTTATACATGACATCCATAACTATTCCCCAAAAACACATGTCACAACACCATAATCGTGTTTCCTTGGCTTGTAGTCTTGCCTCTTGCTGGAGGTCTGTAGCTACGCAGGGTGTGCACATATTCAGTTACAGTATAATAGGTTTTTATCAGGATAATACAATTCGACATCATGTCTGAACTATCCCTTATCCCCTAAGCACTTTGTTCTTTGGGCCAATTCAAGGATACGCAGCACACTACAGAATCACTGGCTATTCAATAGCTCCAATGGTAGCAGGATTCTTAAACAAAGGATTCTTAAACAAAAATGTAATTTTGCTCACGCACTCACAATATGGAACACTGTGCTGTATGCTTTTAATGATACTTTGTTATACCAATATAAACACAAAATAAAACTATGTATATATACAGTGACAGTTCTGAGATGGGGTGTAGTCTTTAAAGGGGCACTGTATATACGCTGCAGATAAAGCATTCTTTCTATTTTTGATAAATTACATCCACTATGACTTTAGATTAAATGAAATGCTCTGTGACAAAGCCTTTGTGCTTCACCCCACTGCTTCTGTGATGATCATTGTCAATCATATATACTGTATATATATATTCTATTTTCTCTTTCTGCTGTTTTCCCAAATTTTTCTCCCAATTGAAACCCTCTTTTTTCATGTCAATTATCACCCTCCCATATATTGGGAGTTTGCTGCCGGCAGTGACATGCGGCGGAGCACCGCCTCTTCCGAGCCAGAACCCGGCAAGTCATCACCGTATCTCCGGTATACACACACTCCTATACACAGCAAGCTTGTATCAGCTTCCCTCCCCCCACCCTAGGGCGGACAGCCAATTGCCGCCCCCTAGTGGCACTCCCGGCCAGAGCCGAAACTGGCTCAGCTGCTGGAATCGAATCCTGGTCACAGTGGGCAGCGTCGATCATATTCAATCATATTTTAATGTGTCATGCCAATTAAAATGGTAAATGAGCCTCAAAAAGACACAGGCTACTCTAGCCATAGACAAGTGATGACCACCTCGGCGTCCAATGTCCAACCTAATTAGTAATTATGAAAGATAAATTCAATAAATGCTGTTTGAGAGAGTGAATCAGGGTGGGAGAAGTCCGTGTGGATCAATAAGCTCAACCGTAATATGCTGTAACGTCTGTTAAGACAGTTTGTTGATATTTCAACTGAGTGATTGATTAAAATCATGGGTCAGCATGGGCCGATTTATTGAATCTATTATCTCCCATCAAAATTCCACCCCCTGCTACAGACGGCCTCATGATTCCACCTACACGGGCAGCCATGCAGTGAAATGGCATAAAATGGAAACATAAAATAGAAGGTTTCAGCTCTGTACAACCATGTGAGAAAAAGTTTTTCCCCAACGTAACAGGCTCAGAGTGGTTTCTTCCGCATCTCCATCAGGAACAGGGGAAACACTTTCAGAATATTCAACGACTAGGACTCCAAGGAAGGTCACGAAGGCTTCTGTCGTTTACGGATGTGGTAAAAGGCATGACACCATCGACCACGTAAAGGACTCAGCTCAGCAGGTGGGTCAAAGTGGGAGAAGCTGGTGCCCGTCAGAGTGGATTACACAGCCAGCCCAGGAGCTGAGGACGAACGTGATGACTCACGTCACCACTGCATGGGGACATCTTCTCCTCTTTTATTGAAGGGCTCTCTGACAACAGAGTAAAGTGAAGCGCCCCCACCCCACACTCCTCTGCGTATTCTATGCCATCTCACGTCAGAACCGGGGGGACCGGCACGGCAGAAGCCAGGCTTAAATTTGTGACACGGCGTGACATCCGGCTCACGGCTCAGCTTTTCAATTAAGGGGAGCCGAGGCACAGTCGCGCGAGCTGCTGCTAACGACCGCTGCATCGGAATGGCCAGGCACGCCTCGATTACAACGCAGGAAGAAGCTGAGAGCTCCTCTGCTTCACTTTTTACCCGTCCCACTCCTGCCTATTCGCAAAGATCACATCTAACGTTCGAGGGCGAAAGATACTTTCGTTTCCTAATGAGAAGGCGGCGTCACCTGCAATTTACCCCACTGGCCATCCAACTGTACCGCGATTGGGGCGGCTGACAATATCGTGGGCCGGATTTATTTACAGAAGGAGACAGGTTTGCAATGGCTCCTGCCTGTCTCCGGGCCCCATCCCTGCCCCCTACTGACAACCGCCCGCTCCAAGTGACAGCCTTCCAGCACTCTCCCCGTGATCAATACAGTAGAGCAGCACTCCAGTCGATCGATGTGATCGCACCATTCAGCCACGTTAATGGCTTCTTCCCTCAAACCCCTTCTGCGCGCCTCCCTGCAGTGGCACAGGTGATTGATTTCCACTCATTTGATGCAAGCAGTTTAAAGGAAGTCTGAACATAGTCATGTTGGGCAAAGACAACGAAAAGGCCAGAGGGGGCACTATTGACACCTCCTGACCCTGACATAGGGGTTTCACAGCATGTTTGTGTCATTGCATCACAACTTGAAAAGTCTGGAGTGACATTCGACCATCAAGAACCACCAAGAAACTGAAGACGGTTTTGGTTTCTCGCTAAAGGCCGTCACACAAAATCCAATGAATATGTTTTTGTTCGTGTACCCTACTCTTCTGTAGACTCTGAAAGATATGGGAGGCACTGAGGGGACGAACTGACCGGTGATTGTCCAGTGAAACGTAATTTTTCTATTCATACCATAGGCCCTTAAAGTTATAAACTTCCAAATGAACCACATAACTGAGTGACTGGGTTAGCAGTTACTGGGAGGTCACTTTGGTGTGAAATTCCAAGCATGCTACAAACGGGTACATAGACTGCCATTGCTTTCGGACATCGATGCTAATGATGCTAACAGTTGGCTGATTCGCTGTTCGCTGTTCATTGTATTGAAAGGAAAAAAAATTAATGCATCGATTTCCGGGTAAACTATCACTGTAAAAGTAAAATAAAAGACAGAGTAAGTTGTGCCTCTGCAGGTTCCAGGACAGCATTTGATCGTCTCAGACAGACCCCCCATGAAACAACTCAGCGCATTCATCTCCAGTGCCCTGGTAACATAACAAAGCTGTGCTCTGATGACAAAAGACCAAACAGCACCAGACCACCAGACGCGTGCTCTAAATAAACGGACCAGCACGAGGGCTTGATCGTAAACGTGGGCGGCAGCCAGTACGTCACCGCGCGCAATTACTGTCACGATACTACAGGCCTAGCCTCCTCCTCAGCCTCGCTGCCACTTTGGCTGACGTGACGTCCGTCCGCAGAGCTGGCCTTGGCGCGCTGTGGGATTAATGTACTTAAAGTGAACCTGGACCTCGTGGAGCGGGCTTCAGCGGCCGTCTCCTTCAATCAGCATCGCGGCAGACAGGCAAAGAAACATTTGTAAGCATCACTAAAAAGGGCCGTCACTGAAGACGACAGTTTTCAATGCGAAGCAGATTTAACTACAGCCCGCAGTCGGAGATGTTTTCTTTTCAGGTTTTAAAATGACCTTGGTATTAAATAGATTTTGTTATATATACACAAATATTTATGTTTTAATCTGTAACAGCTCTAAGCGCTAATCCATTGAAACGCTATCTATCCAGCATTCTCACGGTAGTAGCCCCAGTGATTGCCAGTTTATTATCATCTGTGTCAAAAAGCATTTGTGCTTTAAAAACGATCTTTCAGCTGATTAACATACAGACACGCAAGCTCAAGAGGAAAAGAGCGGGGCTGTCCGCAGATGAACTCAGCAAGGCTCTTTCACAGAAAGCGGAGATCTGAAGCATTTGCAAAAAGCTGCAAAAACAATGGTCCTCACTTTACCCTGCAATCATTTTCTAAAGATGAAACTTTCAAAATAAAATAAAAAAGATATTCCTTAAAACTTTTTCTGCCTTTCTTTTACTCCTCAGCTGAATTGTAATGGAGGGAAGGAGCTGTGTGTCTTCAGAATTCCATTACCATCTTCCAGCCGCTGTTTTATGATCACAGCGGTAGTTTCTGAAAGACTGTCGGTGTCTGTCAAGGAGAAGCAGATTGTGGAAACCGAATAGGGTTAAAGAAGGGTTGGTGGGGGGAATGGCAAAGATCATTGATCTGGAGCTTTAATTACCCACCAGACGCCTCTGACACCCCCTCTGATCTTGGGCTGGGAGAGCTCGGAGGGCTGATGGAGCAGCAACGTGGTGTGGGCTGAAGGGTGGGAGTGAGGGAGAGGGGGGTGCAGGGTGATATGACGAGCAGCTAGTCCGGCTGGGGAGGAGGTAGGAACAATCCCTGTTTGCAAACCGTCTTTTGGTTTCTCGCACTTGGACAATGCGATGGTGACTACCCCGGGGGGTCAATGGCAGGAGGGGGGTGGCGGGGGGGATTGAACTGTCGATTCCAATTTAACTCCGGCGGATGGAGCTGAACTGCAGGAGCGGGCAGAATGAAGTCGGGAGTGACATCGGGGTACAGGACTATGGTGGAGGGCAAAGCCAGAGCTCTGACATACCCATCAGGGTCCCGCGCTGCATCAGGTGGTCGTCCAGCCCCTCTGTGCCGGCGTACAGGGACTGGGAGATCCTGCGTTCGTTGTCGTCCAGCGAGGCGCTGAGGGGGACCTCGGAGCCCGGGGGGTCGTGGGGCTCTCCAGCTGAAATTCAGAGAGGGCAGTCAGAGAGGGGGCCCTGACATAGTACAGCCACCACCATCACATTATAACCTGCACGAGCAAAGCGATATACAACTCTGTCTACCTCCTCTCACGGTCAACCCGTCCACTCTCGCACGCCGTTCCCCTCCCCCCTCCGCAGAAGCCACCAATCAGAGACGGGCCACTGAACAGCTGACAAACCTGTCATGATAGAGTTCCTCCTGACAGTACAACGGAGGGAGCCGGAGTCCCCCTCCACTGACTAGTCACCCCCTCGCCCCCCAACCTCAGTCAGCTTCTCATCACTGTTCTTCACTCTTCCTTCCTTTCCACACAGCATGAAGTCTACCCATTAGCTAAGCGGTACGCCATACAATGCCAAGAACAGCGGGAAAACAATTACACACCTGGCCTGGCATGCTATATTTCACCTGGAGATGGACCCCTCAGGTTTGAATGGAAACAGCCCTTTCTGTGATAATGGAGAAGCCGTGTTTCATCTTGATCCGCCATGGTCCTTTTGTTTGTATTTGAATGTCTTACCGATGCCCCGATGCTTCATTTGATATTCCAGTCATTGGAGTTAGCACATGAGAGGTATGGGGGCTGAGGTACCCCATGTTCACAATGTTTCACAATTTGGAGGGTGTTCAGAGTTGGGCATGGTGGGATATCTGTAATTACCTGTGAACAGCATCAGAACCGGGGATAATCCTTTATCTGTTCCCAGCGTAAACAACAAGGGTAAGCACGACGCTAACCCGACTGCACTCGGTGTTAGATAAGAGGCCATGGATTACCGATGGCAGTGAAGACAGCTGGTTCCTACAGCACACCTCTGTAAATGGGCCAGAGACATTTGCTCTAGGTCAATATATTGTATTCCCGATTATTGGACAAACAGACCACTTGCTGCTCCTGACACTTTTGCACAAACATTACTGATTAGCAACATGAAAATACCATTCATTTTGCCTTTCACATTTGAATGTAAAATTTGGCACAGACAAAAAAAAAAAAGACAGAAACACAATTTTATAGACAAAAGGCTATACTACCTAAGACAGACCTGCACTCTGCACTGCTTCTGCCCTGTCCAGGTGACAACAGGTTTCTCACAAACTGGTGAAAATGCCTTGGCTTTCAGACACTGGTCTCTGAAGTGCACACACACAAACCTTGCTATCCGTGATTGGATAATGGGGCCCAAACCACTGGACAATTCTGAGGGCATTTCCCACACAGACTACTCCAGGAATCCTGCATTAGACCCCGGCTTACAGCGTAAGTATTCCCCATGCCATCTTTGAAGTCAATACCGATATTGCACAATGTTGCCCCCCTCCCAACCCCTAACCCAGTCTGCCAGTCTACACCAGAAATATCAGAAATAACAACCACGAACAACCCGGAATAAACTCCGTGCTGAGTAATGGCAGCCCCAAGAAAGTGTGAGGAAAGATGAGGTTGATGTCTGGGGAAGTCACACGTCTGGACCTCTGGTGTCAGATGGAATGTATTGTCTGTTTAATATAAATGAGATGTTTAATGAAGCCGGGAGCGGAGAGCTTATCTAAGCCCGGGCTCGATAAGAGCGGAGGAGGATTTGGCGCGTGGAAGGGTCAACGCAATTACAATCACAGCCGCGGCCCGCGCTCAGCTGCACGTAACGGAACTGCGCCCACAATGAATCGGGCTCAATAAGGTTTAAATTGTAAAATGAGGATTTGTTTTATTCGCTTTTTTCCCCCACTCGTTTTAATCTCAAGGGAGGTGAAGAAAGGATGGAAGGAGCGACGACTCTCATGCTGGATCGGAAGCTCGGGGGACGTATTTCACAAAGGGAAGGGAGGATGAAAGCTTGCGGCCGAAGCGATAAAACAGGCGAAGCATGGCAGCGCGGTGGGAGACATGGATCTTAACAGCACGGCAATTTATGGGTGCTCTGGTCAGGAAGACAGAGTGTGAGCGAGAGAGAGCGAGAAAGACAGAAAGCAAGAGAGAGAGAGAGAGAGAGAGAGAGGGAGAGAGAGAGTGAAAGCGAGACAGAGGGTGCACTTTTCATCCTGGTCCCGGTCATAATCACGCCTAATCTAGAAATGTCCCGACTGAGACGTCTTTTGAGCTGGGGTTTCTCACCAATGCACTAGGGCCTCACCTGGAGGTTTTTGTTGCTGCACTACACCAGGTGAGTTCCTTCTTCAACAGGGACAGCACAAGGGAAAGGGAGGGGGCATCCCTAGAGGAGAAGGTAGTTTGACCCTAACCTGATCTCCGTGGTCGTGATCCAGCAAACTCCTCCGTAATGCCATAATTACATTCCTTAAGCTGGACGTGCAGGCCTCTTCTCCTGGGCCCGGCCCACTCCATCAAACGCATCACCTCATCCTGTCCCGGGCTCAACACCAGACCCAGACCCCACCCCCTTCTGCCTCCCCCAACAAAACAAGAGCTTTCCTTTAAAAAAAAAAGCAGACAAATCCTCCCGTGTGCCAAACAGACACCAAGCTGTAATTGCAGCAGCAGGTATCTGAAATTTGGCTTCACTCCTGTGCAACAGTATGCGAGTCAGGTTGCCAATTAGAAGAGCTGACAAAGTAAAGAGCCATTCTTTCATGAAATGTAAAATGTTTGCGTACGTGAATAAAAGCAAACAATGCACTCGCTGTGCTTATCGTAACGAAGGATGGTCAAAGTAAGTCACTCAGGCACCATGATGAAAGTTCACTCCATGTCATGGTACAAGGCTGTTTGTGTGAAGCCAATTTGTCACCAGGAGCGGTGTGGTTCACTATTCAGAGAATGTCCCTGTGCAAACAGCCTTCTTTGTCATCGTACAGCGCTCTCCAATCATCGTTTAGATGCTATCAAAGCAACTCGTCGCCATATTCGACATCAACAAATGGCACCATCCCCCAAAGTGATGATCGAATTGAGATTGCAATCACTTCCCGTCAAGGCACCGAGGAAAAGGTCACTTCAAATTCCCACTTCCTGTGAGTACCACTAAACGTTGCCAATAAGGACAAGCCTGCATCTTTTCTGGGCTCTGCCCGTTCGATACTAATACAAGCATAACTAATAAAAGCAAGCTGATTGATAACCCTCTCAAGGTACAATCAATCAGTTCTCTCTCCTCCAGGCCGTATTGAGTCACGCATGTTCTTCCTCATAAGAACCAACAGAAATGTCTCCACACTAAATCAGCACCAATGAACAAGCCTCCATGACGCTAAACGCAAACAAATTGTTATGTCTGTGCAAAAATAACGGAGCTGATTCTCCACTACATTCGATTGTGCATGCATCCGTGGGCGTGTGTGTGTGGGCTGCCCTGGGGAAAGGGTGCGTAAGAGTGTGACTCAGGTTTTGATCCCTGCCAACCCATCGCACTACAGGCCATCAATAATGCACTGATATTTTAATTCCATCATTACAAGATCCCAGCCCTCTGAACTTCAATGCTCTTAAGCAATAAGTGCAGCACTTCCAAGCCTCCAAAGGCAAAGAGGAGCATGCGGATCTACAAGCAGGCACGTATTCATCACATATTATGACATTCCATACTCTGAGCTCGGTACACTTGTTCTGTCTGGCAAAGTAAAATTAGGAACGGATTTGTATGACTCAGGCTACAGAACACTGTTTATCTGCATTGCAGACAGCTCTATGCACTGTGGTTAACAATTCTTATTACTTTGCCCTAACATTATTTCCCACATCCTCTAAACCATAAAGACAGGTATGTTTTTACAGGAGTGACTGTGGTCATTTTTTTACATTTTGTACAAGATTTTGTCCCACATCCTATAAAACATTAAGACAGGTATGTTTTTACAGGAGTCACTGCGGTAGTTTTTGGTTTTTGTCCCATTTTGTACAAGCGCCAAAATCTTCCACAATGTTAACTTTCTCTAAAGCTTTCCGGTTCCGCACTTCCTGCACGGTGGCATTCCAGAATCAATACTACCCATCGCCACGGCAACAAGCAGCTCTGCTCACCTGTCAAACACCAGGCTGCAACCACCTAAGCTAGCAACTGTTGGCACAAGTGCGGTGACACACCTTTCTTTCTCTAGGTTTGGGAAGTCTTTAAACACCACGGTTCAGCGCAGGGAGCAGAAGCAAGCCTGAAGGAACGAGCGAGCTACAGCTTTACGGGCGGTCCTTCAAGACTGCAAACCGCAGAATGCATCTTTTCCCTACTGACGATCACGTTCCTCTAACGCTCAAAAATGTTTTCATGTGGTCAACAGAGGGAAAATATTTTGCACGGAATTTTCCGTCTGTACCCGCAAGGGATGCTTAACAATTGGCTGAGTGGTGCATAAAAGTTTTAAATGTCTTGATTTAAATGCACTGAGTGAAACACGGAAGAAAGAATGTGGTCAACGGACCTGCGAATGCAGCGCCATCTTAGGGCATTGAGTTTCACCTCGTGAATTTGCGCGGAAAATATGTAAAACAACTGCGGAGCAGTGAGCAGTAAGAAAAATGTTTCTAGAGAAAAAAAGGAAGAAAAAACCCAAAACAAACAAAGCGAGAAATAAATAAATAAAATAAACCGGCATCGATCCATAAGGCGGAGTACAGTGTTTCTGGCAGACCTGGGAAACCTTTGCTTGAAAAGCAGCTCAGGTTTGCTGTTGGGATCACTGCACCACTTAAATTCAGGGCTGTTTCTGAAGACAACAAAAATAAAGGCTGCTGTTTCAGAGTGGAGAGATACGAATGGGTTGAATACGAATGAATCTCTCTCTCCGTGTGAAGAGTTTGAGGGAAGGGCTGAAAATGGGAGTTTTTAAAATGTAAGGAAATATGTGCCTTTTGTCAGCAATATCCTTTCCATACAATCACAAGCGTGAAGAGGGCAGTTCAAGTCTTTGAAGTGCAAATAGCTGTTGTGGAGCAGACACTGATTGGCCAAAATGATCCTGGCTGGGTCAGAGCTCTCTGGGGGGCTTCGCCTCTCTTGCAGACATGGATGCACCAAGTGTCTTTTTTCCAACCTTGAGCAGTCACAGGCACAACATAAGCAAGTGGCTTGCCTTCCTCTTCCTCTGATGGGAGAGTAACTCCTGTGGAGATGCGTTGACACGCTGTGGATTTTTATTATGGCCTTTACTGGCAGAAGATTGTGAGACGGGCGGTCTACCTCTGAGATCAGTCTGGCATAGCTGACCACTGCGGTGCGGAAGATCATGCCAGGCAATGCCCCTGGTACTGATGGCCTGCAATCAGACTTTTATAAACATTTCTAGGGTTATGTTGGAAAAGATCGATATGGGTGACTTTCAGGAAGGGCTCATTCTCCTCTCTGCGCTGTCCCTTCTTCAAAAGAATGGGGATTTGGGATTTGGCACCCTGTCACGTTACTCTGCACAAACTATGCATTACTGTACAAATGCCTTTCAAATAAGTTCAAGTAGTATTTGGATGATCTAACAGATACAGATGAATCCTATTGTGTGCCTAATCATTCCGTTATGGACAATCTTTTTCCCATCAGAGATGTTTTAGATGTTTGTAAATGGTGTAATCTCGACATGGGTTTGCGGTCTTTAGATCAGGAAAAATAATTTGACAGGAAGGACCACAAGCATTATTTCTTGCACTTTGCTGTGTGTACTTCATGTTGTCATCGTGCATGGTTAAGATAGTGGGTGGATATCTTAACCATGCACGAGGGGCAGGAGCGGGTTGAAGGTCTTGGGGGTTCATTTGGATTCAAATGGGTTTAAAGCACAGAATTGGGAGGGTGTAGTGGAGAAGGTGTGTGCCAGATTGTCACGCTGGAAATGGTTGCTAACCCAATTGTTCTACAGGGGGCGGGTTCTGGTTGCTAACCCAGTTGTTCTACAGGGGAAGGGTTCTGGTTGCTAACGAGCTAATACCTCGAGGCAATGTTCGCCGGAACTCACGTGCGTTAGACAGCTACGCTATCGGAGCCCCCCCCACAACACATTCTTACCAACGACTCCATTATCATCAGCCAGTTTATGTTCCAGCTTGCCGGCTGCGGGTTGTGCAAAGCTGGGTCATTTGATATGGGCCACCAAGACCTGCCTAGCTGAGCTGGCGGAGATGTGTGGAATCCGGTCGTCTCGTCTGCTGCATCGGGTCATTGCTGAGGTATGTGGGTCCCTGCCAGCTTCTCAACAGTGTTTGGGGAGGACAGGGCTCTCTCTGACCAATGGGATGACGGCTGTGAGTACGGTTTCCCTTCCCTCACTATTTCTGCTGCTGTGGAGGAGTGGCAGGAGGATGGGCACACTAACACTCACTGGCAGGGATGAATGCATCAGGGTGAGGTTTTTGGTCCAGATACTTCCCCTAAACGCCGCTGGAGGCCCCTGTACAAGCTGCCCATTGAAAAACAGACAGCCGACCTGGAGGATTGTGCACAGGGCAACAGCGACAAACAGGCGCACCTGGCCACGCCCACAATGAGGGTTGACTTTTTGTTTTGCAAACGTTTTTGTTGAATGTTCACATTTGGATTGTTGACTGCATCGTTAGAGAGACGATTTTTGTGTTTGGGTAGAGGTTTTTTCTAATGCACTGTTTATCTTCAGGGCCTAGGTACACTGCTAGGAAAAAGAAGGTGGCGGTGCTGATTAATTGTCTGTCTGGGCTGCCCAAGTTGGCCATATGGAAGAACAGAAAAAACTGTATCTGGGGGAAGGGGTCAGTAGACCTTGTTCAGATGCCGCGGGGGGGGGGGGCTGCTGGCGGCTTGCCTTTGAGTGGAGCATGCATATTATAAGCTGTTAAATAATGTACCTGGGTTTGAGGTGTGGGGTCTGAATGATGTATTGTGCACTGTGGATGAGAGAAGTGTTTTGTTTTTGTCTTTTTAGGTGTGTTTTTTCTATATTATTTTTCTCATGTAACCATGTAGGGGCTGTATAACTGTTGGGGCTCATCCATCAATCTATCCATCTGTCTACCAACCTTACCTACTTACCTGCCTACCCCTCTCTCACTCTCTCACTCTCTCACAAACACACACACACACACACACACACACACACACACACACACACACACACACACACACACACACACACACACACACACACACACACACACACACATATACGCGCACACACCCACACACAGTGATGAAAGCAGCAAAAAAACTGGCACAACCAACAGCTGGAAAGCCAAACTAAAACAAAATAGGCCTCCCTGAATTCTCTTAAAACTGGCAGGAGAGTTTTGATTTAGATGACGTTCAGGGTGAAAAGAAAAAAAACTATCCTCCACACGAGTGATATATTTAGCTCTCTCATTGTTTGAGTGAGTGTGAGCGTGTGTGTGCGTATGTGAACGTGTATAAGTGTGTGTCTGTGTATGCATGTGTGCGTGTGTGCGTACCCCTACCTCTGCCTTCTGTGCTCATGAAAAGCACCAAAGGTGGGAGCCGGGGGGAAGGGCAGTGATGATATGCTGCTTTTTCCCCCCTTATTAACTGCTCTTAAAAGTGCCATTTTGGCCTCCCGCGAGGTCCAGTGGTTACAACGTCCGACGCTGGCCACGGAGACCGGGGTTCAATTCCCCGTCTCGCCAAGTGTCGGCTCTGGCCGGGAGTGCCACCAGGGGGCGGCGATTGGCTGTCCGCCCCAGGGAGGGGGGAGGGAAGCCGAAGTGACGTTCGCTGCGTATAAGAGTGGCCCTGTAGTACCGGGTTACGGTCAACGGCTCGGCAAGTGACGTCTCGGAAGAGGCGTTACTTCGCATTCGTCACTACCGGTCGCAGGACTACGGCAGCGAACTCACATTACTAGGGGGGGATTGACGTAAAATAGCGGGTCTAATTGGCTACCAAATTGGGAGAAAATGGGATCAAATCTGAAACAAATTTATAATTAAAAAAAATAAAAAAGTGCCATTTTATGTTTTCCACTTCAATTTAGAAGGCCGACACAAGTGTTTGTCATGTTTGTGCCGATCAATGAGTTCAGTGAGCAGCCCCAGCACTGCTCTGCGTGTGATATCCCACTATATTACGCCACAAGCAGTGGAAAATGACTTTCACAAGCCTCTCCGTCACGTGCAATAAATATTCTTACAAAAATTGCAACCGGAGGTGAACATCAATATGCATTATTTCTAGCAGAGGCATTAATCAGCTTAGTTATGTTTGTGAGAAGGACGCATAATTGGACATGCTTAACAAGAAGCTACATTCATTACAGATGTCTAGTGCTAAAAGCATACATGGCCTACATTGAAAAGTTTTGTGTACGTTTTTTAAATAAAAAGAGGCATTTTGCTAACTTTTTTTGGTTCTGGTGATTCTGATAACCAATGTTTTAAGGGCTGTTATGCCCTTAAATTAAAAAGTAAGATGACTAAAAGTAAACCTAAGATTTTAAGAGTGTACGTGAAACTGAAAACAGCACAGAAGACTAATTTCATTAATCGCTTATATAACGTCAACAAAACCTTCCACCTCCACAGATGTAAATGAGAGGGTGTTCACATCTGTATGCAGTTGATAGATCTTTATTCCTCAAAAAGGGGGCTAAATGTGGCATGTGAGGTTGGGAAAAAGTGTGTCAAGAATAATGCATTTGAAATTAACATCACAAAGAGTGCACTGTGAGCTCTCAATCTCTCAATTGAATTGGATTGAAATTACTTTGGAGCAATTTAATTGCTTGGACATATACAAAAATATATTTATAGGAAAGGGGTAGTATGAGAATATACCAAAGTGCCATCATATTGATTAAAATACTTTGGCCAAAGATCTATTACAACGACCAATCTCATTTCACTCTCACTGTCTCATAGGCAAAATCTCATTTTAAATCCTCTTGGGAGAGCAGAGCCCATAACTGAATGTAGCTATTCATCATCATCAAGTCTTTTTTTGCCATTCAAAAATGTATAATAAGGAATGAAGTATCCACTCAACGGCATTATAACATTCTAAAAATATGACAAAAAGACAAAAAATGTAAGGTATATGTATGCACGGGCATGGTCAGGAGTCGATTCCAGACCATGGGGCACGTCACTGCACTGAGAACAAGTGCTTTATGGCTGGCCACGCCACCCTGCAGCTAAACACACATCCTTCAATAAATAAATCCCCCTTCCAAATTCCAGTGGTTTCTATGGAAAATACAAGAAACAGGTAGTTGGTGACGCAGGCGCTGTTGTCTGTCAGCGAGGGCGGTTCATTCGCAGTTTTGTGTGGGTACAGCTGGAGCGCAAATTAAGTAGTAGTAGTAGTAGTAGTAGTAGTAAATGGTTTATTTGTTTATACAAAAGAGATAAGATATCATAATGTACATGCGGCAGCAACCAAGCTGAATTGAAAATACATTTTACATAGGTATAATCATAATATAAAATCATTTATAGATTAGTAATTTATAAAAGATTATAATATAAAATAATACAAAATATAATAATCTAAAATGTAAACAGCAACATTAAAAGCATAAAATAGACTAACTGACACACAATAGCGTGACAAACCGACATACCAGCACACAACACTCATTACAGTGTTCACTTATTTAAAAGTCTGGTCATGTGTGGGATAGCACTCCACCAGTAGCGCTCAGTCCTACACCGGACCAAGCGTCTGGCGGTGGTTTATGGCGGATCGCTCAGGTGAGAGCCACTTGCGGAACAGGGGGGATTTGAGGAGTGAATTGGCGCAGGCTCTGGTGAGGTCATCACGCCGTGAGCAGAGGGGTGGGAGCTCAAGGCGACTACAGGACTCGCTGTAAGAAGTGAACTCCCGGCCCAGGATGATTCGTACTCTTCTCTGCACTTTTTCAATGGCCTTGTATTGCGCTCTGGTGAGGCCAGGATGCCACACCGGCGCAGCATACTCCAGACTGGGTCTGATGTAGGTGGCTCACGCGCTCCTTTTACTAAAGGCAGGCAGCTCCGCCTACAAGGGCCGCTCACACCCATCCAATTATTCCCTTGTTATGGAAATACCCCAAACGGCGGCCGCGTGTTGGCAGCCTGTTAACCTCTTCAGAAACGGCCCACATTTCAGAGAGGCGCAATTAGAAGGGGTCGCAAATAGCCGGCAGACTGTTGGGGAGTCGTCCTTCACAATGAAAGTGCCTGTCACGAGTGGCGCTCTTGTCACGTTTGCTCTCTGAGCGCAAATCGTATCTGGGGGGCGAGGCAGGGGGCATGGGGGGATTCATCAGACCTTGGAGCGTAAAAGCCCAGTGTCTATTCCGGAAGATTTGGCCATGACATGACATTTGGCTCCATGCACCAGCTGCCCGTCTGATTGGATCTGCCGGGGAAAAAACAAGCCACAACCGCCATCTGAAGGTCAGTGTGAGGCCTCTACTGTGTCTCCGCTCACAGTGTCGGAGGCTGGCGGAGAGGACGCGTAGCTGAGCGGGGGTGGGATTGCAGGGCTTCTTACTGCATGCGGCTCCGGTTCCCTTCCAGAGACAGTGATGGATTTTATTCATTTCAACGCTGCTCTCTGCCATTCTACATTTGCTTTCGCGACACAGTGGAAACCCCGGTTTGTGACACGTGCGTGGTGACTCACAAGCTCGCAGTTGTTGTCACCGCGAGAGAGGGGAGAAAGAAAGAAAGAAAAAGAAAGAAAAGCGAATTGTTAAAAAAAAGATATTCAGTTTGCTGGAGATGTGAGCTGAGGGGTTCTCAAGGCTGCGGAGCGGAGGAAACCAGCGGGGTTGGGGGGGCTCCTGTGTCTCGGGGCTACAGCCCTTTACTGGGGAGAGCTCTGTCCATCACTAATCCCCAGCCCCATGGGGGACATGACGGACAGACCAGGCCGACCTTGGGTCAGGCAGTACTGGGGGCAGCTTGTGACCTTGCACACAAAAGGTGGGGGCAAAGGGGGCAGCTGAATCAGGGACACGGCCCGGTATGGGGTACAAATCAGCACCACACTGCCACACTGGCTTTAATCAAACCTGATCTGAAGCCAGGGTGACTGGGGCCTTGCCTTTGACCGCCTGCGGGCCCTCAGAGCCAGGATGCAGTACCCACATCTCCACTTCAAACGGAAATGTTTCACCACCGATGGAAAAACAAGCGCATTTACATATGCAGCCAGCACAGTCTTTTTCTATTTTCCTTGGGAAACTAGTTGCTTTCCAGCACTTCAAAGTGGCATTCATATTTTTTGAAGCAAACAGTTTTTTAGTTTTTTATATGTTACGCATATGAGACGAGCCCTAATAAAAAATCCTGAGCGTGGAGCAGCCGTTGATATTTCATCGGTATTCATCTGAACGGCAACCTCGGCGGCAGAATTGCTTTCGATCCCCTCACCTCTGCCACCGGCAGATAAGGACTGCTCACTTTAATTCACTTTTGACGTCAAACTTCCCTGTCTGCCTAGCGTCGCGGCCGCCGCCGCTGTCGTCTGTCGATCGTTTCACATCGACTCCGCGGTATCTCGCCCGTTTCCATGAGCGACGGTGCGGCCAGCTGCTGAAACATCGCTTGTAATCTTTTCAGACGAGCGACGTGTGGCAATTTGCATAACGGGTTGAGTTCCTGGAGGTCCAATTCTCCGTCGTTAAATGCTGAACGCAGGCAGAGTCGATGCCAATGGCAATCAAAGGCAATAAGGCTCAGTTTAATATTCACAGCAGCCGAGGGCTTTGGTGGATCACCCTTCTCTTCCCACAAGGCCGATTGGTAACCGACGCTTTCATATAACCAAGCAGCATACTGTAGCAACACCCCCCCTGCTACATAACAAAATAATTACTGTCTTTCCGAAGTGAAGCCAACCAATTAGTCCCCTCGCATGATTATGCCTCTAATTAGTCAATAGCATATTCGATAATTTCCCATTACCTCGTTTCGTTTCGGGACTCTCCTGGCAACTATCAGTTGGATCATTCCGCGCTTGTTGCCCTCGGTAGACATGGACATGCGCAGCGTTTCCATGGCATCCTGGTTTGTCTTCCCCAACAACGACTCCCCGTTCACCGCTATCAGCTGGTCGTTGACTCTCAGCCTACCGTCCTGTCAACGCACAGTCAGCCAGCATGAATAAATCTGCAATTGAAACGCAGCCTTTTGGCGCGCTACGTACACAGGTAAAATCAGCACAGACAAAGGCGCCAGAAATCTTGCCTCTGCAGCACATGGGGCGTACAACACTGTGCGATTCATTAAAGACCAGTCATGGACCGCATGCTGGCTGAGTATTGGGCAAGGTGACCAGTGGAGATTCCCACAGCTTTGCATCGACTGGCCACTTTGTAAAGAGTGAGGAAAAATGTTGTGCCTTTGGCAGTGGCATTCCCACCTTTGTGGACCCCACTTAAACAATTGCAGAGTGTTTTTCCAAAACCTTTGGTCAAGGGTCTTGGGTGAGTTTTGGAAAAGTACTCTTCAATTTGCAAAAAACTAATGATCACAAACTGATCTCTTTGTGCAGGGTAAAAAATAAATGCATTATTTTTTTTTGGGGGGGTCTGTGAAGATGACTATGCTAGTGTCGAAGCAGAAAACTAAAAGATGGAGAACAATACAAAATAAAATAAAAATTCTGCTACACTGGACTCTGTGGGATTGGGAGGTGACGGGCGGTCAGTGGGGCAGGGCGGGGCTTGCCTTGCACGCCGCCCCTCCGTTGATGATGGACTTGACGAAGATGCCCAGGTCGGCGTGGCTGTCCTTTGACCTGTTTCCCTTGACGCTGACCCCCAGGCCTGCCGAGCCCGAGTCGTTCAGCGGGATCTCCAGGGTCAAAAACTCACGGGTCCCGTCCGGCGTCAGAACCAGTTCATCCTCTTCTGCTTTCTACAGAGGACAGAGAAAGAGAGAGAGATAGAGAAAGACAGAGAGAGAGAGAGAGAGAGAGAGGAGAAAGAGAGAGAGTGGGAGGGGAGAAAGAGAAGGTGGGGAGGGAGATGGAGAAATGGGCACGTCACATGTCACTGCATGGCTGTGGGTTTGTTTTGACAGTCATTAACTCACTTTTAAAGTTTAAAAAAAAAAAAAAGGAACGAAGAAAAAAATCTTTGGATAATGCCAGGTGGCAATTTTAGTTTCAAACGGCGCTGATGCCTTTTGATGTCTCGACAATGCCTCTTTGAGAGATAGCTTGCGATAGGCGTTCGAAGCCAGACGTGTCAGTGATTTGTTTTCAGAGTCTTTTGTGCGAGATCGTTTGGAAAAGGTTAAAATTAACTTTTGTTTCAGGCGGCATGCAAGGGTTCAGCGTAAAAGCTGATTAAACTACTGAGACTCAAACACATTCAATGTCAAACTCCCAATTTGTTCTCTGTTTCCAATGTTTATGGGAACAGAATTTCAAAAGGGTAGACAATGAATGGTAAGCTTGGCTAACCTCTATCATTAAAAAAAGGGCCCTTTCAGAAACAAGAGAAGATTAGTGCAGGGAGGGAAGACACCAATGACATCAAAATGAATTGTAATCAAATGTGGATATGGTGTGATAGACAGAGGAAATTCATATGAAAATCAAAATATTTTTACAACCAAACATGTCTTCTCAAGTACTCTAATTACTGTTCTGGAGAGAAACAGGATGACTGCAGTGCAAAAATAGAAGCTTGTCGATGTTTGCATACAATAAATAAAAATGCAATACGAGTGAACTTATGAGCGGTTCGTAAAAATGCTGATCTTGCTACTGGATAAAATGAAAGTGAGCATGTAAATGACACGTTAAACAATAAATTGCACAGCACTGTCCAATGTAACAATGTATGCAATGATGCAATAACTTCCATTATGTAACAATTTACGTAAAAATGGGCAGCCAAAATTCTTGATTTTCTCCTCAGATCAAAGGGCAGTCAAAGGTAGCGTTGCGGTCTAACGCACTGACTGGTGCTTTGCGAGTGTGAGCTGCCTATCACGGCCAAGGTTCGAAACCCGACTGTGCCAGACCGGCCCTGGTCAGGAGCCCCGATTGGGGGCAGCATTTGGCTGTTCGCCCCTGGGGGAGGGGAAGAGGGAGGGTGAGGGTGATCAAAGGTAGAAAATTCTCCTTTGAAGAGCTACAGGGATCTCTCTACCACAGTGCTACTGTAGCTATCATCTTTAGCGCTCAGTGCACTACTCTCCCCACTGACTTGAGACAGTGTACATTTTAATACATTTTTATTAAAATAAATCGATTTTAATTATGTAAATGTAACTCAGGTATAGAGGTGTTACCATAGTAAGAGAAGAAGGGATTAGCCCACGCATTTATGTATTGTTAAATAATGACACCTGCTTTTCAGACAGGTCTAGTGTTATTACCATCTTTCCTGCTTTCCCCTTCAAAAATGAAAACTGTGTGAAGAATACCATGTCGCAGGGTCATGTGACACAGATGCCTACACTAAAGGTGCTTTTTGTTGGAAAATTGCCATGGACACCTCAGCGCGCACACTCACATGGAAGAGCAACATATTCAACAACCATCTGCCAAAAAATTACATACTTTAGTCTTCTGGTAAAAAGCACTTTTAGGAAAGACACACACACACACACACACACACACACAAGTAAGAATTCCAGCCAGGTGCTTCGCTCGAACAGATGCTGAATGAAAGGAAATGTCAGAAATGGAAGAATTATGTGGGTGCACTGGCCCGTTAAGGTAAAAACTATTTCATCAGCCTCTGCCCCTATGCCCCCCCTCCTCAATGCACCATCGAATCCCAGTACATTTAACACATCATCAAGCTTTCTGTAAATACAGCCCTCCAAAAAATCTCATGAGGTTTTCAGTTCCATTTGTATACTGTACAATGGGGCCAAAGCACAGAAAGAACCAAGCCAAGGCATTTTAGCCAGGAGAAACGTGTTACAATAGAGGACTATGGGTACACTTAATAGATGAAGCAGATACAGACATGGATAAAGTGTATATTTAGCTCAAACTGAACTCCAACTGTCCTTGCTCAGAAGTGTGTGTGTGTGTGTGGGGGTGACAGTTCTTGTTTTTAATGAATCACAAGAATAGGGTCAGCTCGGCTCAATCTTTTAGGCGAGCACCATCTGTTTTGATAGACGTGTTGATGTTGCCATTGTGTTCAGAGCGATGGAGAAATATGTTCCTTCCAAATTGCCCGGGACTCTTGAGAATGGTGCTAGATGGGTCATTATGAGATGTCTGCCGTGTAATTAATAAACACTTTCATAGAAGAAGAAAAAAGATCTAAATACCAGTTACGTCTCTGGGGAGGCTTCGTATACAGATGTTACCGCTATGATGTATTTGTGACGCGAGTTAATTCAGTCGGCGCTGGCTCTAACGTAATTCTTTCTTGTCCTTGGAGAAAGAAGGAAAAACCCCCAAAAAAACAGGATAATCCCTCATAATAGACCTCCTTCCTGAGAATCCGGCGCCAGAAAGCATTTGGAAAGAGAGCTCATGCTAACATCTCCGGGAGACACAACGTGCTCAAGCACTGCCAGCCAATTCCCAGCTTGTCAAAGGCTGACAGACCTCTGTCTCTGAGGAGCTCCGTTGGGACCGAGCGTCTCCGACACCGGGAGCCGACCCGGGGTCCCTATGGTCAGTGCGGCACAGATGTGGCACTTAAATCCATTACAGGGACTGTTTTTATTTCACAGCACGCAGGCCATGGAAAATAAACCCAAAGCGTCAAATAGCCAGTCGGAATTAGCTTGACATATAGAATGCAAAAACGTGATTGAAAAAAATGTGACTAAACATCCAGGTGAAGGACATGGCACATGTACGTTGGTAACATCTGCTCTTCTGCAGTGTGTAGCTTCTGACTCCGTGCTACACCAGCCCCGTATCTCAAGACAGCCTGCCAGACGCTGTAAAAGATTCACACGGTGACAGCCCATTAAGGGAAGGGCGTAATTAATTCATTCATCTTCAAGGTCCATGGCACATTCGCTCGCTCCGATTGTTCTCGGGGTGAGGCTGAATTAGATTGTCTGAACAAGACAAAGGGGACCGTACCCAGGTGGTATACAGCGGGAAAGGCAGAATAATTCGAGGCGGAGCGCGCCAGGCGTGCTCGGCATTCCTGCCTCGACGCCTGGCTCTCGCGAACGGAGGGGGGGGGAATGGAAAAGACGAGAGAAAAAAAACAAAGGAGGGAGAAAAACCCACCACCAAAGACTTTTCAGCACATCGGCACCTTGAACAATTAGCGCCGTGTTCAACTTTCCCATCACTCGCCCGAATTTAGTGACATAAAGGTCATTTGAAATGAATTTAAAAGCCTAAAAGAAATCACTCAAGGATGTAATTGCGAAAAAGGGCCCATGCATGATAAGTATTGTGGGAGAATTTCTTTACTCTGTTTCTTTCCAGCGAGCGCCGATAGACCCTGAATGTTAAACACCTCGGGCCGATGCAGATCCCAGCCTTCAGGTGCAATTAGACTTGAGGACAGCGAGCGATTGGCCGCTTACACGGGACGTTCCACACCATCGAGGCCGGGGTCAGAGCTCGTCCACGGGTCTGACCTCGACAGAACGTTTAACATTTAAAAACCGGGCGGTGCCAGTGAGACTCCACTGTTCTCTTCCGGGCTTCATTTGGCTATCAGCAGGGAGGTATGAATGAAGTCCAGTCTGATTTGCATATCAACAATTTTTTTTACCAATTATGTTCATTTTGTACGCACTTGCCTGAATGCGCTTCTCTGGAGCGTTTTTTTTTTGAAAGTTCGAGTAGACACGTATAGTGCATGTCATAGGTGCTCGGGCATAGCTAAAGAATAGTGGCATATCAGTCATAAAGCATCAAGCTACACAAAAACCAGACTGACACAGTGCATACAGTCCTCAAAATGATCAGAATGAAAATCCTACCTCATCTCATAGCATTGAAATTGCCTAACAAAGAACCACAGGCCACAAAGGCTCAACATACTTACAGTACATAGCACTGACATACGCACAGTGATCTAATGCACTACATCAGAATTCACATCAGGTAAGCAATGCTGAGATGTCAGTAGCAACAGTCGTGTACGCGATTAAACGATTAAACGCAATCCCACGGGTTAACCAGCGATGGGAACATGTTGCGGATATTGCGAGGCGGTTCTATCAGACATTTTCAAGAGCACGGAAAGAATCAAAAGGGCTAAAAATGGAACCTGAGTACAAACAGCCTTGGAGCTGCCTAATTTTAAAGGTGGATGTGCATGCCAAAACCTGGGGCGCACTACTAGGTGCGAAGGCAGCCTCAAACACTAGACCGTTCCTTTCCGACACACGCTCAGAGAGGCAGGCGTCTGATATGCACAAGGGGAAAGCGCGAGGCAGTTTGAGACCGCTTCAAAACTGTTAGCGGAATGCCATTGTCTTATGCGAGCGCATGGCTCTGAACTAAAATTGGCTCTCTGATTGCCTCGCGTGTCTCAAAGCCAGCGCGATGCCACGGCAACGATGATGGTGGCACTTGTCTGCACACATAAATAAGGCAATGTGAATTTTAAACAAGAAAGAGGGGGGGGGGGGCGGGGACACATGCTGTTGCCATTTTAAATAGAAAACTGAACTGAGGGAATGGGGAGAGCAACATTTCAACAGGAAGTGCTTAGTCGCTCGATGGCGCGGATGCAGTGTAGTTTTGGTACATCAAATGAAACTGGCATCATTCCAACCGCTCCCGTCACTGGTGATCGTGTGGAGAAGTGGCGGGGGCAGGATTAGTCTGGTTTGGTGCAGCGAGAGGACAATCCAGGGCTCACTCAGGAGTGTTTCCACAGAGTGTTGTCGTTATCGCCCCCACCCCCAAAAAGCAGCTTCTGTTGCGATGCGTAATGAGGTTTCGTCAAAACAAAAATGGAAGGAGCAACGTATCATATCAGTCACTTAATGATATGAACCAATGCCAGTGTTTTGCTATAATATATGCCATTTAGCAGACGCTTTTATCCAAAGCGACTTACAGTAGTGAATGCATACATTTTATAGGTGGTCCCAGTGCGAATCAAACCCACAACCTAAGCGTTGTCAGCGCCATGCTCTACCTACTGAGCCACGCACTATGGAGTGCAACGTTTTTTTGATTGGTTCACGTCAAGTTCAAGTCAATGACTGACAGCTCATTGCAGCTCCACCCATTATGGGGTTCGTAAAACCCCATTATGGGGTTCGTAAAACCCCATTATGGGGTTCGTAAAACCCCACTCTCCCATCACTAGGCCTGCACGTCTCCTGTACAGCATGCAATCAGACCATAATCAGCCTAGGACCAACTGCCTGACAGGGCCGAAACACTTAAAGCTAGCACAGAAAGAAGTAATGATTCAATTGCGTGGTTTGTCTCGTGGTTCACATAGTGGGGGCATCGGTTTCTTTCTTTCTTCACAGACTTGAAGAGTAAACTCGCAGATTACACAAATTAATGAGCAGATAATTAATGAAAACAGCGCGGTTACGGATAGAGAGACTATATTTAGGCAGAGTTGAAATGTATCAGATACAAGTGAGCCGACTGTTTCATTCGCTGTTAGCTGCCGAGGAACTAAGGTGCACAGAAACACGGAGTGCACTCTTAATAACCTTCCTTTGGGCGCACAGAGGCGAGATAATCACCCCTCCCGCACGTTCAAGGAAACGGCCGCCTGACAGCTGCAGGTGAGACGCTCCCACTAAACAATCCCAGGTCCAGAAAGTTCCGTAGAACAAAAATAAAAATAGAAAGGTGCTAGGTTCTGCCTCTTGTTACTGAAAATTGCAACATATTACCTCATCTCTCAGCTTTCAGTCACGCAATCGACTCTAAAAGTAGCAAAGGCACTTCTCCAGGCCGCTGATTGCTGTGCGTCTGCCGTTGTCCATGTGCTATCCATCTCTATCAGTATTCTAATCCTCTGTAATGCAACAGATAGTTATGGGAGCCCGGCATGAATGAACAATGAAGCCCCGTAACGGGACGCGCTGCCAATCACTGACTTGTCAAAAATATTTCTGCAAACACACTGGGATCGGTTCACATCAGGGAGACATTGATCGCACGCGATAGCTCCACAAGCGCTATCAATGGGTTCGCGAAGGCTTGCTCTCCCATTGTTAGTCAGCCTCTCTTGTGGTTTAATGTTCCAGTTAGGGGGGCGGGGGAAGTGTAGGAACACCGCAGGCTACAAGGACGAGCAACAGTGACTGCGCATCCCCACTCCACACAGTGCGCAGTACGCCAGCCTACCCTATCCAATCCAGCCACTGCCTCCGGGCACTCTACCACAGCAGCAACATGCCAACATGCCCTCCTGAGCGGTCCCTGTAAAACTACAAACATTTCCTCTGCGTCATTTTATATCCTGTTGTTCTGCTGATGTAAATGTTATCATTATTATTATTATTATTGCAATTGGGATTATTCTTATTCTGCAATTGGGAATTATTATCATTCTGAAATAAAGCAGAATAAAATGTTTACGCTACAGATGTAAATGAGCTGTATAGCTAACTCTGATACAGCTAAGAAGCTGTGCACTGTCCCTGTCAAATAAATAAATAAATAAAATAAACAACAAGCGTCCTGCACCAAACCCAAGAGACTGACTTTTTATCACTTTCTTCATTAAGCCAGCTGCTTGCTTGCACCACCCAAGACAAGTTTTAATTACTTTACAGTACAGAGTTCAAGTACCTCAGCAAATTAGAAACTTCTCAAAGAACCGAACGCATCAGCCGACATTGCCCTTGCCTCTCCTGTAGGCGAAACACCTGGTGAATCAGCACTATACAAGGGAGCATGGCCTCCGTCCGTGCCTTCATTCCACCCCTGGCTCCACCCATCCGCTAGAAGAATTCCCTTCTGAATGAGAATTGCTAATGCGCTAAAAGGTTCTCATCGCAGAAAGTCGATAAGTTGTACTTATGTTATATTGTCCCACCGGCAACACGAGAGAAAACAGCCTATCCACTGTAGCCGTGGATAACATCTGCTTTGAATAATTGTCCCCATTATGGTCAAAAAAAAAGTGCAGCAAAGGGTCATCGCAGGGCTCTGAGAATAAGAGGGGATGACTGTGTAGAGTGAGATTACGCTTTACTGGAAACTAATTTCAGTTAAAGATCTGGGCCAGGCTGCTTTTCGGAAAAAAACTACAAAAAAAAAGAGGAGGCATAAAATGATCACTTGAGCAAAATGTAAGTCTTGCATGTACGTTCAATGAGGCACTTCTGATTGCGCTAATTACGCGATTGTTTAACTATGTTATTGGAAACGTTGTGATGAAACACTTCACTCCCTGACAAAATGGCCAGAGCCAGAGCCAGAGCCAGACCCAAAGCCCAGACCCAGAGCCCAGAGACCAGATGTAATGATTTGCCTGTGGTAATTACAACGCACGCCGCTTTGCATTGCTTCTACCACTCCTCTTGATAGAAGCCATAGATCCAGCTGTCAGACCGTACCGAACCACAAATTAATTGCACAATTAAGATGTTCAATGCTTGGCTGATATCATTCTTAATGGATCTGTGACAACGCAGATATAATCATAAAAAGGAATTTAATGTACTGTTTAATTACACCTCTGCGCACTGCAGGAATTACGGATTCTATAAGATCGAGGCCCATTCAGACCGCATGTCCAAAGCTGCATAACAACCAAAAAGTATGCATGGTGGAGGTTAACTACTTTTTCACAACGCAAACTGAGTCTGGCTCACAGCTGTGCTGAACTGCGCCAGCTAACACACGGCCCTACATATAATACATTTTTCTGCGGTATTCCTGTGAGATATTGCGTACAAAATGTTGCCTTTTCTAACATAGCACAATTTTTAAATTGCTTTCATTTTCATTCTACCCATTGCCATGTTAATCAAAAATGTCATGTTTATATTAACAATTACATAGGAACAAAATGTGTTTTTTTTGTTAATTCTGTCGTATATGTAAACATTTATAAATCATATACGGTAGGTCATAGCAGTTGCACATGCATAACTCAATTAAAATAATGTTGTTAATTAGGGCTGTCCAAACTCAGTCTGGGGGATCTACTGCGTGTGTTGGTTTTCATTAAAGATTCTCAATCAATCAAGATAATTGCCATATCTTGTCTCTTCACTATTCACATCAGTCTCCTAAACATTGTCACCTCGTAATTGTTTGTTTTTCGAAGCCAATATTTATGTTCTTGCCTTGTCTTTCTTTATTTAATTTGCTTAGGTGTTTACTATTGTGCTAGTTGATACATAAATGCTATAAATCTATTAAAACATTAATTTAAATATTCTTTCGTGATTTTGTCTTTCAACTGGTTTTAACCAAATGCATGTTTGGCAGGCTACCACTTGCATTTTCTTCGTTTTTCTTGGACAGGTTTCAGAAACTAAGTGTCCTTACTTTCAGTATTTTGTACAGAGCATTTGCCTCTATCAATTATGGAAAAACCATAGGGTACATTAGATTGGTTAGACAGATACCAAAGAAATCTGATTGATAAGCAAGTCTTTGAATATATATACAGTACCAGTCAAATGTTTGAGTACACCTTCCATCTGGACTATGGCTAAGTGGGCACCTCTTAATTCTTGAGCAAGATAACGACCTGAAACACACCTTGAAGTTGTGCAAGAACTATCTGGTGAAGGGGGAACGTAAAGGACAACTCAAACTAAGGACCTGGCCTGCCCAGTGTCCAGACCTCAATCCCATAGAACTTATATGGGATAAACTGGACAGAACAGTCAAAGCAAAGCAACCCACAAGTGCCTCTGGGAGTTGCTGCAGGAGAGCTGGGAAGACATATCGGGTGATTTCCTGCTGAAACTTATTAACTGAATGGCCCGTGTTTGTGAGGCTGCTATCACAGCAAAGGGTGGCTATTTTGAGGAATCCAAGATTCCATTTTCAATTACATTTTATTGAACATTGCTTTGATGTTCCTTTTGTTCATTGTTACATGTGTTTTTTGTCACAATGTGGTGTAAAACATTGTCAATTAAGAGATAAACCTAGTTTCCAGCAGGTGTACTCAAAATGACTGGTACTGTATACTGTATATATATATAGTGTATATACTATATATAGTATATATACTATATATATATATATATATATATATATATATATATATATATATATATATAGTGTATATACTATATATAGTATATATACATAGTGGGTAGACAAAATAATGGAAACACCAAAACAATTTAATCTAATAAGGAGTTGGGCCACCCTTTGCCTTGAGAACTGCTTCAATCCTTCTTGGAATGCTGAAAAAGTTCTGAAATATTTCTAGTGGGATATAGGATTTTTCAAGGAATTATTTTTCTTCCGCACTCTATGTTCCAGATCTTCCCATAAAGGTTCAATGATGTTTAGATCAGGTGATTGGGGAGACCATGGAAGGTGTTCAATTTCATCTTGGTGCTCAACATTTGGGTGCACCTTCTCACCTAAAAAGGCTTCATATTCCTTGCCCGTAATTCTACCATGCAGAGTAGTAATCGGACTGAATGACTCCCAGGAGATGGTTACCTATATTATAATATACGCCATTTAGCAGACGCTTTTATCCAAAGCGACTTACAGTAGTGAATGCATACATTTTCAGTATATGTGGCCCCAGTGGGGATTGAACCCACAACGTAAGCGTTGCCAACGCTGTGCTCTACCAACTGAGCCACAGAGGACCACATCATAACAGATTCACCAAGTTTAACAGTTGGGAACTGGCAATTAACTTGGCTTTCTCCAAACACTCATCCAGATGTAGGAAAAAGAGTAAAAGACGACTCATCAGAGCATATGACTTAGTTCCACTGCCCAGAAGTCCAGGTTTTGTGCTCATTACACCAGGTTATCTGTTGTTATGCATTGGCCTTACAAGGTTACAAGTGGTTTCCAAATGGCAGCCCTACCATAAATATCAGCTTTGTGAACCCACAACATACAGTTTTTGTTGAGACTGCGTTACGGAGGTATAGATTCAGTTCTTTGTTCATTTTTGAGGCCGTTGTTTTGCAGTCTTAGCAACTATCCTGTGAAGCTTCAACTTGCAAACACTGTCTCCCTCTCCGAATGCAGTTTTCCTTGTTTGGCATATACCCTCATGATTTTCAATACTGTTCCCCTTGACACATTACATTATTTTGCCGTTTCTGTCTCTGACGCACCTGCAATTCGGGCACCAACAATTTTACCTCTTTCAAACTCTGTTCTATGTGTCACGTTGCTTTAGAAACACACATATTAAAGTGCTAATTTTAAAATATATTTTATCGCAGAAACATAATGGTAATAATTATTGA